>CM056049.1:695833361-696287391 GCA_029574335.1 Rana kukunoris
GCGAATCGCAATGTACAACTACAAGTGATCCCTGTGCCTAAGTCTTGAAAATCAAAATAACAAAACATGCTTTTAACAGTCAAAGTCACCCTTCTTATATAAAACAAAAGGCCAATCTTTTTTAGTTTGGATAGAGTGACAATGATGGATTGGAACCCCTGACTATGTTTACCATTATCACCCAGAAATAAAAGTGAAGTGAAAGTAAAACACTCACAGCAGCGCACAGTACAAGCGGGGAGTGTGCTGAATGTGAGAAGATCAATAATACTGCCAGTGACCTGATCTGGGGCTCCAATGTTTTGTGTCCTTATACCCCAAATGAGAAGTTCTGGAGACTTTCCTGATTGATGATATTACCAGGATATATTGGAAGGGACCAGAACTTTACTTCTATTTGATGATGAGCTCAGAGTTCTAATCCACCATGTCCCGAGGAATTCTCTGTCCCTATTTATTAAAGGTCCCATCAGGATTATCAGTTCTCTTACTAAACAATAACAATCCATTTATTACATTTATTCACATGAAATGTTCCAGTGATGACATCTGTGATTGTGTTTCTTTATAAAAGAGGAAGGAGGTTTTTTGTACGGCTCTGTATCACTGTGCTGAGGGGGGGACTCCCAATACTGCTGACAGTGATATTTTGCTTCATCCTCTTTCAGTCCCTCCAGTGATGGTCAGTGTGTATACATTTCCAGAGCTGGAACCACTGAACCTGTCCGGGATCCCAGATTGCCGAGTGCTGGTGTGATATATAATAAGAATTGGAGGTTGTTGGGGCTTCTGTTGGTACCAAGCTACCCAGCTACTTACATAAGCACTGGATGTACATGTGATGGTGACTGTCTGTCCGGGGACACAGAGATAGAATCCGGAGTCTGAGTCATCACAATCTCTCCACAGGATCCTGAGGATGGGAAGAGACATATTGATTATTGATTTCCTATCAATCCTGATGTGTGTATTTATTGTACAATGTATAGATGTGTGTGCAGAGGATGATGGGAGGAGCCTCATCTCTCACCCTGAATAGAAATGAAGATGACAGCCAGCAGATAACTGGGAGGAAAATCATCTTGATGTTTCTGGAGGGTCAGATCCAAACTAGAAGACGTCTCCTGTACAATGAGATATATAGAGAGAGTGACAGGGGAGGTGTTCCCCCCACACACTGTGTATGCAAATACCGGGGAGATGGAAACTAGAATTCTCAGATCAGTGATCTGTGATAGAAACACTCCATCTGATCACACTAACACATTATACTCACCATGTTCATCTAAACTAAGGGGAATAATTAAAAAACAAAAATCAATAGAAGAATATAACAACCATTTGCCCATCAATCACATATTCTGGACATACTGGGCCAGATTCTCAAAAAAATGGCGTATCTGGCGGCGTAGCGTATCGTATCGCATTTACACTACGCCTACACAAATTACTGGAGCAATTCTCAAAGCACTTGGGTCCGTAATTTTTCGGCGGCGTAGCGTAAATGCGGCGTCGTAAGGCCGCGTAATTCAAATAGTGAAGGAGGGGGCGTGCTGTATTTAAATTAAGCGCGCCCCCGCGTCAAACAAAGTGCGCATGCGCCGGCCGGGAAAAAAGCCCAGTGCGCATGCTCCAGCTCACGTCGGAAAGCGTTGTTGAAACCGACGTCAAAACGACGTGATCGTCACTTACGCAATTCCCTATTCGCGAACAACTTAGTAAAACGACGTAACCGACGGAAAAAATACGACGCTGACCCGACGCCATACTTAACATGGCATACGACGGAACTTTGGAAACATACCCCTCATATAGCAGGGGTAACCTTATGCGTACGCAACCTAAGTAAACTACGTCGCCGCGTCGCACAAAAACGTTCGGGAATCGGCGTATTAGGCTCATTTGCATAGGCAAATGAGGAAAACAACGTAAAGGCCACCTAGCGGCCGGCGTTGTCATTACATCTAAGATCCGATGGTGTAATTGCTTTACACCTGTCAGATCTTTAGTGTATCTATGCGTAAGTGATTCTAAGAATCACTCGCATAGATACCCATTGAAAAAAACTGCGATACGACGGTGTATCTGAGATACACCGTCGTATATCATCTGAGAATCTGGCCCACTGTATGTATCATAACACAATGATTTGCATCGCCATCTATAGGCCATAATTTTTTTTATTTTTTATAAATACATCCATACAGTGATCAAGGATGGGGGAATGTTTGTCACATTCATCCAACAAATGTTTTTATAAACAGACCCCTAAGTGACAGGGGAGATGTTTTTCCCCAGAAAATGTGTATATACATTAAGCATAAGGATGAATGCAAATGATTATATATGAGAACCTTAAAGCGGATCTCCACCCTAAAGTGGAGTCGCGCTGATCGGAACCCTCCCCCCCTCCGGTGTCACATTTGACACCTTTCAGGGGGGAGGGGGGTGCAGATACCTGTCTAAAGACAGGTATTTGCACCCACTTCCGGCCACAACAGAGTCGGACAAAAGACGGGTTTTCCTAGCTTCCCGTCATACCCCCCCCCCCCCCCGTTGTGTGCTGGGAACTCTCGGCTCCCAGCACACAGCGGGAGCCAATCGGAGGGCGCAGCGCGACTCGCGCATGCGCCGTAGGGAACCGGGCAGTGAAGCCGGAGCGCTTCACTTCCTGGTTTCCTCTCACCATGGATGGAGGGGGGAGCAGCAGAGGACGAGCGATCGCTCATCCTGTGCTGCAGACGCCGCTGGACTCCAGGATAGGTAAGTGTCCTATTATTAAAAGTCAGCAGCTGCAGTATTTGTAACTGCTGGCTTTTAATATTGTTTTTTAATGGGCCATCCGCTTTAATATATATGAAGCGCTACCCCCACAGGAGCCACTGGTTTGATTTGGGATCTACTTCCAGTAAACTATTCACCCCCTTTAAGTGGCTCGAACCCGCCCTTGGCACATCAAGCAAGCTGCAAATATATTGCGAATCTCAAGTGAAACTGCGAGACTCCAATAATATAGAGCAGCTAGAAATAACATACAATATTGCTGTTACCTTTTTTTTCTTGTTTGCAGATTTCAGGAGTAACCACACTTCACAATAGATGCAATTAAACCAGGAGAGGATTTTACTTGGCATGCACAAATGAAAAAAACAAGTAATGAATTACACATACACAGCTTATCTATTTGTCTCTGCAAAGAGCCTTTTGCTATAGTTAGCAATAAACAGTAAAATAAACTTTAAAAAAGCTAAGGTCCATAGTTAAAACTTAAAGGGGTGTTCCACCCAAATGTAATGTTTATTAAAAGTCAGCAGCTACAAAAAGTGTAGCTGCTGGCTTTTAATAAACAGACACTTACCTTCTCCACATTCCAGGGATAAGCCGACCGGGGCTCCGCTCCTCTCCCCCCCCCTTCCCGACCGGCATCCTCATTGCGACTGTGGGCACCCAGCCGTGACAGCCATCGGCTTCACGGCCGGGCACCCACGCGCATGCGCGAGCCGCACTGCGCATGCGCACGCAGCGCGGCCGCTGCTGATTGGACAGGCGATCGTCTTGGACCTGTCAGTGTCCTAGAGACGATCGCCAAAGGGAGGGGCTGCAGTAAGGCGATTAGGCCTAATCGCCTTACCAGCCCCTCGGCGGAAGCAGGAAGTGGGACAGGAAGTCCCACTCCTACTGAAGCCCCCACTCCCCCCCCCAAAAAAAAATTACATGCCAAATGTGGCATGTAAGGGGGAGGGGATTAAGCGGAAGTTCCATTTATGGGTGGAACTCCGCTTTAAATAGTCTATGCACGCGAGCTCCCCTAGTGGGCAACCTACTAAAGTGCTACTTCTAATAAGTCTCGGTCAGGCCTAGCCTGCTAAAAGTCCAGAAAGTTCCTCAGCGGCAAAAGTCTATCTGTGAGCTCGTTGGTGCACTTTTAATTATATTTGTAATCCACAAGGGTCTCTTAAACTCAGTCTAGGGTATGATGAACATAGGCATAAGGCACCGAATCGTCCAGGCAGTTTCAATCAGTATGGGCCGTGTGACTTTCAAATATCCTTAGCAGACCAACGGTAGTGTATCTAACTAGATGTGAGGCACTATCGGTAACAAAGTGATAACGTTTGGGAAAACTTGGGCAAGTGCCCTCTCACCCAAACAGGCTTAGTCCGCCTGAGCCTCCCGCGGAGATGAACTGCTCCAATGTTGAGGCACGACACTGGTCCTCTGAAGTCCTGCGTCACGCAGCTCCGGTTAGCAGTCGATCCGTCCGGTCTCCTGGAACATGAGCTAGACACACTCGGACTGGCTTCCCTCCGGATGGTTGGCCTTCTGGCGAATCCAAGTCCAGGCTTCGGGCCTAACAGTTTGTCTGTGTTGTTCTCCACAGCTCCGCGGAGGAAGACGTGCAGTTCCCGAGAGAGAGCGAGAGAAATCCCGCCTTGCCTTTAAGTAACCTCCCCCACAAGGCTGTGCGGGAGGTATCATGTGTTCAGAGAGAGTGAGGCACTGTGGGAAATGTAGTTCATCTCTACCGATTGCCAATGGAGTCCCGGGCTCCCAATCTCTCTAGTCCCACAATGCACTGCTTCAACCAATGTAAACTTATGTACAATACAACTCAAATGCCGCGTACACACGATCACTTTTTGTGATGAAAAAAAACGACGTTTCAAGTGACGAAACAAAACAACGTTTTTCAAACTTCATTTTCCAAAGCGACGTTGCATACACACCATTGTTTTTCCAAAATGCTCTAGCAAAGCGCGGTGGTGACGTACACCACGTTCGACGGCACTCTGTTCCATTGGAGCTCCGTCTCATAACTTGCTTCTGAGCACTGTGCGGGTTTAAAAACGTCGTTTTCAACATCGTTTTGCCCACACACCATCACTTTTTATGACCCAAAAATTACATTTTGAAAAACGACACAAAAAATTCAAGCATGTTCGAATTTTTTTTTTGGTCGTTTTTTTTTAACACATAAGACAACGTTTTGCCCCCACGCGATCATTTTAAATGACGTTTTTGAAAACTTTGTTTTTCTTTTCATCACAAAAAGTGATCATGTGTATGCGGCAAAACAGTCTGGATCATTTCTGCATCGCTATTAGGAATAATCCATGATGTCAGGACCCCGCTACACATATATGTTTAAATGACTGGTCTATGATTTTATATCCAATTATTACATTTACTGTTATGCCGCGAACACACACCATCACTGATGATGAAAAAAAAACATAATTTTTTGTAAAAAACAAAGTTTTTGAAACTTAAATTTTCAAAAACGATGTTGCCTACACACCATCGTTTTTTCACAATGCTCTAGCAAAGCGAGGTTACGTTCACCACTCTTTTCCATTGAAGCTCGCTTTATAACTAGCTTCTGGGCATGCGCGGGTTGAAAAACAAAACAACGTTTTGAAAAAACGACACAAAAAATTGAAGCATGCTTAAAAAATGCTTTTTTCGTTTTTCACAAGACATAAAACAACGTTTTCCCCCACACACGGTCATTTAAATTGACGTTTTTAAAAGGTCGTTTTTTTTCATCACATAACATAATAGTTTCTTTATTCTGCAATGGAAATGTTTGTTGGGTCATTTTGATTATTGATGTCACAGTAAAGATGAACATCTATTAAAAAGACTTCATAATGACTATCAGAATATATTTTTTTTGCACTCTAGTGGTATGGTGTTCTAGTGGTGTATTTACATGATAATTGTCAGCTTTAGTCTGAATAATATTCTGTATATGACCACATTTATTGTTCCTGTATTATTTCTCTGTGTGGTCACAGCCCCGCCCACTGAACAGGTCCAGATTTCTATCCTTCTAAGGCCACTTTCACACTGAAGAGGTTTTCAGGCATTTTAGTGCTAGAAATAGCGCTAAATAGAAAATCGCCTCCCCATTCATTTCTGTGTGACTTTTCACACTGGGCGGTGAGCTTGCGGGACGTTCTGAAAAGTCCTGGGAGCAGCATTTTTGGGGCGGTTTGTGAGCGGTGTATACAGCGCTCCCAAAACGTCCTGCCCATTGAAAAAAACACCTAAAAACGATTTGAAAGCACTGCAAAACGGGCACTTTTAACCCTTTCTTGGCCGCTATCAGGGGTTAGAAGCGCCCCACTTGTGGCTGAAAAGCGCTACTAAAAAGACAGGCGCTTTCAGTGTGAAAGTGGCCTATGTCATTATTATTGGTCCGCCCCCATGATCAGGGCCAGATTTCCCACAAGGCCACCGAGGCCAGGTCTCGGGGCGGCAGTGGGTGAAGGGCGGCGCTGCTCCTGCGGAGACTTTTTAGCTTTCGCGGCCGCCCCCGCACTAACATAGCCCCCCCCTCGCGGGGCGGCGGCACTGGCTACTTAGGCATGTGTGTGTAACAATTTTTTGCCACCCGCCGCTGAGTACTTCTCCCCCTCTCCTCACGGGAAATTTCACAGTGCCGCTCCGGGACTCCTTTGCTCCAGCCTGTCCCTCTGGAGCAGCGCTGTGACTGTGTGTCTATGTGTGAGTGCAGCGGGGGGGCGGGGCTTGGTAAAGATCGGAGCATCGAGAGGTCAGCTGACCTCCCGGCCGGCGGGGACACCAATGGAGGCTAGATGGCGGCGCTGGTGCCGACACCATAGCAAGCTGTGTATGGGGGGGGGGGGTGAGTAGTGGAGTTTTTTTAGGAGTCGGGGTAGGTCAGTGTGTGTCATATGTCAGGTAGGTCAGTGTGTGGGTTAGGTAGGTAGGTAAGTGTGTGTCAGGTAGGTGGGTCAGTGTGTTTGCATCAGGTAGGTGGGTCAGTGTGTTTGCATCATGTAGGTGGGTCAGTGTCTGCGTCATGTAGGTAGGTCAATGTGTGTAATAGGCAGGTAGGTGGGTCAGTGTGTTTTCATCAGGTAGGTGGGTCAGTGTGTTTTCATCAGGTAGGTGGGTCAGTGTGTGCGCATCAGGTAGGTGGGTCAGTGTGTGTGCGCGTCAGGTAGGTGGGTCAGTGTATGCGCATCAGGTAGGTGGGTCAGTGTGTTTGCATCAGGTAGGTGGGTCAGTGTGTTTGCATCAGGTAGGTGGGTCAGTCAGTGTGTTTGCATCAGGTAGGTGGGTCACTGTGTGTGTCAGGTAGGTGGGTCAGTGTGTGCATCAGGTAGGTAGGTCAGTGTGTGTAATGGTCAGGTAGGTGGGTCAGTGTGTGTAATGGTCAGGTAGGTGGGTCAGTGTGTCTGTGTAATGGTCAGGTAGGTGGGTCAGTGTGTGTAATTGTCAGGTAGGTGGGTCAGTGTGTTTGCATCAGCCAGGTGGGTCAGTGGTCGTGTGTGTGTCAGGTAGGTGGGTCAGTGTGTGCGTCAGGTAGGTAGGTCAGTGTGTGTAATGGTCAGGTAGGTGGGTCAGTGTGCCTGCGTATGGTCAGGTAGGTGGGTCAGTGTGTGTGTGTAATGGTCAGGTAGGGGGGTCAGTGTGTCTGTGTAATGGTCAGGTAGGTGGGTCAGTGTGTGTGTCAGGTAGGTGGGTCAGTGTGTGTGTCAGGTAGGTGGGTCAGTGTGTGCGTCAGGTAGGTAGGTCAGTGTGTGTAATGGTCAGGTAGGTGGGTCAGTGTGTGTGTGTGTGTGTGTAATTAATGTCAGGTAGGTCAGTGTGTACGTGACAGGTGTGTAATGGTCAGGTAGGTGGGTGATCGACAAAGTGTTAGTGGGCCACTTGACTGGACTTGCCCCGCAGGCCTAAGGCTGCCAGTTCTCCCCTGGCAGTGCCGCTGCTTAATTTATATTGTAGCCACTCAGCAGGCTTCCTTCTTGTTTATAAGTCTGTGGTCTTCTGGAAAATGGTTGCCTCTAATTTGTTCTCCCTCAGCCTTCAGTAATGGTGGCGGAGACACTGCTGCTGCCTGCTGGGATATAGAAGGGCTATAATGGGGGAGGGGACACCTGAGATGTAAGGAAATGTAAGGAAGCCCTCCGCTGGGGACAGTGACACCTGAGATGTTAGGAAGCACTCCGCTGGGGACAGCGACACCTGAGATGTAATGAAGCACTCCGCTGGGGACAGTGACACCTGAGATGTAATGAAGCACTCCGCTGGGGACAGCGACACCTGAGATGTAAGGAAGCACTCCGCTGGGGACAGCGACACCTGAGATGTTAGGAAGCACTCCGCTGGGGACAGTGACACCTGAGATGTTAGGAAGCACTCCGCTGGGGACAGTGACACCTGAGATGTAAGGAGGCACTCCGCTGGGGACAGTGACACCTGAGATGTAAGGAAGCACTCCGCTGGGGACAGCGACACCTGAGATGTAAGGAAGCACTCCGCTGGGGACAGTGACACCTGAGATGTAAGGAAGCACTCCGCTGGGGACAGTGACACCTGAGATGTAAGGAAGCACTCCGCTGGGGACAGCGACACCTGAGATGTAAGGAAGCACTCCGCTGGCTGGGGACAGTGACACCTGAGATGTAAGGCAGCACTCCGCTGGGGACAGTGACACCTGAGATGTAAGGAAGCACTCCGCTGGGGACAGTGACACCTGAGATGTAAGGAAGCACTCCGCTGGGGACAGCGACACCTCAGATGTAAGGAAGCACTCCGCTGGCTGGGGACAGTGACACATGAGATGTAAGGAAGCACTCCGCTGGGGACAGTGACACCTGAGATGTTAGGAAGCACTCCGCTGGGGACAGTGACACCTGAGATGTTAGGAAGCACTCCGCTGGGGACAGTGACACCTGAGATGTAAGGAAGCACTCCGCTGGGGACAGTGACACCTGAGATGTAAGGAAGCACTCCGCTGGGGACAGCGACACCTCAGATGTAAGGAAGCACTCCGCTGGCTGGGGCAGTGACACATGAGATGTAAGGAAGCACTCCGCTGGGGACAGTGACACCTGAGATGTTAGGAAGCACTCCGCTGGGGACAGTGACACCTGAGATGTTAGGAAGCACTCCGCTGGGGACAGTGACACCTGAGATGTAAGGAAGCACTCCGCTGGGGACAGTGACACCTGAGATGTAAGGAAGCACTCCGCTGGGGACAGCGACACCTCAGATGTAAGGAAGCACTCCGCTGGCTGGGGGACAGTGACACATGAGATGTAAGGAAGCACTCCGCTGGGGACAGTGACACCTGAGATGTAAGGAAGCACTCCGCTGGGGACAGTGACACCTGAGATGTAAGGAAGCACTCCGCTGGGGACAGTGACACCTGAGATGTAAGGAAGCACTCCGCTGGGGACAGTGACACCTGAGATGTAAGGAAGCACTCCGCTGGGGACAGTGACACCTGAGATGTAAGGCAGCACTCCGCTGGGGACAGCGACACCTGAGATGTAAGGAAGCACTCCGCTGGGGACAGCGACACCTGAGATGTAAGGAAGCACTCCGCTGGGGACAGCGACACCTGAGATGTAAGGAAGCACTCCGCTGGGGACAGTGACACCTGAGATGTAAGGCAGCACTCCGCTGGGGACAGTGACACCTGAGATGTAAGGAAGCACTCCGCTGGGGACAGTGACACCTGAGATGTAAGGAAGCACTCCGCTGGGGACAGTGACACCTGAGATGTAAGGAAGCACTCCGCTGGGGACAGTGACACCTGAGATGTAAGGAAGCACTCCGCTGGGGACAGTGACACCTGAGATGTAAGGAAGCACTCCGCTGGGGACAGTGACACCTGAGATGTAAGGAAGCACTCCGCTGGGGACAGTGACACCTGAGATGTTAGGAAGCACTCCGCTGGGGACAGTGACACCTGAGATGTAAGGAAGCACTCCGCTGGGGACAGCGACACCTGAGATGTAAGGAAGCACTCCGCTGGGGACAGTGACACCTGAGATGTAAGGAAGCACTCCGCTGGGGACAGTGACACCTGAGATGTAAGGAAGCACTCCGCTGGGGACAGTGACACCTGAGATGTAAGGAAGCACTCCGCTGGGGACAGTGACACCTGAGATGTTAGGAAGCACTCCGCTGGGGACAGTGACACCTGAGATGTAAGGAAGCCCTCCGCTGGGGACAGTGACACCTGAGATGTAAGGCAGCACTCCGCTGGGGACAGTGACACCTGAGATGTAAGGAAGCACTCCGCTGGGGACAGTGACACCTGAGATGTAAGGCAGCACTCCGCTGGGGACAGTGACACCTGAGATGTAAGGAAGCACTCCGCTGGGGACAGTGACACCTGAGATGTAAGGAAGCACTCCGCTGGCTGGGGACAGTGACACCTGAGATGTAAGGAAGCACTCCGCTGGGGACAGTGACACCTGAGATGTAAGGAAGCACTCCGCTGGGGACAGTGACACCTGAGATGTTAGGAAGCACTCCGCTGGGGACAGTGACACCTGAGATGTAAGGAAGCACTCCGCTGGGGACAGCGACACCTCAGATGTAAGGAAGCACTCCGCTGGCTGGGGACAGTGACACATGAGATGTAAGGAAGCACTCCGCTGGGGACAGTGACACCTGAGATGTAAGGAAGCACTCCGCTGGGGACAGTGACACCTGAGATGTAAGGAAGCACTCCGCTGGCTGGGGACAGTGACACCTGAGATGTAAGGAAGCACTCCGCTGGCTGGGGACAGTGACACCTGAGATGTAAGGAAGCACTCCGCTGGGGACAGTGACACCTGAGATGTAAGGAAGCACTCCGCTGGGGACAGTGACACCTGAGATGTAAGGAAGCACTCCGCTGGGGACAGTGACACCTGAGATGTAAGGAAGCACTCCGCTGGCTGGGGACAGTGACACCTGAGATGTAAGGAAGCACTCCGCTGGCTGGGGACAGTGACACCTGAGATGTAAGGAAGCACTCCGCTGGCTGGGGACAGTGACACCTGAGATGTAAGGAAGCACTCCGCTGGCTGGGGACAGTGACATCAGGGCACCCACTCATTCTGCAGTATGGTGTTTGAACTATTTAATTTTATATTACATTGTACTAATAGATGAGTCTGTGATGGGGGATCAGCGGCTCTCTTGGCTCCTCCTCGCAAGAACTAACCCCCTTCATGCGAGCTCTTTCGCATATGGGTTAGTTTTTGCGGGCGCTCTCCCGTGATACAGTCGGCGGCTATAACCGCCGACTGTATCACTTGGCCCCTTGAAGGACTCGGCCTTGGGGCGGCACAGGGAGTAAATCCGGGCCTGCCCATGATCACACATCTATGTAGCCATTCAGTACTCCTCATATAGGCGTGCGCACAGGGTGAGCCAGGTGTGCCCGGGCACATCCTAATCACGTAATTATAGGTTGTGCATTTTCACCCTGTTTAGACCCCTGATATTTCACCAAATACATTTACTTTTCTCCAAAAAAAAAATTGAAAAAAAAAAAATTTGTAAAAAGTTATAAAAAATAAAATTATAAAAATAAAACCTACTGACACCGTCCACTGTCCTACGAACACCATCAATACCGTACTGATGCCGTCAGTATATATACACATACACTCACATGCATATGTGGTTGAACTTTGGGGTGCACACACAATGCAATAGGCTGCGCTCACCTCTGACTCCTCAGTATAAATAAGTGAAGGTTTCCTCGGAAATATTATCTCCCTATATTTTGTTTCTAAATAAAAAATAATGAAACAAGATTTTTCCTTCTCAAGAAATGTTTGTCACCCTTATCAATGGTCTTCAAAAAAAAAAATGAAATTCATCCTTGTTTAGGGCTCTTTTAGAGGGGTAGCAGTGGGGTTGCCACCTCATCCCTTTATATCTGAACACATATGAATTACACAGGTTCTGAGGCTAATTGAATGCAGATAAGGCACCAAGTGAGTTTAACCACTTGCCGACCACCACACGCAGATGTACGTCGCCACAATGGCACGGGCAAGCACATTGGCGTACCTGTAGGTCCCTTTAAATTTGCTGCCCAGCACCACGTGCCTCGTCAGCGTGTTTGCGGATCCCGGGAACTCGATGTTCCGAGGCAGCAAAGGCAGAACAGGGGGGATTTATTTGTAAATAAGACATTCCCCTATTCTGCCTAGTGACACTGTCACTGCTGGCTGTTCCCCGTGATCGGGAACGGTCATCATTGACGTGTCACATATAGCCACGCCCCCTAACAGTAACAATCACACCCTAGTACTGACTTAACCCCTGCACCGCCACCTAGTGGTTAACACCTTTACTGCCAGTGTCATTTTTACAGTAATCAGTGCATTTTTAAAGCCCCAAAAATGTGTCAAAAGTGCCTGATGTGTCCGCCATAAAGTCGCAGTCACAATAAAAATCGCTAATCGCTGCCATTACTGCCATAACTTTTGTGCACCAAAACCAATCAATAAACGCTTATTGTGGTTTTTTTTAAACAAAAATATGTAGAAGAATACGTATCGGCCTAAACTGAAGAAAAAAATGTTTTTTTATATATTTTTTGTGGATATTTATTAAAGCAAAAAGTAAAAAATATTGCATTTTTTTTAAATTGATGCTTTTATTTTTGTTTATAGCGCAAAAAAAAAAAAAAACGCAGAGGTGATCAAATACCATCAAAAGAAAGCTCTATTTGTGGGGAAAAAAGGACGTACATTTTGTTTGGGAGCCACGCCGCATGACCGCACAATTGTCAGGTAAAGTGACGCAGTGCCGAATCGCAAAAAGGGGCCGGGTCCTTTATCTGTGTAGTGCCCCTTTGCGTTTAGCACAGTTTTTGCGCTTAAAAGAATAGTTGACTGGGAGAGTTACTTTGCTCCCTGTCGTGATTGTTAGACTTATGACCTGTGTCATTCTGGAAAGGTCCACTTGCTCGGACTGCATTCTGGGAATGCGAGTCATCCTTGGCCGGCAGTGGGAGCTAGAGGGATTTCTGGCAGATTAGCTCTTTCCCAGCAGCCAATTGGAAAATTTCCTTCCCGCTGGGCATGCTGGGGGGTATATCTGTGATGGGGGTCAGGTGTTCGGGGTTCTTTGTTGGCATCTCCTGAAAGGGGTCCTGTAGTCAGGGTGCGGCATCCACCTTTAGGGTGTGCGCACCCAGGGACCCTGTTGGTGTGGCCCGCCAGGCCGGATTCCCGGCCTTGCTGAGTCCCAGTCGGGGACGAATTTAAGGGGCCCAGTGGATGACTGGGTTCCTGAATGCCGCCGAGAGAGTTCACCACCCGAGCCATAGACGGGTACGCTTTGCTGTCACATGGTGCCGGATGCACAGATAGCTGCTAGGAGAATTTGCTCTGTTCGGACATCAGCAAATTATCCAAGTTTTACTGGCCTGTGGCAGAGGCCTAGAGCGGTCAGTGAGAGAGACCCGTTCCTCCTAGCCTACATTAGAGTGGCGACGCGTGCAAATTGGCGCTAATTGCAGCTGAGTGGGCTGTGCATTTATCCAGGCCTGATATCGAGAATCTCTCCTATCTTCATCAACCTGTCCTTTTCTTTCATTGAGTAGATGTTTGGCTATGTTGGCCTGGAGATTAAAGCATTGAGAAAATCTTTATTGCCTGTCTGAACACTCAATTACTACTACCGTGTTTCCCCGAAAATAAGACACCGTCTTATATTTTTTTTTCCTCAAGAAATCACACTATGGCTTATTTTCGGGGGGTGTCTTATTTTTATTACAGAAAATAAAGGTTGCCTACCTGAACCACACTTGCGCTTCTTAGCATTTCCTCTGTCCACCTGTAGACTGAGATTATCGTATTCTGCACGCCATTTTTGGACCATTCGGATATCCAACTTCTTCTCTTTGCACTCATCTTGTCTGGCTGTACAGAAAGATAGGCCAGCAAAGCTGATGTGGAGCAAAGTGGAGCTGGGGTGATCTCTTTGGGCTCAGTAGCAGCTTTTCCCCCTATCCCCTGGTGTTTGTGTGGGGTGAGAGAGAGGGGTTTGCTGGTCAGTGCTGGGAGAAGCTTTACAGCTTTACACAGCGTTCTTCTCCTCACTTCAGTTCAAGTACAGTACTGTACGCCTATCACTCGTTGTTTCCCGCTCCGCGCCGCGCCGTTACGCATACGACACTACGTCTTATCGGAGATTCGCCACGTCTTATTTTCGGAGATTCGACACTACATCGCTACGTCTTATTTTCGGAGGGGTGTCTTATATTTCGATCTTGTCTCGAAATCCCGCTACGGCTTATTTTCGGAGTACGTCTTGTTTTCGGGGAAACACGGTAAGTGTTCTGGTGCATCCCTAGACCAAGCAAAGGGTAACTTCAACAGGCTGATCCTATCATCATATCCAGCGTCTCTCGGGGGGTGAGCACTTCATCTGTATATTATTCCGGGTCTTAAGTGGTTAGTTTCCATCTTAATCGGCCACAGAACCTGTGTAATTAATATGTGTTCAGTTTTAAAGGGATGAGGTGACAACCCTAAGTAGCAGCACCCACCACCCTCTGAAAAGGGGTCTGCAATGTATTGCTTTTCATTGGGTAGTATAGCAGCAGCTGCCAGGCATTCAGGAGACAACCCTTCCACCTCCTAAATGATTTTTTTTTCTTAATCCAATGGGGAGTTTGTATTAAAATATTGCATAGCAAATGCTTGGCTTCAGGTTGTGGCACGCTCCCATTGAATTTAATGGACATGTTTCACAGGTAATGTCCCCTATTATACTCTGCAAGCCAAGGAAAAATTGCCACGGCTGTAAAGTAATGCAGCAGGGCCACGCCATGTGTATAACCCCAATTGGCTGTAATGGTAGAATTTAGGTGGGCAGTCAGGGAGGTAAAACACTTTTCCTCACCACAGCTCCTTACATCACTACCCTCGGCGCTAGGTTGCCATAACAATGGGGCGGGCACTTCCGATGACGGCGCCCCGTTGTGATGGCATTCTGAGTAGTTGACGGCGCTGCGATAATGTCAGAATCCGAATGCGCGCGAGAACAGGCAGTGCATGCTGGTCGCTCAGCTGCATCGTATCCCGGAACTATATGCTTGTGGGCTTCACATGCCCACAAGCAATATGACAACGGCCAGGAAGGATTTTTATAACTTTATTTTTTTATACTAAACCGGACATCGGGGGATGAATTTAACAAAAGACGTGAGTGTTGCATTTTAATGTTATAACCTTATAAAATGTTTAAAAAATAGATATTAATTGTCATTGGAACTTCGCTTTAAATTCATTTCTGGAAACAGTGGAAAAAAACTCCACTGTGAGTCTGATGTGTATTATTAATCTAAGCAATCATGGCAGGAAATTACATCACCAAACAGGGAAAAATACATCCTGACTATATTCCTGTAACTTTACTTGCTTCCAGACCGCCCACCCACATACATATACTGCGGCAGGACGGCCCAGCTGCGCAAAATCACATACCTGTATGTGTATTGTGCACGTGGTGTAGGGGGTACACAAAGGGCGTTGGCTGTGAACGTGTATTGCATACAAACAGCAAATTATTGTCAGCCAACAAACACAAAACTACGTGTTTTTTCAGCTCTTTAGCACCACCCTTTGGGCAACGTCTGCTAATGCTGTGTTATGGAGAGCATTGCTTCCAGGCATGCATGTTTGTACTTTGGAGTTTTGTCCGAAGGACTTGTGTAAACACGATCGGATAATCCTACAACACACATTTGTTGGCGGACAATTTTAAAGCATGCTATCCCACGTTTGTCCGTGGAAAATCCGACAACAATTGTCCGATGGAGCATTCAAGTGGTCGGATTTTCCGAAACAACAGCCTGTCATCACACAATTCTTGTCGGATTATCATGTGTACAAGGCTTTACACCCCCCCACACAGTTAGAAAGCTCCTCCCTAGGACACACTTAATCTTTTCATCCCTTCTAGTGTTAACCCCTTCCCTGCCAGTGACATTTTACAGGGATCAGTGCATATTCTTAGCTCTGATGTCACTGGTCACTGCATTGGTGTCACTGGTCCCTAAAAAGTTTCACTTAGGGTCAGATTTGTCTGACACAATGGGGCTGATTTACTAATGAATCTGCGCTGCGCCGGTACATGCCTTAATTAGTGCGCTGGATGAATCCCTAATTAGGCGCATGAACCGGCGGCAGCAGCAGCGCGATGTGATTGATAAGTAAAGCCGCCGCCGAACTCCCTGTATAAGTCTATGGGGGGAAATCTTAATAGTGAATTTTAAAGGCTAATCTGCAAGTTTTGTCCTAAAAAGTTTTTGGGGACCTCAGTCCTGCCCCAGGGGACATGTATCAATGCTTTTTTTATTTTTTAAAACGGCCGTTTTTTCGGGAGCAGTGATTTTAATAATGCTAAAAGTGCAATAATAAAAGTGTAATTTTCCTTTAAATTTCGTACTATGGGGGGCTCTAATGTCAGCATGTGAAAAAGCGCATGTTTCCCGTGGTTAGAACTGTCTCTGCACAAAATGTCATTTTTCAAAGGAAAAAAGCCATTTAAAACTGACTCGCGGCTATAATGAATTGTCGGCTCCCGGCAATTGCAGGAGAATTCATTCATTAAAAAAAGGAAAAAAAAAAGCGTGGGGGTCCCCCCAAATTCAATAACCAGACCCTTTAGGTCTGGTATGGATATTAAGGGGAACCCCGCCGTCAATTTTAAAAAAAAATGACGTGGGGTTCCCCCCAAATATCCATAACCAGACCCTTCGGGTCTGGTGTGGAATTTAAGGGGAACTCCACTCCAAATTTTAAAAAAAATGGCGTGGAGTCCCCCCTAAAATCCACACCAGACCCCTTATCCGAGCACGTTGACCTGGCCGGCCGCAGAAAAGAGGGGGGGACAGAGCGCGGCCCCCCCTCTCCTGAACCGCACCAGGCCACATGCCCTCAACATTGGGAGGGTGTTTTGGGTACCCCCCAAAACACCTTGTCCCCATGTTGATGAGGACAAGGGTCTCTTCCCCACAACCCTTGCCCGGTGGTTGTGGGGGTCTGCGGGCAGGAGGCTTATCAAAATCTGGAAGACCCCTTTAACAAAGGGGCCCCCCAGATCCCGGCCCCCCCCTGTGTGAAATGGTAATGGGGTACCTTGTACCTCTACCATTTCACGAGAAAAAAAAAATGTAAAGGGTTAAAAACGACAAGAGCCGGTTTTGGACAAGTCCTTTATTATCTTCTTTTCTTCGGGTTTCTTCTTCCTCCTCCTTCTTCTTCCTCTGCTTCTGTCTTGGGTCTTCTATGCCCGCATCTTGCCCGGCGTGTTCTTCCATCTTCTGTTCCTCCCGCTGTTCTTCTCGTCCGCATCTTCTCCTTCTTCGCCGGAGGCGCCGCTTCCAATTGAAATCCCCGCTGTCTGCCGGACCACGCCCCCCCTCTGACGCCACGGGCAAGCTCTTAGGAGTGTGCTGCAAGTGCGTCAGGGGGGGGCGTGGTCACAAGTGTGAGAGGGCGGGCAATTCAATTTGAAGCTTGTGCGCGGCTTTTTCTTTGCCAGAGTCGCCGCTTCCAATTGAATTGCCCGCTTTCTGGAACATGTGACCACGCCCCCCTCTGACGCACTGGCACCACACGGGGACTTTCCTAAGAGCTTGCCCGTGGCGTCAGAGGGGGGGCGTGGTCCGGCAGACAGCGGGGATTTCAATTGGAAGCGGCGCCTCCGGCGAAGAAGAACAAGAAGAAGATGCGGACGAGAAGGACAGCGGAAGAAGATGGAAGAACACGCCGGGCAGGGCAATTGCGGGAATAGAAGACCCAAGACAGAAGCAGAGGAAGAAGAAGAAGGAGGAAGAAGAAGAAACCGAAGGAAAGAAGAAAGAAGATAATAAAGGACTTGTCAAAAACCGGCTCTTGTCGTTTTTAACCCTTTACATTTTTTTTACTCGTGAAATGGTAGAGGTACAAGGTACCCCATTACCATTTCACACAGGGGGGGGGCCGGGATCTGGGGGGCCCCTTTGTTAAAGGGGTCTTCCAGATTTCGATAAGCCTCCCGCCCGCAGACCCCCACAACCACCGGGCAAGGGTTGTGGGGAAGAGACCCTTGTCCTCATCAACATGGGGACAAGGTGTTTTGGGGGGCACCCCAAAACACCCTCCCAATGTTGAGGGCATGTGGCCTGGTGCGGTTCAGGAGAGGGGGGGGGGCCGCGCTCTGTCCCCCCCTCTTTTCTGCGGCCGGCCAGGTCAACGTGCTCGGATAAGGGGTCTGGTGTGGATTTTAGGGGGGACTCCACGCCATTTTTTTTTACATTTGGAGTGGAGTTCCCCTTAAATTCCACACCAGACCCGAAGGGTCTGGTTATGGATATTTGGGGGGAACCCCACGTCATTTTTTTTTTTTAATTGACGGCGGGGTTCCCCTTAATATCCATATCAGACCTGAAGGGCCTGTAATGGAATTTGGGGGGACCCCCACGTCATTTGAATAATTATTTTAAAATTCGTACCATGGGGGGGGGGGGGGGTTTTCATGTGGTTAGAAATATGTCTTTGCACAAAATGACATTCTGAAAAAAAAAAAAAAAAAGCCATTTAAAACTGACTCGCGGCTATAATGAATTGTCGGCTCCCGGAAATTGCAGGAGAATTCATTCATTAAAAAAAGGAAAAAAAAAAGCGTGGGGGTCCCCCCAAATTCAATAACCAGACCCTTTAGGTCTGGTATGGATATTAAGGGGAACCCCGCCGTCAATTTAAAAAAAAAATGACGTGGGGTTCCCCCCAAATATCCATAACCAGACCCTTCGGGTCTGGTGTGGAATTTAAGGGGAACTCCACCCCAAATTTAAAAAAAAAATGGCGTGGAGTCCCCCCTAAAATCCACACCAGACCCCTTATCCGAGCACGTTGACCTGGCCGGCCGCAGAAAAGAGGGGGGGACAGAGCGCCCCCCCCCTCTCCTGAACCGCACCAGGCCACATGCCCTCAACATTGGGAGGGTGTTTTGGGGTGCCCCCCAAAACACCTTGTCCCCATGTTGATGAGGACAAGGGTCTCTTCCCCACAACCCTTGCCCGGTGGTTGTGGGGGTCTGCGGGCAGGAGGCTTATCGAAATCTGGAAGACCCCTTTAACAAAGGGGCCCCCCAGATCCCGGCCCCCCCCCTGTGTGAAATGGTAATGGGGTACATTGTACCTCTACCATTTCACGAGAAAAAAAAAGTGTCAGTGTAAAAAAGACAAGAGCCGGTTTTTGACAAGTCCTTTATTATCTTCTTTCTTCTTTCCTTCGGGTTTCTTCTTCCTCCTCCTTCTTCTTCCTCTGCTTCTGTCTTGGGTCTTCTATTCCCGCATCTTGCCCGGCGTGTTCTTCCATCTTCTTCCGCTGTCCTTCTCGTCCGCATCTTCTTCTCCTTCTTCTTCTTCGCCGGAGCGGCCGCTTCCAATTGAAATCCCCGCTGTCTGCCGGACCACGCCCCCCCCTCTGACGCCACGGGCAAGCTCTTAGGAAAGTCCCCGTGTGGTGCCAGTGCGTCAGAGGGGGGCGTGGTCACATGTTCCAGAAAGCGGGCAATTCAATTGGAAGCGGCGACTCTGGCAAAGAAAAAGCCGCGCACAAGCTTCAAATTGAATTGCCCGCCCTCTGACTTGTGACCACGCCCCCCTCTGACGCACTGGCAGCACACACTCCTAAGAGCTTGCCCGTGGCGTCAGAGGGGGGGGGGGCGTGGTCCGGCAGACAGCGGGGATTTCAATTGGAAGCGGCGCCTCCGGCGAAGAAGAAGAAGGAGAAGAAGATGCGGACGAGAAGGACAGCGGAAGAAGATGGAAGAACACGCCGGGCAAGATGCGGGAATAGAAGACCCAAGACAGAAGCAGAGGAAGAAGAAGAGGAGGAAGAAGAAACCCGAAGGAAAGAAGAAAGAAGATAATAAAGGACTTGTCAAAAACCGGCTCTTGTCTTTTTTTACACTTTACATTTTTTTTTACTCGTGAAATGGTAGAGGTACAAGGTACCCCATTACCATTTCACACAGGGGGGGGGGGGCGGGATCTGGGGGGCCCCTTTGTTAAAGGGGTCTTCCAGATTTCGATAAGCCTCCTGCCCGCAGACCCCCACAACCACCGGGCAAGGGTTGTGGGGAAGAGACCCTTGTCCTCATCAACATGGGGACAAGGTGTTTTGGGGGGCACCCCAAAACACCCTCCCAATGTTGAGGGCATGTGGCCTGGTGCGGTTCAGGAGAGGGGGGGGGCCGCGCTCTGTCCCCCCCTCTTTTCTGCGGCCGGCCAGGTCAACGTGCTCGGATAAGGGGTCTGGTGTGGATTTTAGGGGGGACTCCGCGCCATTTTTTTTTTAAAATTTGGGGTGGAGTTCCCCTTAAATTCCACACCAGACCTGAAGGGTCTGGTTATGGATATTTGGGGGGAACCCCACGTCATTTTTTTTTTCAAATTGATGGCGGGGTTCCCCTTAATATCCATACCAGACCTAAAGGGTCTGGTTATTGAATTTGGGGGGACCCCCACGCTTTTTTATTGGTGTTTTTAATGAATGAATTCTCCTGCAATTCCAGGAGCTGACAATTCATTATTGCCGCGAGTCAGTTTTAAATGGCTTTTTTCCTTCAGAATGTCATTTTTCACATGCTGACATTACACCCAGGGCCGCCATCAGGGGGGTACAGGCAGTACACCTGCAGGGCCGCCATTAGGGGGGTACAGGGATTACACCGCCCGGGGGTCCCCAGGGGCCCCCAGGGGCCCGGATGGGAACCACCCTAAAACAAAAAAAACTTTTTTTTTAGTTTTATTTTTTTAAGGGCTCCGAAGGTCCCCAGGGGCCCGGAGGCCACTAAGGGCCCCAGATGGCAAGCCCTTTTTTTTAAAATAAAATATATATATTTAAAAAAATATATATTTTTTTTTAATATATTTGTTTTTTTATTTTTTATGAAAGGGCCCAGAGGTCCCCAGGGCCCTGGAAGGCAACCCCCTTGTTTTTTTAATTTTTTTCGAAAAATGTTATATTTAAAAAATATATATATATGTATTTTCTCTCTTTTTTATTTTTATTTTATAAAGAGCACAGAGGTCCCCAGGGCCCCGGATGGCTACCCCCCTTTTTTATATATATTTTTCTTTATTTCTTATTTCTGTCAAAATTTTTGTAAAGGGCCCCCCCGCTCCTCAATTTGCGGCACCACCCCCCCCCCCGCTTCTCAATTTCATGCGGCAGCACCCCCCCCGGTTCTCTGCTCCAGGGGGCCCATGCCTGAAGCTGTGTAAGGGGCCCCAAAATTCCTGATGGCGGCCCTGTACACCTGTAAGGGGCCCGGGGGTCCGGAGGTGCCCAGATGCCTGGAGGCCCCCCAGCGCCCCAGATGGTAACCCCCCTCTTTTTTTGTTTGTATATATATTTGGTAGTTGGTTTTTGTAGGATTTTTTATTATTAAGGGCCAATTTTTGGAATTTAATATTTTTTAGCAGTCTGGAGGTCCCCAGGGGCCCGGGTGGCAACCCCCCATATTTTTTGTTATTAAAGGGCCAATGTTTTGTTTTAGGGGTCTGGAGGTCCCCAGTGGCCCGGAGATCCCCAGGGCTCCAGATGACAACCCCCCACCTTTAAAAAAAAAAAAACAAAAAAAAAAATATATATTTTTTGGTTATTTTTTTAACAATATATATATATAATATAATTATGAAAGCTCCCAGAGGGCCCCAGATGACAACCTTTTTGCTTCTAAAAATGTTATAAACATTTTCCCCAGGTTTGTTACTTTTTACTTTAATTTCTTTTTTAAAGTGTATTTTGTGCGTGAAGTCGAGAGAGAGGAGCTGGACTTGCAATCGCCATCCTTCTCCATGCCCCCCGGTGGCAATGGTGGGTGTGAGGGGGGCCTCACCCCACCTGCTACACTTGGGAGCCCGATGGGACAGAGGGACTCCCCTATGAAGGAGTGTAGCCCACCCAGCCAGCCCTGTAGGTCCTTCGCCTCCCTTTATTTTAGGAGACCTCATGGCCAAAGTGTGTGCAAGTGTGGTGTTTTTTTTGTGGGGGGGGGGGGGGGTGGTTATACTAAGCACAGGCGTACTTGCATAGCACACCCACCGGGAGCCGGGCTGACACCACCAAACTCAATTCACATGTAGCCGAGACCGGGATCCGAACCCTTGGCTGCAGAGGTGAACGGCTTGTCAGCGCAGTGCCATTCACGTTGAGCCACCGCAGCTCCCACCCAATGTTATTTTTTTTTTAGATTTTTGGTAGTTATTTTTTATTAAAGGGCCCAGAGCTCCCAAGGCAACCCCCTTTTTTATTATTTTATATATATAGATATATATATATAGATATTGTAATTTATTTTTCATTAAAGAGCCCAGAAGTTTATTTTATTAAAGGGCCCAGTGGTCCCCAGGGCCCCCGGATGGCTACCACCCTTTTTAATATATATTTTTCTATATGTATTTTTTAGTAAAGGAACCCCCCGCTTATCAAATTGCGGCAGCCCCCCCCCCCCTTCTTAATATCAGGCGGCGGCACCCCCCCCCCCCTATTCTCTGCTCCAGGGGGCCCATGCCTGAAGCTGTGTAAGGGGCCCCATAATTCCTGATGGCGGCCCTAATTGCCCCCCCCCCATGGTACGAAATTTCAAGGAATTTTTCACTTTTATTGTTGCACTTTAACCACTTCCATACCGCGCCTATTCTGGCACTTCTCTCCTTCATGTAACAATTATATTTTCTTCCTTGAAACTTACTCAGGACCCCCAAACATTATATATATTTTATTAACAAACACCCTAGGGAATAAAGTGGCGGCCATTTTTTCGGGACACATTTCCAACAGTATTTGTGCCAAAAATTTGCAAACGTTTTTTTTTTTTTTTTGGCTTTCAAAAAAAAAACTGTTTCATGAATGACAAAATAAGAAAGCAGTAAAGCTAGCCCAATTTTTAGGGATAAGGTAAAAGATGATGTTACACGAGTAAATAGATACCTAACTTGTCACGCTTTCATATTGCGCACACTCATGGAATGGCGCTAAACTTCGTTATTAAAAATCTCCATAGGCAACGCTTGACTTTTTTTCTCAGGTTACCACTTTTGAGTTACAGAGGAGGTCTAGTGCTAAAATTATTGCTCTCGCTCTAACGCACGCTATGATACCTCACATGTGGGGTTTGAAGGATGTTTACATATGTGGGTGGGACTTGCATGCGTGTTCGCTTCTGAGTGCGAGCTACTAGGGACAGGAGCATTTAAATTCCTTTTTTATTTTATTTTTTAACTTAATATTTTATTTTTGCACTTGTTTGTCCCTTTTTTGTATTATTTTTCACTTTTTCTTCCTATTACAAGGAATGTAAACATCCCTTGTAATAGGACTAGTGTGTGACAGGTCCTCTTTATAGAGAAAGGCGGGGTCAATTAGACCCCACATCTGTCCTCCAGGCTGGAAAGCATGGAATTGGTAAAAAAAAAAACATCTCATGCTTTCAGCTGCAATCATGTTCGTTCAGCACAGTAGTGTAGTGTGTAGCATGTTCACCTAGCAGCAAAAGGGTTGCTGGTTCGAATCCCGCCCGTGACACTATCTGCCTGGAGTTTGCATGTTCTCCCTGTGCGGGTTTCCTCCCACAATCTAAAAACATGCTGTAAATTGGATCCTGTCTAAATAAGCCCTAATATGCAGTAGGATATTTAGGTTTTGTGCTTCCCTAGGCCTGACCAAATTTGGCACCCCCCTAATAGAAAAATGACCCACCCTTCCTGTCAAGGCCACACCCTGTTTTTTTTATGACCCACCCAGGAATTTTCAGGGGACACACACAAGTTCTGTGGGGGGGGAGGGGGGGGGGGGACCCTTAATTTGCCTAGCTTTTTCGATCACTTCCTGTTTGGCTATGGGGCAGGAAGTGAAGGCCAATCTCCCCAAACGGACAGGGATAATACAAAATAAACTGACAGAGCTTCTAAACCCCCCCCCCCCCCACCAAACTCTATCCAAAATGAAAGAAATCCAAAAAATAAAAGTGATGATTATTGTTCCAGTTTAACCCCAAATTTCAGATCATTTTATTGAGAGGCTTAAGAAAATATAACCATGCCAATAGGCCAGGATCCAGCGTTGCTAATATGTATGAATGTGTGTTAGGGACCCCCACAAACACCACCCAATGTTAAATCAACTATTTTCTTGTTTGTTTTGGGGATGCCTGCACCCCTGATAGGGTAAAGACACCTCACAAATGTTGTCACTTTCTACTTAATTCATTCACTTCCTGCCACACAGCCAAACAGGAAGTGAGGGGGAAACACCTGAGTAATGTTTTGTTGGGGACACACAGATCAATATAAATAGTTTCCCATTTTGGAAATGGCATTTTGCTGTGTACACCCCAAATTAGTAGGAATCTTGGACTTTGGGGTCCATTTACTAAAGGCAAATCCACTTTGCACTACAAGTGGACAAGCAAGGAAGAAAACTCAAAACTTGGCGGGATTGGAAGTAAAAACCATCAGTGCTTCCCTTCTGATTTTCATTGCCTACGCTTCTACTGCAGAGCGGCTTTGCCTTTACTAAACCCCAAAATAACTAATCATTTGGGGTGTACACTGCAGTGCAATTTGCTTAATGGTGACACTAGTTAGATTGACCTGTGTCCCAAAGAAAAGACCATTGGTAGGGTTTTAACCTCACTTCCTGTTCAGCTGTGTGACAGGAAGTGAAGCCAATTTTAGGAAAAGGGACACAAAGCCCAGCCTAAAAACACTAGCAGGGGTTCTAACACTCAATTGGCTTCCCTCAAACAACCCACAATTAGAATAGGATTGTCTTGTGCTAGTTTCAAGCACAGCGCTGTAAATCAGCACTTCAAGCCTGTCCACCAATCCACCAAACCACCCCCCCCCCCACCCCCTCCAACAGGCCATGTTTGCAGCTTTTCCTACATCTTGCACATGTGCTTTAAAAAGTCAGTCTGGACATCAGTTCTAGGAAACAATACTTACCGCTTTGTCCTTCCTTTTCTGGTGACTAAACATTTCATGCATACACACCAGAAAAGAGCTTAGAGACAAATCACACTTGATGGTTTAGGCCCAAACTAGTTCAGCTGCAGCGGTTGAAATCCATAGCAGGAAAAAATATCACAAAACAAACTTCAAAATTTGAAAGTAATTTTATTGGTCCACAAAACAAGGAAAGCAAAACAAAAAATTACAAATAAACACAAAAAAATATATAAAAAAACCTAAAAACAAAAAAGACCAACGTTTATTTCACAGTCATTGGAAAATAAATCATGCTTTTGAAATAACAGGATAGACCCACAGGATTAAAACATTAGTCATTAACATCTTGAGAAACATTTAGCAAAATTATGTAGCAGAGAAAACATCAAAAAATACAAAACTTGCTCCAAAACATCTCTGTTTCACTCCGCCATTACTTCCAGCCAGCAAATCTGCCCCCTCTGAGGGGCAGCTGACACATGCAGTATCCACGCTTTTTATAACATGTGTGCTAATGAACCAATTGGAAACACATGAAGAAATGTCAGCCTCTAGTTTGTGTGCACTTGTAACTGCTTACACCTGTTAAGGATGTCCTTAAATTACTAAGCCAAAAAACAGCTTTCTGAGCATGCTCAGAAAGATGCAAGTCATTTTCAGGATGAAACTTCCAACTTCTTTTTCTAACTGTTCGAGCATGCCCAGTTCACTCGAAATGCAGTACCAGAATCAAATCTGCAATGGCGGATGAAAGCATTAGAGGTGTTTAATTTTTTTTGGTCCCCATGAAGTGATGCTTTACAAGCTGAACGGGAGGTCTTATTGAATTTTTACGTAACAAACCTAAATAGTAATAATTTAAAAGCCCCTGTCCCTAGTAGCTCGCAGTCAGAAGCGAACAAGCAGCATTTTTATTGTTTCCGGTTACCAGTTTAGATTTACAGATGAGGTCTAGTGCTATAAATATTCCTCTTGCTGTTACGCACGCTATGATACCTCACATGTGTGGTTTGAAGAATGTTTCCATATGTGGGCGGGCCTTAAATGTGTAAGCCCTGCCCACATATTGAACCCCCGTTCAAACCCCACATGTGAGGTATCATAGCGTACGTTAGAGCGAGAGCAATACTTTTAGCACTAGACCTCCTCTGTAAATCTAAACTGGTAACCTGAAACACATAAAAAAGCGTTGCCTATGGGTATTTTCAAGTACTGAAGTTTGGCGCCATTCCATGAGTGTGTGCAATATTAAAGTGTAACATGTTGGGTATCTATTTACTCGGTGTAACATCATCTTTCACATTATGGCCATAAATTGGGCTAACTTTAGTGTATTCTTAATTTGTAACCACTTGAGCCCCAGAGCATATTACTGGTCACTGACGGGGCCATTTTTTGCATTTCAACACTGCGTCATTTTGACTGACAATTGCGTGGTTGTGCGACGTGGCCCCCAAAAAAATTTGGCGTCCTCATCCTCCCCCCCCCCCCCCCTAAAAAATTTTTTTTTTTGGTGGTATTTGATCACCTCTGCGTTTTTTCTTATTTTTGCTTGACACATCACTGTCACATGGGTTAAGGTCACGTGTTGGCATAACCACGCCCACGCCCAATGCCAATATAAGTCCTTGCCCGCCGCTCAGAAGGCATTTCAGCGCCGGACCTCGCCGTGTCAACATCGAATGGAAGAAGAAGCCCGCGAGTGTCACCCCGCGGCGGAAGAAGACTGCGACGAGAAGCCCTGGCTCCTCTCTAGAGCCAGGCAGAAGCCGGCGACGAAATCCGGGGTGGGATGTACGACCCTCGCCCCGGAGAAGACGACGGAAGCCCGCTGCCCTCATCAAACAAGCACGGAGCTTCGTGGTGAAGGGGGCAGCGGCAGAAGACGGCGACGAGAAGCCCGCCACGTCCAAGTCCTGGATGGGATGTGCGACCCCCATCCAGGCCGAAAAATTCGAAGGGGGCGGCAAAGAAGAAGGCCTGGCCCCCGCGGCGGAAGACAACGACGAGAAGCCCGGAGAGTGGCGCCCTCGGCGGAAGACAGCAAAAGAAGCCCTGGCCCCTAGTAGGAGCCAGGCAGAAGCCGGCGACGAAATCCGGGGTGGGATGTACGACCCTCGCCCCGGAGAAGACGACGGAAGCCCGCTGCCCTCATCAAACAAGCACGGAGCTTCGTGGTGAAGGGGGGCAGCGGCAGAAGAGAGCGACGAGAAGCCCGCCACGTCCAAGTCCTGGATGGGATGTGCGACCCCCGTCCAGGCCGAAAAATTCGAAGGGGGCGGCGGCAGAAGACCCTCAAAGTTAAAACCACGTTCACCAGGTGAATGGGTAGGGGTACGATGTACCCCATACTCATTCACATAGGGTGGGGGCCCGAAATCTGGGGGCCACCTTATTAAACGGGGCTCCCAGATTCTGATTGGCTCCCGCCCGCCAACCCCGACACCCAATGGCTAGGGTTGTCGGGAAGAGGCTCTTGTCCCGATCGACATGGGGACAAGAGTGCTTTGGGGTGGGGGGGCAGCGCCCCCCTACCCCAAAGCACACACTCCCCCATGTCGAGGGCATGTGGTCTGGTACGGCTCAGGAGGGGGGGGGCCGCTCGCTCGTCCCCCACCCCATTCCTGTCCGGCCAGACTGCATGCCTGGGATGAGGGCTTGGTACGGATCTGGGGGGGAACCCCACGCCGATTTTGGCGTGGGTTAACCCCTCACATTCCGGACCAAGCCGGAGAGCCTATTGTACCCCTGGGGGGGAAGCCGCGCCGGTTTCACATTTGAAATTTGGCGCGGAGTTCCCCTTCAGTGTCAGCGCAGCCCGAGAACAGCTCGGAGCTTGCCGTGCGCCGCTCCAGGCAGTGCAAACACTGCTACGCCGCCTGGTATTTACCAAGGATTTCCCGGCGTACTGAAGAGGCGCGCGGTAAGCTCCGATTTTTCCCTCTGCGCATGCCCAGTATGCAAGTGAACCTTCCGAGGTTCTAGCGTACTTTGCAAGGGCACGGGGATCGGGTCCCAAAAGTCACTTTCCCTTTTAAATCGGCCCGCCACACAAGTTTTAAACACATGTCACTACACTTCCCCTGCATCACCCCCCTCCCTCCCCTCATAAACTCCCGCCCGATCCCCGATGTTTACATTACTAAATGCCGCACGCCAGCTCTGTACTGGCGTGCTGTGCGCCCTCTCCTGGGCGCATTAGGCACTTTAGTAAATGAGGAAACACGCTGCACTGGCAGCGTGTTTCTTTTGTAAATCTCAAAAACAGGTTTACTCCTGCTTGTGCACCATGAGTCTTGGCGCACAGGCTTGGTAAATCAGCCCCAATGTCGCGGTCCCACTAAAAATCGCTGATCGCTGCCATTACTAGTAAAAAAAAATCCATAAATCTAACCCACAGTTTGTAGACGTGATAACTTGTGCGCAAATCATATAATAAATGCTTATTGTTTTTTTTTTTTTTTTTTTTTTTTAAATATGTAGTAGAATACATATTGGCCTAAACTGATAAAGATATTAGATTTTTTCTTTTTTATTTATTGGGAATGTTTTATAGCAAAAAGTAAGGAATATTGTTTTGTATTCATAATTGATGCTTTTTTTTTGTTTATAGCGCAAAAAATAAAAATCGCAGAGGAGATCAAATACCACCAAGAAAGTTCTATTTGTGGAAAAAAGAGACATTAATTTTATTTGGGTGTAACACGACCGCGCAGTTGTCAGTTAAGGCAACACAGCACCGTATTGCAAAAAATGGCCTGGTCAGGAAGGGGGTAACACCTTCCGGGGCTGAAGTGGTTAAGCAGGGGAAAAAATTCAAAGAACACCAGTAGGTGGCAGTATCAGTTGATTTTGTATGTACTATAGGGATAAGGAAGGGAATACATGTAAGTAGAGACATGTACACACACACAGATATGGGTTTTGCAGGTATCGGCTCCAGGGTGGGGGATATACTTCGGGTTCAGGTTGAATTAGAGTTAGATCTGAGTAAAGTCTGTCCGGGGGCTGGGGGATGGGTGAACATAATGGTCAGATTGGGACAGTTCACTTCCCCGAACCCCAGAATCCCTGTTCACTATCAGGATCAGAATTCTCTGCACATCTCCAACATGGATAATAATCATCTCACTAACAATCCAAGGTATCATAGAAGTTTATTATCAGTGTGTGATGAATGTTCCAGTGATGACATCTGTGATTGTGTTTCTGTATAAAAGAGGAAGGAGGTTTTTGTACGGCTCTGTATCACTGTGTGAGAGGGAACTCCCAACCCTGCTGACAGTGATATTTTCCATCATCAGATTCAGTCACACCAGTAATTGTCAGAGTGTAACGAGTGTAAGAAGATACACGACTACCAGAGAACCGGTCTGAGACTCCTGTGTGTCGGGTGGTTGCACCATAGATGATAAGTGTTGGAGACTTTCCTGGTTTCTGTTGGTACCAGGCTATAGCGTCATAAATATCAGCACTGGATGTACATGTGATGGTGACTGTCTGTCCCGGGGACACAGAGATAGAATCCGGAGTCTGAGTCATCACAATCTCTCCACAGGATCCTGAGGATGGGAAGAGACATATTGATTATTGATTTCCTATCAATCCTGATGTGTGTATTTATTGTACAATGTATAGATGTGTGTGCAGAGGATGATGGGAGGAGCCTCATCTCTCACCCTGAATAGAAATGAAGATGACAGCCAGCAGATAACTGGGAGAATCATCTTGATGTTTCTGGAGGATCTGTTGGATCTGTTTCTCAGATCCAAACTAGAAGACGTCTCCTGTACAATGAGATATATAGAGAGAGTGACAGGGGAGGTGTTCCCCCCACACACTGTGTATGCAAATACCGGGGAGATGGAAACTAGAATTCTCAGATCAGTGATCTGTGATAGAAACACTCCATGGAACTCATCTACATCTGATCACACTAACGCATTATACTCACCACTGTTCACACAATAATAAATAGGTAAATGGGTGAATGCAACAAACATTAACCAATCATTGAAGAAAAGAGGAAAAAGATGTAGGTTGGTGCTGTTCTGGTAAAAATAACTTACCACAAGGGGATAATACCCAAATTAGACACTTGAAATATACCACTCGGTGAAATGAAGAAAAACTTTCCCAAGGAGATGATACTTTTAAATACTTTTAAATAAATGAAAGTGAATGTGTGTTACACCATCGGCTGGGTGTTTGATAGTGTTCACGTGTGTGGAAATGAAGTGGAGAATTAAGATATATATATATATGAAACACCCTGGTGTCACTTGGTGACAGTGTGAAACAAAACCGGCTCACCAAAAGATATATATTATAGACATGTGCTGCCGAGTGTTAGACCCTCGGTCAGTGGGGAGAAGATATATAAATCTTGAGTGTTTTTGTGTCTGAGAAAAGTCTATATTAAATCAGTCCAGTGTTAAATAAAATATTGATATCTTTTTTTTTTGTACTTTATATGTTTATTTGTTTTTTATTTTCTTTACATAAAACAGCATATGGAAAGGCACAGGGCAAATACACTGCCAAAAACAAACATGAATACAATCCTCTTGACAAAAAAAATACATACATATTCGCTCTGGACCCTTCCATATACTCCCTCACTAAATCTTCCCACTCTAACCCTTTTCTTAATCCTCACTTTCTCTTACAGAGAGACAAGTGATGCATCCGCCCTTTCCCTGCTCCCCCCCCCCCCAAAAGAAGGGAAAAAAAATAAAAAAATAATAAGGAGAAAGAAAAAAAAAATGAATAAAAGAAAAAAAAGATAAAAAAAAGGGGGAGAGAGAGGGGAGACCCCATCCTCTCCCTCACTTAACCTCCCTGGCGTTATGATTCTGTCTGGAATTTTGTACCAAAAGCGTTGCAATTGTTTTGCAAGGAAATGTGGTGTTATGTATTATAGGCCTGCAATTCTTAGTAAGTACTTACTTAAATCTATCTAAACAAGAGTCTAATAGGCATCCCGGGTATGATTTTTTTTATTTTTTTTATTAAAAATTATAATATAATAAATAATTATAAAAAATTATAACAAATAATAATATAATTATAGTAAAAATTATTCAATAATGTAATCAAATCAAAATCACTGAAATTTGCTCAGTTGCAGAATTTTTGCTGTCATTATTTTTTTTTTTTATGACGAATTTCCCCACAAATCGCTATCGCTAAATTCTGCAAGTGATTATAATTTATTATCGCTGTTTTTTAGCCGCTCTAAAACAATTTTTGCCATAAAGGGACACTTTTGGTTGCTATGGGCAATCTACAGTTTGCAGGGAGAAAGAAAAGTTTTTATTATATAAAAGGACATGTAGGGCACTGGGCAGACCACTAGGGACATGGGGGGTGTGTATTTTTTACATACAGTACTGTAATCTATAAGATTACATTGTACTGTATGTATAGTGTTTGTTTACATTTTTGAATTTGGCGCCGTTCTCCGTCCCCGTGCGTCGTAACGTCGCAGGGAACGGAGCTCGGCGGCACACGGGGACACTGTGTGAATCGAGCGAGCACCCGCTCGCTCACACAGCGGGGATGCATCGCTGGATCCACGGAGAAGGTAAGTAAACTGTCTCTGGATTCTGCGAGGCGAGCCCGTGTCTGACACGGGATCAACAATAGTAGCAGCAAATTTTTACCCCGTGTCAGACACGGGAAAAACGCCAGGGAGGTTAAACCATAAATCATAACAGGAAAGTCAGTTTATCCTTCATATTATATTTTACATTATAATTCCCTGCGCGTATCCGATTTTTCGTTAATCAGGTTCAGTCATTAATCTTTTCCCCTCGTCTGAATTTTTAAATAAATTCCAGCTCTTCCACGTTTCTTTGTATTGTTTATTTTTACCCTTAGCTGAGAGAACTAGGTCTTCCATAGCTTCTATATCTCTGACTCTATTTATCCACTCTAAAACTGTTGGTGACGTAGTATCCCTCCACCGTAGGGGTATACCTGATTTAGTTGCATTCACCAAATGGCACAGTACTGAGTTCCGATAAGTCTGAACTGGGATCTCGGATAGGTGAAGTAGGAAAAAAGCGGGATCATTGGGTATTTTTAACTCAGAATTTTTTTGCAAAATTCTCATAATTGACAATCCAATAAACTCTTATTTTTTTACAAAACCAAAATATATGAATCAATGTCCTGCTTTCTTCTCCACATCTCCAAAATCTGTCAGAATTTTCATTGCAGAATTTTTTGAGTCGTACTGGAGTATGATACCACTGCATTAAGATTTTATAGTTTAATTCTTGAGTTCGTGTACAGATTGAAGAGTTTAGAGTTAAAAAGATAATCTGTTTACGTTGTAATGCAGAGAAGGTCCTTGTGACGGTGGTAGAACATATCCCCGTCAAGCCTTCCCTTCTTCTCCCATAAAAGAAATCGCCCAATATTTCATGAGTAGGAATATCCCTGGAATCGTCGAATAATCCATACATGAGCCAAGGCTTAATGCTGAATGTAAACAGGACACACTTTATTGAAAGTACACAGCACACTTTATACAGGATTTGGAACATCCCGCCCCCAACAACTGCTTTCCCATTGGTCCCCTCCAATGTCCCATCAGTTCCCCATCAGGTCCACCTTCCATTCAAATGAGGACTTGAAAATGACACAGCAGAGATTGGTCAGAACGGTTTGAATGGAAACTGATGTGTATTCAGACAAAAGCCCCATGGGGTAAATACTACAATGAAGCAATCAGAACAACAATTAACATGAGTCAATTATCTAATCGGTTGGCTAGGCGTCTCGTCTCTGACACGGCTAGGTATTTCACAAAGGTATTTCACAAGCCACTTAGCATTGAAAGGTCATTGTCCCTTACTGGCAGCATGGCAATCTGGTTTAAACAGGTTTTACAGGTGCCTCTACAAAGGGGAAAGTAATACAATTATCCAGGGCTAAAGGCAGACCCCATAGAGCACATGGTTGTAAAAAAGTCATGAAACCCTTTAGAATACACAAAGTCACCTTTTACCCATAACACACAGACATTCAAAATTGCAGGGAGAGAATTACACTGAAGTATATAGGCAATTGCATAAAAGTCCTTCACAATGGCCCCCCCTTTTCTCCCTGCTCCGGCAACTCGGTTGGACCTTTCCTGGTCCAGTAGGGTTGACGGGTTCAGAGCTTTTAGTCCGAGGTTAACTCCGTTTGGTGTGACAATCCAATGGCATTCCCGTTTTGCTTGCCTGGGCAGTAATGAATCGTAAAGTCATAGGGCTGTAAGGCCAAGCTCCAGCGTAGCAAACGGGCGTTGTCCCCTGAAACTCCGTTAAGCCACACCAAGGGGTTGTGATCGGTGATGAGAGTGAAAGCCCGGCCATAAAGGTAAGGTGTGAGCTTTTTGAGGGCTCATATCAAGGCCAAACACTCTTTTTCAATGGTGGCGTAACTGACCTCCCTTGGCAACAGCTTCCGACTCAAGTATGCCACCGGGTGCTCTCCTCCATCCTCCCCGATCTGGCTTAGTACTGCCCCCAGTCCAAACATTGAAGCGTCTGTGTGAACAATAAATCTTTTGTTAGGATCTGGGGTAATCAACACCGGAGCATTAACCAGAGCAGTCTTTTCCAGGACTGTCTGCCAGGATAACCCATCCGCCTTCCTGGTTTGAGGCCCTGGCCCATAATCGGACGGCAAGAGGCTCGCATTCAGTCCTCTCCAAAAGCCCCTGTCCCGGCTAGGCCTGTCACACATCCCCCCTTTTGGCAGGGGACTAACCCAGTAGGAGACACCAGATGGGTTGTCTCTGAATTTAGTCAGTAGTTCCAGTCCCCCAATGCCGGTATCCGTACAGTACCCCAAATCACTTGCTCCAAACCGAGCATTACTCACCCCGCCATCCTCTGCCTCTCTCAGGGAACACGTCTGCCGCTGGGGAGAGGCCTGGACTAGCCCTTCTCCCTGGAGTCCTTTCAGCTGCTGGAGAGATGACAGGGTGGCTGGGCTCAGTCCATCATGCTGTTGGGGATCTGGGCCAACTGGCCACCATTTATGGGGTATACCAGTGGAGACTGTCCACTGGTGTGAGTTGAAAATCCCCCAGTGCTTGCAAAGCAAAGCCGACATCCTCCTGTTTCAGTCCTGTACCATTTTCTGGGGTTGTGCCAGTGGAGACTGAAGTCCCATCCACTACTCCAGGAACCCCTTCTTCTGTTAGGTGACAGCAGAGGCCCGGGGCACTCTGCTCTGTTGCCAGCTCTTCCGCTGGGTTGCTGTGAGTGGAGACCACAGTCCCATCCACTGATATCCGCTCAAGCTGTTGTGGGGTGCAGCCGCCAGTAGCATCCTGTCCTGCTGCCAGTGATTCCGCTGGGAGTAAGAGCTTTACCACCTCAGCTGGTTGCTGGGGAGGGGGGCCAACCACCCCGGCTCCCTGGAACTGCACAGTTGGTCTCGGTGCTGGGCAGAGATGGCTGGCACTCTGCCCTGTTGCCAGCACTTCTGCTGGGGGTGCATAATCCATAACATCCTCTGAACAGTCCATACATTCTGTAATCTGTGGCTGGGGAGTGATCGCCATCTTCTCATCCTGAACCTCCGAAACTGCCACAGGGGTGGGGCAGAGGTCTTGAACCCTCTGTCCGGTGACCAGCGCTTCAGCTGGGGAAGTTCCTTGTAACTCCACAAATACTGCTCTTGGTGCTGGGCAGAGCACAGTGAAGTTTGGCCCTGATCCCAGCTCTTCTGCTGGAGGCCCATCAGGTTGTTTTTCCTCAGCAGAAAAATCTATTAAATCCCCTGTCTCTACAACTGGTGTCTGGGGATAGAGGTTCACCATCTCTTGTCCATGTAACCCAGAAGATGTTATAGGTACTGAGCAGAGGTTAGCAGAGCTCGGCCCTGCGGTCAGAACTTCAGCTTTGGGAATGGCAATCTTCAGATTTTCCACTGCCGATTCACTGGCATACTGCTGGACAGGCACATTCCTCCATTCAAGATCGTCCCATGCAGAAACGGGATCATCAAGGTCAGTCGGCACTTGATGCATCCGCCATATAACCTCCTGGTCCATAGCTGCAGGGGCAGGTTGGAAAAGCACACTGTTACCCTGCCACATGGACGATTCTTCAGCCAGGATTTCAGCATTGTCCACTGGTATTTTCTGATAGTCCCAGGCAAAGGGAGCCTGGCCCTGGCGCTGAGCAGAGTCTAGCAGCTGTTTGTAGGCGATCTCCAGGTCCCATTCCCGAGCGGCCAGAAATTCCAAATCTTCCTGTAGCCAGTGCGCTTCTGAGATATTCAATTTTTTCTCTCTGTGCTCCATTATGTCCTCCAAGCGCCACTCCTGATCATCCCCAAAGTCGGGATCACTGGACATCCTCCAATACAACAATCCCAGGTCATCATAGTCATAGCCTTCTGTGGGGCTGTCATCCGCTGACCACGGGCACTCTTGGGCTACATACCACCGGAGGGCTCTGTAGCTCTCATCCAGCTGCATCTCTGCCCGGATCAGCCTGTTTAATTCCGCTATCCACTCCTGCTTCGGTTGTTCCCCCAACAACGGCATTCGTACGTCATACTGCGGCCAGTACCTTGCATAGATGTAGGGCAGGACCTCTCCTTGGTGTTGCTGCTCGAGAGCTAGCGCTTCCTTCCAGAGTTGGCACCGAATCACATCCGCCCAAAGTGTGCTGTGTACTTTCAATAAAGTGTGTCCTGTTTACATTCAGCATTAAGCCTTGGCTCATGTATGGATTATTCGGCGATTCCAGGGATATTCCTACTCATGGAATATTGGGCGATTTCTTTTATGGGAGAAGAAGGGAAGGCTTGACGGGGATATGTTCTACCACCGTCACAACTGGTTGGCAGCAGCGGGATTTTCCCTTCTACTTTCCTTTACACCAGGATTCCAAGCAGACACTGGGAACAGTGAATGGAAGACACCCGGCTTAAAAGAAATACACTGAAAGAACTACTGGAAGTTCGTGGAAGGATTGCTAGCAACAAAACCGAGCGTGTCATCATAGCAGAATTAATGGAGCTAGACCAGGAGAACTCGGTTGCAGCAACGCCAGCAGTACAAGAGATGGAGACACCAGTGATTCAGGATGAGGAATCACCAGCCAACAAGCTAATAAGAGAGAAATTAGCATGGTTCGGTCCGAACCCAACGGCGGATGTGGTGCTGAAAGTGATGACCCTGTTAGCGGAGGAGGCTAAACAAATAAGGTCATTGTCCCTTACTGGCAGCATGGCAATCTGGTTTAAACAGGTTTTACAGATGCCTCTACAAAGGGGAAAGTAATCCAATTATCCAGGGCTAGAGGCAGACCCCATAACACACAGACATTAAAAATAGCAGGGAGAGAATTACGCTGAAGTATATAGGCAATTGCATAAAAGTCCTTCACATAATCCAATAATGGCTCTTTCACAGGGGTGGCAATCTGTACCGTCCTCTGAAAAGTGATGGATTGCTTTTCAAAGGGTGGTATAGCAGCATCTGCCAGGAATTCGGGAGGGAATCCCGTCACCTTCAGAATTTAAGTTTTTTTCTTTTTTTAATTCAGGGGGGATTTTGTGCAGTTGTGGCACGCTTCCTTTGTCTTTGATGGGCATGTCTGACAGGAGGCTCTGCCTATCAAACTCTATTAGCCAAGTTAAAATTGCCACAGCCACAAAGCAATGCATCAGGGGGGCGTCGTGTGTGCAACTCCAACTGGCTGTAATGGTAGGATTTATGTGGGCAGGTGGGGGAGGTAAAACAACGGTTCAGCCACTTGTTTTTATCACCCCCCTGGACGCCCATTTAGGGCATGAAAGATTGAACTCTGTATATCTGAAAAATGTTCTCTCCATCCCCGGTTCCTGAAATATGATACTGTCAGAGGTTTTTCTTTAAGCTTTTATTAACCCCAGAAACTTTGTGATGAATGAAGCATTTATTTCTGTTTTTTAATGTTTCCTTCATTTCTGGAGCCAGTGCAAAATCTCCCACTGTGAGTCTGGTTTTCATGTAACAAGTAATTATAGGACCTCATACACATGGGCATATCGATTTGTGTTCAAAATTTGCTGGATTTATTCTACCAGAAGAAATGTCTCTAAGTACGAGAATTTATGCACACAAGACATTGAGTGTAAATGCATTCTACTGGTCAGAATAATAATTTATGAATAGACGTCCCCACACATGGAATACATGTACAGTATAAATTATGCCCATAAACTCCTCTCAGAATGCAGCTTTGGTGCGTTTTATCTTCTGCCTGTAAACGCTCCTCTTCTAATATGCCTGTAAATACCTATGGGGTGCATGGCCACATAGACCATCATAGAGGTACTTCTACAGGTATAGAAAAAAAACACAATGGGCCAGATTCACAGAGCCATTACTCCCGGGGTATCTCCTGATAGACCGGAGTATTTTCAAATTACCTGCGTCGTATCATTAGTTTGAATCCTCAAACCATGATACGGCGGCTTCGGGCTTCGATCCGACAGGCTTACGTCTTCGTACGCAGTCGGATTTACGCTGCAATCTTTTTCCGCCCACTGGGTGGAGTTCACGTTGTTTTCCACGTCGGGGGTATGCAAATTAGCTTTTTCCGACGATCCACAAAGTTACGATCGGCCGTCGCATTCTCTTACGGCATCTGTAGTCATCTTTTTGCTGCGTAAAGTTAAGGAAGCAAAAATCTGGTCTATAGTTAGACAGCCCATGTTAAGTATGGCCGTCGTTCCCACGTCGAATTTCAATTTTTTTTTTTTTTTTGCGTAAGTCGTCCGGGAATAGGAATGTATATAAACGACGCTACTCAAAAAAAAAAAAACTGACGTAACGACGTAATTTCGCGCAATGCACGCCGGGAAATTTCTGAACGGAGCATGAGCAGTTCGATCGCCACGGGGACGCGCCTAATGTAAATGCTTCACGCCCCCAATCGCGTATTTCGATTCCGCCACGAGAAATACACTACGCCGCTGTAACTTACGGGCCGAAATCTACCAGAATTCGTCTTAGAGCCAGGTAAAATATGGCGGCGTAGTGTATCTCTGATACTCTGCGCCAGGGCAATTGTACCTGAATCTGGCCCTGAATGTCTGTATAAGTCGTGTATTTTAAGCCCAGTGTACATGATCCCCAACACCAAACTGGGGAAAATACATACTGAGCATATTCTTGAAGCTGCAATTATAAAAAATAACATAAATAAATCAAAGACGACCAGTAGATGGCAGTAGCAGTCCATTTTTTATGTATGATAAAGATAAGGTAGGGAAGATCAGTAATCATGTCACACAGATATAGATTTTGCAGGTAAATGATCCAGTGTAAGGATATGTCTGAGGTTCAGCTAAATCTTGAGCTGGATCCAGCCTCTAAATGATGCTCTATGTTATCCTATGTGGCTGTACACACATAGGTGTTTAACCAATTCAACACCGGGCACTTTCACCCCCTTCCTGCCCAGGCCATTTTTCAGCTTTCAGTGCTGACAAGTTACGTCGATGGAGAGAAGCCTATTTTTTAACGTATCTGCCTTTGAGAATCGGCGTAAACATTGAATACGCCGCCGTAACAGCTTTAAGAATCTGGCCCAATATTTTTACATTTTTGCTATAATAAATATCCCATTTTTTTTTTTTTCTCAGTTTAGGCCGATATGTATTCTACATACTTTTGGTAAAAAAAAAAAAAAAAAAAACGCAATAAGCGTATATTGATAGGTTTGCACAAAAGGTATAGCGCTTACAAAATAAAGGACAGATTTATGACTTTTTTTTTTACTAGTAATGGCCTTTATCCTTTGTCAGGACTGCAATATTGCAGCAGACAGATCGGACACTGGCAGGGGAAGTGGCAAGTGATAATCCATGATGTGGCAAGTTTCAATCTGCAACGCGTGGAAGGTGATGTGGCAAGTGACAATCCCCGACGTGGCAAGTGATAATCCGCAACTTGTGGAAGGTGGCGTGGCAAGTGATAATCTGTAACTTGTGGAAGGTGGCGTGGCAAGTGATAATCTGTAACTTGTGGAAGGTGGCGTGGCAAGTGATAATCTGTAACTTGTGGAAGGTGGCGTGGCAAGTGATAATCTGTAACTTGTGGAAGGTGGCGTGGCAAGTGATAATCTGTAACTTGTGGAAGGTGGCGTGGCAAGTGATAATCTGTAACTTGTGGAAGGTGGCGTGGCAAGTGATAATCTGTAACTCATGGCAGGTGACGGTGGCAAGTGACACACTCAGGGCTCCCACTGGTTCTGCATTATGGTGAGTTAAACCATTTCATTTTACATTACAGTGTAATAATAGAAACAATACGCTTCAAACATTCTGACACCATAACAACCATAGCACTGGGATGATTGAATCTCCAACACCAGCCATTTCCCCATAAAAAAAAAAAATTCTGGCAGTGCCCCTCCCGAGACTAGACTGTGGATCTGCCCCTGGGTTCAGGTTGAATTAGAGTTAGATCTGAGTAAAGTCTGTCCGGGGGATGGGGGATGGGTGAACATAATGGTCAGATTGGGACAGTTCACTTCCCCGAACCCCAGAATCCCTGTTCACTATCAGGATCAGAATTCTCTGCACATCTCCAACATGGATAATAATCATCTCACTAACAATCAAAGTTATCATAGAAGTTTATTATCAGTGTGTGATGAATGTTCCAGTGATGACATCTGTGATTGTGTTTCTGTATAAAAGAGGAAGGAGGTTTTTGTACGGCTCTGTATCACTGTGTTAGAGGGAAATCATAATACTGCTGACAGAGATATTTTCCATCATCAGCTTCAGTCACACCAGTAATTGTCAGAGTGTAACGAGTGTAAGGAGATCCACCACTACTACCAGAGAACCGGTCTGAGACTCCTGTGTGTCGGGTGGCTGCACTACGGATGAGAAGTGTTGGAGACTTTCCTGGTTTCTGTTGGTACCAGGCTATGTTGTTCCCAGTGCCAGTACTGGATGTACATGTGATGGTGACTGTCTGTCCCGGGGACACAGAGATAGAATCCGGATTCTGAGTCATCACAATCTCTCCACAGGATCCTGAGGATGGGAAGAGACATATTGATTATTGATTTCCTATCAATCCTGATGTGTGTATTTATTGTACAATGTATAGATGTGTGTGCAGAGGATGATGGGAGGAGCCTCATCTCTCACCCTGAATAGAAATGAAGATGACAGCCAGCAGATAACTGGGAGAAATCATCTTGATGTTTCTGGAGGGTCAGATCCAAACTAGAAGACGTCTCCTGTACAATGAGATATATAGAGAGAGTGACAGGGGAGGTGTTCCCCCCACACACTTTGTATGCAAATACCGGGGAGATGAAAACTAGAATTCTCAGATCAGTGATCTGTGATAGAAACACTCCATTGAACTCATCTACATCTGATCACACTAATGCCGCGTACACACGATCGGTTTGTCTGATGAAAACGATCCGATGGACCGTTTTCATCGGACGAACCGATCGTGTGTGGGCCCCATTGTTTTTTTTCCCATCGATGAAAAAAACGTAGAACCTGTTTTAAAATTATCTGATGGTTAAAAAAACGATAGAAAAAAAAAACAAACGTCTGTGGGCAAGTCCATCGATTAAAAATCCACGCATGCTCAGAATCAAGTCGACGCATGCTCGGAAGCATTGAACTTCATTTTTTTTCAGCACGTCGTAGTGTTTTAAATCACACATTCTGACACAAACGGATTTTTAACTGATGGTGTGAAGGCAAGACTGATGAAAGTCAGCTACATCGGATATCTGATGAAAAAATCCATCAGTCCGTTTTCAACGATGAAGCGATCGTGTGTACAGGGCATAACACATTATACTCACCACTGTTCATCTAAACTAAGGGGACTAATTACAAAAAAATATCAATAGAAGAATATAACAAATCACGTCGCAAGTAGTCAATGTAAACGACGTGAACGTAATTTTCGCCCAGCCCCATTCCCGAACGATTTACGCAAACAATGTAAAAGACGTACAATTCGACGCTGTCCTGACGTGCATACTTAACATTGGCTGCGCCTCATATAGCAGGGTTAACTTTACGCCGGACTAACGCTTACGCAAACAACATAAAATACGACGCCCGGCCGCAAGTACGTTTGTGAATCGGCGTATCTCCCTAATTTACATATTCGACGCGTAAATCTACGGAAGCGCCACCTAGCGGCCAGCGTAAATATGCAACTAAGATACGATGGTGTAACAGACTTGTTTTCTGAATACAGAAAAAAGATACGCCGGCTATTCTTAGAAGTTAGGCGGCGTATCTCTAGATACGCCGACGTAAAGTCTATCTGAATCTGCCCAATTGTATGTATCGTAACACAATGATTTTCAGCTCCATCTAGTGGCCACAATCTAGTATTACATATTTCTGAAAAACCTTAAACAGAAAAAAAAACACATTATAGCATTATCAGGAAATCACCTTTTTTTATATGTAAATACATCCATACATTCATCAAGGATGGGGGAATGTTTGTCACCTTCATCCAACAAATGTTTTATAAACAGACCCCTAAGTGACAGGGGAGATGTTTTTCCCCAGAAGATGTGTATATACATTAAGCAGAAGGATGAATGCAAATCCTGTTTATGACTATATATGAGAACCTTTATATATATATATATATATATATTTAAATGACTGGTCAATGATTTTATATCCAATTAGTACATTTACTGTTATAGTTTCTATATTCTGCAATGGAAATGTTTGTTGGGTCATTTTGATTAATGATGTCACCCCAAAGATGAATATCTATTAAAAAGACTTCATAATGACTATCAGAATATTTTTATTTACAATCTAGTGGTATGGTGTTCTAGTGGTGTATTTACATGATAATTGTCAGCTTTAGTCTGAATAATATTCTGTATATGACCACATTTATTGTTCCTTTATTATTTCTCTGTGTGGTCACAGCCCCGCCCCCTGAGCAGGTCCAGATTTCTCTCCTCCTAAGGCCACTTTCACACTGAGGCGGTTTTCAAGCATTTTAGCGCTAGAAATAGCCTCTAACTAACACCTGAAAACCGCCTCCTATTCATTTCTGTGTGACTTTTCATACTGGGGCGGTGAGCTTGTAGGATGTTCTGAAAAGTCCTGCAAACAGCATCTTTGGGGTGGTATGGGAGTGGTGTATACAGCGCTTCTAAAACATCCTCCCCATTGAAATGAATGGGCAGTGCTTCCAAAGTGCCTAAAAAGCACTTTGAAAACACTGCAAAATGTGCATTTTTAACCCTTTCTTTGGTCGCTAGCGGGGGTTAAAAGCGTTTGGGGCCAAAAAGCGCCACTAAAAAGACAGTGTGAAAATGGCCTACATCATTATTATTGGTCCTCCCCCCATGATCACATATATATGCAGCCATTCAGTACTCCTCACATAGGCGTGTGCACAGGGTGAGTTAGGTGTGCCCGGGCACATCATAATCGGGTAATTATAAGTAGTGCATTTTCACCCTGTTTAGACCCCTGATATTTCACCAAATACATTTTGTCTTCTAAAAAAAAATAAAAAATTGTAAAAAAGTAATAAAAAATAAGTTAATAAAAAAAAAAAATACTGATACCGTCCACTGTCCTACTGACACCATCAATGCTCTACAGACGCCGTCAGTATATATACACATACACTCACATGCATATGTGGTAGAACTTTGGGGTGCACACACAATGCAATAGGCTGCGCACACCTCTGACTCCTCAGTATAAATAAGTGAAGGTTTCCTCAGAAATATTATCTCCCTATATTTTGTTTCTAAATAGAAAATAATGAAACAAGATATTTCCTTCTCAAGACATTTTGGTCTCCCTTATCAATGGTCTTTGTGGCCTTCACAAAAAAACACAAATTCATCCTTGTTTAGGGATCTTTTACAGGGGTAGCAGTGGGGTTGTCAGCTCATCCCTTTAATTCTGAACACATATTATTTACACAGGTTTTGGGGCCAATTTAATGCAGATAGGGCACCAAGTGAGTTTAATTGCCATCTTAATCGGCCACAGAACCTGTGTAATTAATATGTGTTCAGTTTTAAAGGGATGAGGTGACAACCCTAGGTAGCAGCACCCACCACCCTCTGAAAAGGGGTCTGCAATGGATTGCTTTTCATTGGGTAGTAAAGCAGCAGCTGACAGGCATTCAGGAGACAACCCTTCCACCTCCTAAATGGATGTTTTTTTTTTTTTAAATCCAATGGGGAGTTGGTATTAAAATACTGCATAGCAAATGCTTGGCTTGAGGTTGTGGCACGCTCCCATTGAATTTAATGGGCATGTTTCACAGGTAATGTCCCCTATTATACTCTGCAAGCCAAGGTAAAATTGCCATGGCTGTAAGGTAATGCAGAAGGGCCACGCCATGTGTATAACCCCAACTGGCTGTAATGGTAAAATGTAGGTGGGTATTGGAAAGTCTGGGGAGGTAAAACACTTTTCTCTCCACCCCCAGAGCTTGAAATATGGTACTGTCAGAGGTTTATCTTTGAGCTTCTATGACCCCAGGAAATGTGTGGTGATTGAAGCATTTACTTCTCTTTTTACATTTTAACTTCATTTCTGGATTCAGTTCAAAAACTCCCACTGTGAGTCTGATGTGCATTATTAATCTAAGCAATCAATGCCGGTAATTCCATCACCAAACAGGGAAAAATACATCCTGACTATATTCCTGTAACTTTAGCCGAAACACGATCTCTGTTTTCCTCCAGTGTAAAGCCTCGTAAACACGATCGGATTTTCTGCAGACAAAACGTAGGACTTTTGTCCGAAGGGCGACACCACATGGTTTTTCAGCTCTTTAGCGCCACCCTTTCATCAGTGAATATTTTTAGCTCTGATTATTGTATTGGTGTCACTGGTCCCCAAAAAGTATCACTTAGGGTCAGATTTGTCTGACACAATGTCGCAGTCCTTCTAAAAAAATAAAAAAATAAAAAAAAATCGCTGAACGCTGCCATTACTAGTCAAAAAAATGCCATAAATCTAACCCATAGTTTGAAGACGTGATAATTTTTGTGCAAACCATACAATAAATGCTTATTGGGATTTTATTTACCAAAAATATGTAGTAGAATAAATATTGGCCTAAACTGATGAAGAACTTACATTTTTATTTTTTCACTTTTGGAAATGTTTTTTAGCAGAAAGTAAGGAATATTGTTTTTTATTCAAAATGTATGCTCTTTTTTTGTTTATAGCGCAAAAGGTAAAAACAACAGAGGAGATCAAATACAACCAAAACAAAGTTCTATTTGTGGGAAAACAAAACATTAATTTTATTGTACAGTGTCACACGACTGCGCAGTTGTCAGTTAAAACAACGCAGCATCGTTTTGCAAAAAATGGCCTGATCATTAAGGGGGTAAAACATTCCGGGGCTGAAGTAGGGGAACAAATTCAAAGAACACCAGTAGGTGGCAGTATCAGTTGATTTTGTATGTACTATAGCAGAGGTCTCCAAACTGCGGCCCGAGGGCCAGATGTGGCCCTTTGCTAGCCTTTATCAGGCCCTTGGGGCACAATTCCTCCCACTGACATGAGGCACTATTCCTCCCATTGATACCAACAATGGGGCACTATATTATCCACACATACCAATGATGGGATACTACTCCTCCAACTAATAGGGGGAATACTCCTCTTCCTATTGACCACCAACCCTGAGGCCATATATGTTCTCATTGATGCCGGGCCTGTGACTTTTTCTTCCCTTGCTGGCCCCAATCCGGCCCTCCTAAAGTCTGAAGGGCAATAAAGTGGCCCTTTGTTTGTAAAGTTTGGAGACCCCTGTACTATAGGGATAAGGTAGGGAATACATGTAAGTAGAGACATGCACACACAGATATGGGTTTTGCAGGTATCGGCTCCAGGGTGGGGATATACTTCGTGTTCAGGTTGAATTAGAGTTAGATCTGAGTAAAGTCTGTTCGGGGGCTGGGGGATGGGTGAACATAATGGTCAGATTGGGACAGTTCACTTCCCCGAACCCCAGAATCCCTGTTCACTATCAGGATCAGAATTCTCTGCACATCTCCAACATGGATAATAATCATCTCACTAACAATCCAAGTTATCATAGAAGTTTATTATCAGTGTGTGATGAATGTTCCAGTGATGACATCTGTGATTGTGTTTCTGTATAAAAGAGGAAGGAGGTTTTTGTATGGCTCTGTATCACTGTGTGAGAGGGGACTCCCAATACTGCTGACAGTGATATTTTCCATCATCACCTTCAGTCACACCAGTAATTGTCAGAGTGTAACGAGTGTAAGGAGATCCACCCGTTCCTGTGAACCGGTCTGGGACTCCTGTGTGTCGGGTGGTTGCACCATAGATGAGAAGTGTTGGAGACTTTCCTGGTTTCTGTTGGTACCAGGCTACCCAGTTTCTTACACCAGTACTGGATGTACATGTGATGGTAACTGTCTGTCCCGGGGACACAGAGATAGAATCCGGCTTCTGAGTCATCACAATCTGTCCACAGGATCCTGAGGATGGGAAGAGACATATTGATTATTGATTTCCTATCAATCCTGATGTGTGTATTTATTGTACAATGTATAGATGTGTGTGCAGAGGATGATGGAAGGAGCCTCATCTCTCACCCTGAATAGAAATGAAGATGACAGCCAGCAGATAACTGGGAGAAATCATCTTGATGTTTCTGGAGGGTCAGATCCAAACTAGAAGACGTCTCCTGTACAATGAGATATATAGAGAGAGTGACAGGGGAGGTGTTCCCCCCACACACTGTGTATGCAAATACCGGGGAGATGAAAACTAGAATTCTCAGATCAGTGATCTGTGATAGAAACACTCCATGGAACTCATCTACATCTGATCACACTAACACATTATACTCACCACTGTTCACACAAAAATAAAAAAGTAAATAGATGAATGCGACAAACATTAACCAAACATTGAAGAAAAGAGGAAAAAGATGTTGGTTGGTGCTGTTCTGTTAAAAAAATAACTTACCACAAGGGGATAATACCCAAATTAGACACTTGAAATATACCACTCGGTGAAATGAAGAAAAACTTTCAAAGAGATGATACTTTTAAATACTTTTGAATAAATTAAAGTGAATGGGCCAGATTCAGGTAGATGGGCGCACCTTTATGGTGGAGTAACGTTTCTCATTTACGTTACTCCGCCGAAACTTTAGGAGCAAGTACTGTATTCACAAAGCACTTGCTCCTAAAGTTGCGGCGGCGTAGCAAAAATGAGCCGGCGGAATTCAAATTGGGCGGGTAGGGGGCGTGTATTATTATAACTAGGCACGATCCCGCGGCGAACGTACTGCGCATGCGTCGACTGTCAGTGCGCATGCTCCAAATTCTGTCAGTGAACGTCAATGACGTCAATCCCCATTCACGGACGTTTTACGTAAACGACGCGAAAATTTTTAAATTCGACGCTATAACGGCGGCCATACTTAACATAGGATACTCCACTAGGGGGCTGGTTTTTCTTTACGCCGCGTATCTCTTACGGAAACGTCGGAAAGTCACTGCGTCGGGCCCGAATACGATCGTGAATTGCCGATTCTCGCTGATTAACATATTCTCGGCGTTAATCAGCGGGAACGCCCCGAGCGACATTTTTAAAATTGCAGTTCCGATACGACGGCGAAATACAATTACGCCGCTCGTATAGGAACTCCAACCCGGCGTTTCTTGTTTTCTGCTTACAGAAAACAGAAACGCCGGCTCAAAGTGAGAGTTAGGCTGGAGTATCACTGATACTCCAGCCTAACTCTACCTGAATCTGGCCCAATGTGTGTTACACACTCAGCCGGGTGTTTGATAGTGTTCACGTGTGTGGAAATGAAGTGGAGTATTAAGATATATATATATATAAAACACCCTGGTGTCACTTGGTGACAGTGTGAAACAAAACCAGCTCACCAAAAGATATATATTATAGACATGTGCTGCCGAGTGTCGGTCAGTGGTGAGAAGATATATAAATCTTGCATGTTTTTGTGTCTGAGAAAAGTCTATATTGAACCAGTCCAGTGTTAAATAAATTATTGATATCAATCCAGTGGAGAAAAAAATACATATAGGTAAATGAGAAAAATGGTAAAATAAAATAAATTATATGTTGTGACTTTTGTGCTTAACCACTTAATGACCGCCGCATGCAAATGTACGTCCACAGAATGGCACGTCCAGGCAGATGGACGTGCTGGCACGTTCCTGCCTTTCTGTGGGTTGGGGGTCCGATCGGGACCCCCCCCCCGCGCTACATGCGGCGGTCGGTAAGTGTGTGGGAGCGATCCGGGAGCGATCATTATCCCCTTGATTGCCCCCTTAGTGTTAACCCCTTCCCTGCCTGTGACATTTATACAGGGATCAGTGAATATTTTTAGCTCTGATTATTGTATTGGTGTCACTGGTCCCCAAAAAGTGTCACTTAGGGTCAGATTTGTCTGACACAATGTCGCAGTCCCGCTAAAAAATCGCTGCCAATACTAGTAAAAAAAATGCCATAAATCTAACCCACAGTTTGAAGACGTGATATTTTTTGTGCAAACCATACAATAAACGCTTATTGGGATTTTTTTTACCAAAAATATGTAGTAGAATAAATATTGGCCTAAACTGATGAAGAAATTAGATTTTTATTTTTTCATTTTTGGGAATGTTTTATAGCAGAAAGTAAGGAATGTTGTTTTTTATTCAAAATGTATGCTCTTTTTTTGTTTATAGCGCAAAAGGTAAAAACAACAGAGGAGATCAAATACAACCAAAACAAAGTTCTATTTGTGGGAAAACAAAACATTAATTTTATTGTACAGTGTCACACGACCACGCAGTTGTCAGTTAAAACAACGCAGCACCGTATTGCAAAAAAATGGCCTGATCATTAAGGGGGTAAAACCTTCCGGGCTGAAATGGTTAAGCAGGGGAAAAATTCAAAGAACACCAGTAGGTGGCAGTATCAGTTGATTTTGTATGTACTATGGGGATAAGGTAGGGAATACATGTAAGTAGAGACATGCACACACAGATATGGGTTTTGCAGGTATCGGCTCCAGGGTGGGGATATACTTTGGGTTCAGGTTGAATTAGAGTTAGATCTGAGTAAAGTCTGTCCGGGGGATGGGGGATGGGTGAACATAATGGCCAGATTGGGACAGTTCACTTCCCCGAACCCCAGAATCCCTGTTCACTATCAGGATCAGAATTCTCTGCACATCTCCAACATGGATAATAATCATCTCACTAACAATCCAAGTTATCATAGAAGTTTATTATCAGTGTGTGATGAATGTTCCAGTGATGACATCTGTGATTGTGTTTCTGTATAAAAGAGGAAGGAGGTTTTTGTACGGCTCTGTATCACTGTGTGAGAGGGGACTCCCTATACTGCTGACAGTGATATTTTCCATCATCAGCTTCAGTCACACCAGTAATTGTCAGAGTGTAACGAGTGTAAGGAGATCCACCACTATTACCAGAGAACCGGTCTGGGACTCCTGTGTGTCGGGTGGCTGCACTATAGATGAGAAGTGTTGGAGACTTTCCTGGTTTCTGTTGGTACCAGGCTATAGCATTGCCAGTGTAAGAACTGGATGTACATGTGATGGTGACTGTCTGTCCCGGGGACACAGAGATAGAATCCGGAGTCTGAGTCATCACAATCTGTCCACAGGATCCTGAGGATGGGAAGAGACATATTGATTATTGATTTCCTATCAATCCTGATGTGTGTATTTATTGTACAATGTATAGATGTGTGTGCAGAGGATGATGGGAGGAGCCTCATCTCTCACCCTGAATAGAAATGAAGATGACAGCCAGCAGATAACTGGGAGAAATCATCTTGATGTTTCTGGAGGGTCAGATCCAAACTAGAAGACGTCTCCTGTACAATGAGATATATAGAGAGAGTGACAGGGGAGGTGTTCCCCCCCCCCCACACACTGTGTATGCAAATACCGGGGAGATGGAAACTAGAATTCTCAGATCAGTGATCTGTGATAGAAACACTCCATGGAACTCATCTACATCTGATCACACTAACACATTATACTCACCACTGTTCACACAATAATAAAAAAGTAAACAGATGAATGCGACAAACATTAGCCAATCCTTGATATATTCTGTCATGTTTTTCTTAATACCGTGCTTTCCTACGATCGTCAGCTCCATCTAGTGGCCATTATATGGTGCTTTTTCTGAATCACCTCAAATCAGAGAAAACACAGCACTATGGTCACTAGATAGAGCTGATGATCAAAGAAAATCACCGTATTATAAAAATTATAGCCTCAATTAATTAACAATGGGTGAGTGTTTGTCATCCAACTGATCTTTTATAATAGACGGCTGAGTGAGAGGGAAGATGTTCTGCATGAAAACAGTAGGGAAACAGACAGATTTCTCACCGCTCCAGGTGAGCCCCGTGTGCAATCAAGGGTTGTTGAACCACCAAGGTGCTGGCAATGCTAATGATAGCAAATGGAAGGACGAAGACTGGACAGCCGCACTCCAAAATTACTTAAAATAAGTTGTCTTTTATTTTCAACTGTACAACAGTCACTGCAATCAACAAAATACAGTATGGCCGACGCGTTTCGCACTTACAGTCAGTGCTTAGTCATGGCTAAAAAAGGTTCACACTAAAATGACATATATACTCAAACACATGATCACATGGAAAAATATCCGCCTATGGCAGTAAAAAGTTAATTAAGTAATCAAACACAAAATCAAACCAGCTGAAGGGGGTGGGGCCTCCCTCAGAATAAGTGCTTTCAAATGAGAAACATATAAACACATGTAATATATATAGGAAACTGACCGGTTATAGTATTACTATTTCTTAAGATAGTGAGAATGACCATTTATCATGGCACTAGATCACAGACTTTTACACTAGATCATTACACATTTGATCACGGATCTATCACCAATATTTGAACCATGGTCACACATGATTAATTTGTTTTATTTTTTTATTTTTTGATCACAGACTTTTATACTAGATCATCATGCATCTGTATGATGGGTCTATCACTAATATTTGTACTATGGTCAGAAACTGACCGGTTATAGCATTGCCATTTCTTAAGATAGTGAGAATGACCATTTATTATGGCACTAGATCACAGACTTTTACACTAGATCACTATATATTTGATCATGGATCTATCACTAACATTTGCACCATGGTCATATTTGCGAATACCTTTAGTGACCTAGCCATACGGTCGTAGTTTTCACAAATCTTTTTTTAACATAGTGAAAAGGACCGTGTATTATGGCATTAGACCACAGACTTTTATACTAGATCCTTTTTTTTTTTTTTTTGCAACACATTACACTTAGAAGCTTAAGGTTTAACCCTTTCACGCAGCCACTATGGACACTTTTTGACACATTTTGCAAGGACAACATCACGTAGTATCTTTAATTAATATTATTTAGTCGGTCTACTGCTACAGTCTGTCTATGTTTATACACAGTTTAGATCAATCCACCGGCCCTCTCAGCATAGCTATTATGGTTCTAATCATACAAGCGCTGGTTGGGTGTCACATTGAAACACCTGACAAAGTGAAGAATGGTGCATTATACCTGTCTAGTATATGCTTGTAAACCTTAGACATGTGGATTGTGGTTTTAATCAAGTTGTTATAGGGGTATTTGGATTATACAGGTGTTCCTATATATATTACATGTGTTTATATGTTTCTCATTTGAAAGCACTTATTCTGAGGGAGGCCCCACCCCCTTCAGCTGGTTTGATTTTGTGTTTGATTACTTAATTAACTTTTTACTACCATAGGCGGATATTTTTCCATGTGATCATGTGTTTGAGTATATATGTCATTTTAGTGTGAACCTTTTTTAGCCATGACTAAGCACTGACTGTAAGTGCGAAACGCGTCGGCCATACTGTATTTTGTTGATTGCAGTGACTGTTGTACAGTTGAAAATAAAAGACAACTTATTTTAAGTAATTTTGGAGTGCGGCTGTCCAGTCTTCGTCCTTCCATTTGCTAAAACAGTAGGGAAGAGGAAGAATGCACAATGGTCCACAATGGAAAGATATAAATGAGCACCGCCTCACCAACAGCAAAAGATACTATCCCACAGATAGTCACTCCTCCACAATGGAGGTCACCACCATATACGCCTATACATGTGCATAAGAAAAAAGTATAATCCTGAGGAAAGCACCAAGACTGAATGCCTCCACAGATAAAGTGGCTATTAAGGCAGTGACGGACAATATCTGAGTGTAACAAAATGTATTTAATAATAAATTAATTTAATTTCAACAGTATAATAAATATCAATGGATAGTATCAAGAGGTTTAAAGATTAAACAAGTCAATCAATATTAAAAGACTACCAACAATAAATGGCCGGCCAGTGCTGCACCCATGAAACTAATTCACTGTATGGTGCTGGCAAGATACACATAAGACAAGACTGGGACAAACATGGACAACATATAAGTAAAGCGGTCCGGACGCCAAGTTGGAGCAGTGGTAAAAAATTACCATAAATTAATTGAAAAAATTGTATAGAAAATAAAGGGAATTATCGACGGGACATCCCCACGGGAGATTGAAAAGACCTCTCTAACTAATTATCCCCAAGTGTTGGATAATTTGCATTTATTGGCAAAAAGATTTTTTTAGAAAGAAAAGGGGATGCAGAAAATGTGCAGAAACCGCAGTTATGAACTAGTTCAAAAGAATACCACAAAATATGCTGATGATTGAGTGTACTCCAGAACTAAGTAGTAATGATATCCATATTAGGAGAAAGAGAGTTGTTGTTGTCTCCTAAATCAATCAAAATCAGGTCAAGAGTTCCCATGTACGGATTTGATGTTCACAGTCCCAGTACATGTAATACTAAATAGCAACCAATGCGCATGAAATAGCCACTGATCCGATTATGGTCAGATGGAAATGTTTAGATTGTCATAGTGTTCATGATGAGATTGGCGTGAGAGCATGGAGGTACAAAGGACACCGGTTGAACTATAGCACCGGGATTAATGTAAGTCGATCTAGTAATGAAACGATCTAACTGGTCCCTGGAAGTCAGAGGTGCTCTGTGGCTCACACGTATGGCTGACAGCCTCGATCTGATAATGCTTTAATAAGCATCAGTTTCATTCAGATGTATTCCCGCTTGTCAGGTAATTCATACGGTCACGGAGCTTTCTATCAACGATGGACATTCAAATGTCAGTACAGTGTCTTCAAGGTGATGCTGAGTGCCAAGCTCATATTATTGGTATACAATGTATTAGTTTTGTCTCTCGGACCAAGGTTCACGGTTACCTTTTAGAATCTCCCGCCTGGAACATGGGGTTGTTGCTGCGGCATCCGACACCGCGTGACGTCAACGCGTTTCGCAAGGGGGAGTTGCGTAGCTTCATCTTCGTATGGTCCACAATGGATTGCTTTTCAGAGGGCAGTAGAGCAGCAACTGCCAGTTGTCCAGGTGATAATCCTGTCCCCTCCTGAATGTGTTTTGTTGTTAATCCAACAGGGATTTTGTATCAAAATATTGCACTGCAAATGCTTAGCTTGTGGTTGTGGCACAATGGTAATGGTAGAATTTAGGTGGGCAATCAGGGAGGTATAGCACTTTTCTCTCTCTATCCCAGTGCTTGAAACATGGTACTGTCAGACGGCGTACACACGACCGAGAAACTCGTCGGGTGAAACTCATCTTTTTTCCGGTCGAGTTTCTCGTTTGGCAGTCAAAAAACTTGTCGAGCCAAATTTTCCCATTGCCCATCGAGGAAATAGAGAACATGCTTTATTTTTGGCTTGACGAGTTCCTCGACGGTTTTCTCGGCGAAAAGTGTACACACGACCGGTTTTCTCGGCAGAATACGTCTCCCATCGAGTTTCTTGCTGAATTCTGCCGAGAAACTCGGTCGTGTGTACGAGGCCTTAGAGCTTTTTTCTTTCAGCTTTTATGAACCCAGGAGATGTGTGATAAATGAAGCATTTACTTCTGTTTTTACATTTCTCTTTCATTTCTGGAGTCAGTGCAAAAACTCCCACTATGAGTCTGATGTGCATTATTAATCACATGACCTCCAGAAGATTTACCCCCCTTCATGACCAGGCCATTTTTTGCGATATGGCAGTGCGTTATTTTAACTGACAATTGCACGGTCATGCAATGCTGTACACACAATTACATTTATGTCTTTTGTTTCCCACAAATAGAGCTTTCCGTTGGTGGTATTTGATCACCTCTGCGGTTTTTATTTTTATGCGCTATAAACAAAAAATACTGTACATTTTGAAAATAAAAAGCTATATTTTTGACTTCTGTTTTAAAACAAATATAATAAAAAATATTTAAAATCATGTTTTTTCATAAATTTAGGCCAAAACGTATTCTACTACTGTACATATTTTTGGTAAAAAAAAAAAGAATAAGCATATATTGATTCCTAAAGAGAAAATAATGAAACAAGAGATTTTTTTCTCATCACCAAATGTTTTGCTTCCCTAATCAATGGATTGAGTGACTTTCCCAAAACAAAAATCAGCCTCACTTAGGGACCTTTTTCAGGGGTGGCAATCTGTACCGTCCTCTGAAAAGTGATGGATTGCTTTTTAAAGGGTGGCATAGCAGCGTCTACCGGGCATTCGGCAGGCAATCCCACCATCTTCTGAATTTCAGTTTTTTTTATTTTTCAGGGGGGATTTTGTACTTCATCACAAATTCTTGTCTTGCAGTTGTGGCACGCTTCCTTTGTCTTTGATGGGCATGTCTGACAGGAGGCTCTGCCTATCAAACTCTGTTAGCCAAGTTAAAATTGTCACAGCCACAAAGCAATGCATCAGGGGGACGTCTTGTGTCCAACTCCAACTGTCTGTAATGGTAGGATTTATGTGGACAGGTGGGGGTGGTAACGCAACGGTTCAGCCACTTGTTTTTATCACCCGCTTGGATGCCCATTTAGGGCATGTAAGGCCGCGTACACACGATCGGTTTGGTCCGATGAAACTGGCCTTAAGACCAGTTTCATCGGACCAAACCGATCGTGTGTACGGCCCATCGGACCGTTGTCCGTCGGACCAAAGTTTTAAAACTTGCTTTAAAATCGGACCAATGGACGCCTGACCATCGGACCAAAACGATGGTTAGTACGCAAAAGCATCGGACCAAAAACCAGCGCATGCTCAGAACCAGGTCGACGCATGCTTGGAAGCATTGAACTTCGTTTTTTCAGCACATCGTTGTGTTTTACGTCACCGCGTTCTGACCCGATCGGATTTTGGACTGATGGTGTGTACGCACATGAGACCATCAGACCACTGCAGCAGGGACCCGATTAAAACGGTGCGTCAGACCATTCTCACCGGGTTGGACCAATCGCGTGTACGTGGCCTAAGACTGAACTCTGTATATCTGAAAAGTTTTCTCCCCATCCCCAGTTTCTGAAATATGATACTGTCAGAGCTTTTTCTTTGAGCTTTTATGAACCCCAGAAACTTTGTGGCGAATGAAGTACCATATTTATCGGCGTATACTGTGCACTTTTTTCCCCTTAAAATCAGGGGAAAATCGTGGGTGCACATTATACGTTGATCCGCGCTGTCTGAGCACTGCTGACATAGATCGAGCCGAGCAGAGTGTACCCGAGTGTACTGCGCACTCAGGTAGGCTTGGCCACGCTCGGCTCCGCTCGTGGTCATGCCTAGTCCCGCCTCCTAGCCTTCATGCGAGAGGAGCCGAGCGTGGCCGAGCCTAGCTGAGTGTGCAGTACACTCGGCTCGGCTCAGTCTATGTCGGCGGCGCTCAGAGACAGTGCACTCTGAGCTCAGAGACAGCTGAGAGAAGCTGAGAGGACACCTCCAAAGCCGCAGACGGACGCCGGGCAAGACAGCAGACGGACACTACGGGCATTCAAAATGTAAGTATTTTTTTTCTTAAACTTCCCTTCTAGGCTTGGGGTGCGCATTATACGCCGGCGCACGGTATACCCCGATAAATACGGTATTTACTTCTGTTTTTCAATGTTTCCTTCATTTCTGGAGCCAGTCTGGTTTTCATGTAATTATAAGACCTCATACACATGGGCATATGGATTTATGTTCAACATTTGCTGCATTTATTCTACCAGAAGAAATGTCTCTAAGTACGAGAATTTATAGACATAAGTCATTGAGTGTAAATGCATTCTACTGGTCAGAATAATAATTTATGAATACACGTCCCCACACATGGAATACATGTACAGTATAAATTATACCCATAAACTCCTCTCAGAATGCAGCTTTGGTGCGTTTTATTTTCTGCCTGTAAACGCTCCTCTTCAAATATGCCTGTAAATACCTATGGGGTGCATGGCCACATAGACCATCATAGAGGTCCTTCTACAGGTGTAAAAAAAAAAAAAAAAAAAAACACCGAACGTCAGGGAGGCCCGGAACGGAAAAGACAAAAGGAAAAATAGTGGAGGGCCGGGCATGACTAGGTGAAAAGGAGAGTCAACAAAAGGGTTAAGTTGTTAACAATGTAAGGGGAGGATTCAGGAGTAATGTGCTGGAAAGGGGGAGGCGCTGTACAAAAGGTGGAGGCGGGAACTTCCGGGAACAGTTCCAGTTAGTGAGAGAGACAGAAGGAAGCAGTTTTCATGCTGCTCCTCTGTCCTGCCTGCCAAATACATCATTCTCCCGCGCGTTGGGGCGGCGGCTACGAGGGGTCTCGCTGGGGCAGATTACAGGTAGTTTATTGAGGGGGGGTCTATCACTGTCAGGGGGGGGGTTTTCTCGCTCTCAAGTAAACCTCCGCTGGGCTTTTTTCCGGGCCCTGCTGGGAACGTTACAACCATGGGATTTGGGGGGGTCACCCGCTTCTGGCATAGAAGGGCACACATGCTCTGGCCACCAAGGTATGCTTGGGCGGGCGGCTTTTTTGTCGGCGGCGGACACTGTGGGGGCGGGGCTTCGGGCCTTAATGGCGCCCGTGCCTCGCCACGTGCAGGGGAACGTGTGGAGTCGGCACCTTACCTGTCCCATCACAAGGGGGGGGAAGCGTGGGAAGTAACAGCGTCGTTTTGGGATGCGGCCGGTGGAGCGGGGGGGGGGGGGGTTATGGGCGCCCATGCAGCATGCCCTGGATGGCGGGGCGATGTTGGGCAAGCGCAGCCCACCACTAGATTCCAGGGGCCTGCGGGTGATGGCCTACTGGGAGAGCATTGGGGCGATATCCACTGAGCTCCAGGGATCCACGGCCTCCAGGCCTGCTTCGCCTGGAGGGCTGCTGACGCCGAGGCTGCCAGCTAATGCGGCGCAGTCTGCAGGAGGAGGCTTGGTCCAGTGGGAGGAGAACGCCAGGTTCGGGCGCCAGCAGTGGATGTAGAGGCGACAGCTGTGGGGGACATGACTGGCCAGCCCGGTACGTCTGTCTCTGTTTCACACGTTTAAAACAAGGCACTGGGCATTTTATGAGGTGTGTGTGGGGGGGTTCCACGGTGACAGGGGGTAACATTGGGTACGGTAACGATTAGGGGGGGCCGGGGGGTCCCTGTGGCTCTGACAGACATCTCCACCACTCAGTCTGAGGTGGTGATGGTGAGTATGGCGGCAGGAGGCAAAAAGGGGGGCTGCGGGAAGGTTAGACGTGGCTAGATTGGTGGATACTAATAAGTGGGAAGTGGGCATTTGTTTGAGGTGATTGTTTTAGGGACCGTTAGTGCAACGAAAATGGTACGGTGGGTGCGAGCTTGGTTTGGGTGAGTATGGTAGAGGTTATCTCACGGACATTCGGGCAGTGGATGCCGGCGGTTGCTATCATGCTCAGGGCCATGGGTGAGTACAACCAGAGGGTGGATTGACTTTGTTCTGTTATATTAGGCACTAGGGAGCGGGTGACAGTATGGTGGGTTGGTTATGGCCATCTGGCTTGGAATGCATTGGTAGGCCTTCTATGTGGGCGTCGTAGCAGTTTCTGCAGAGGGAGGTAACACGTCTGTGTGCATCATTTATCTCCTTCCCCGGAGATAGCACTTCTGTGTGTCATAATTATCTCCCCCCCCCCTGGATTACCAACTAGTGGGGGTTATGCTTGACGTTTTCCCACTGTTATAACAGGGCAGTGCACTGGGGGAGTTTGCTAGTGAGCGGGACAAAGCCGGTGTGGTGGGATTCAGCTTTTCCTGGGGAGGGATCGGCAGGGGGTGGTGGCCAGAATGCTGGGCCTTGGGGTCTTGTTCGGGAGGTTATGAGTCAGGGTAAGGGTGACAGGACACCTGGTTCCTTTACAGGGGTGCCGCCTGCTGCGCGGGATTTACGGTCGGTTTTCTACAGTATCCGGGGTGTGTGCTGTTACTTTGGGACAGGACGTAGCGAAGGGGGAGTCAGTTACGGTTATGCCAGTGGGGGTTTGGGGGTTCAATGCTGGGGAGGGGTGCCGGAGTAAGAATGGGGTTCTTTCTATTTACTCACCACCTTGCAATTTTTTGAAGGGGCTAGCCGGGTATTGTGGCATAGACACGGGGGCTTGTATGATGTCTTATGCTTCTTCGACATTTCTGGCGGGTGGGTTAGATGCTATGCACAAGGGGTGCGCACTGTCAGGTTACCCGGATGGCTTTAGGCTTTCGGGGTGCGATTAGTAGGTTGGGTTTAGGGCTCAAAGTTTGCCCGGTGGTCTCTCCATTTCGGTGCCATGTGTTGAGGTTTTTGTTCAACGGAATAGTTATTAGGGATGTGGCTGGCCGGGAGTACGGCATCCCCTAGTTGGGTTTCCCAGGGGGGGGGTCCTTCCTATAAGGGAGTACTATTATTGTCCTCGTGGGAGCTCATAGAGGGTACGTTTTGGGGTTGTTTGGCGGCGGGCAAGAATGGGGGCCCGACTATGGTAAAAGGTTTTTGTAGCATCATTTAGGGGGGAGGCAGGGAAGGTATACTGCCTAGAGCCATGGTAGAGTGTCTCAGGTGGGAATTACTGGGAATAGGGCAGAGATTGGCCTGCGATGGATGTTACGGGATTGGTAAGTAAGTACGTTTGCCTGTTGATTTATTTCATGAGTGGGGCTTTAGGCGGCGGCTACCGCTGAGTGCTGTGCCCAATATACGTCATTGTATTTCACGAGGAGCCTGAGGGGATTTTGGCACTTGTCTGGGGACGTACAACGGGCTAGCTCCTTTGATGGTGGGACCAGGATGTCATGTTGTTTTAGAGGGGGTCACGCGGGCGGCAGGGTTTGCACAAATGGGGGCGTTTTCTGGGTGTGGGTTGTGGATTGCGGAATCTTTATCTAGTGACTGGGGTTAAGGCGGAGTTCCCTCAGTGCAGGGTACGGTGGGGGCTGTTCCGGTGGTCCTGGCTATGGAGCTGGGGGGAGGCATGTTGGGACTTGAGGATTGGGAGGGTGCCGTCACAATGGGGGTGGTTCAAGTTATAGAACCAGTTTTAGCGTTTTGTCACAGTCAGTGGTATGGTTGCTACGCCATTTAGTTGGCAGTGTTTAAAAATGGGTCAATTCTTTCCCTAGGCGGCACAGCTCGCAGGCACTGCAGTCACGAGGGCGGATGCTCGGCAGAGTTTGTAAAGGGACAAGTTTGGGGAGCGGGTGCAGTTGGTAGAGGGGGCAGGACCAGGGGATGGATCAATCTAAGTATGGATGGAGAGGGCTGTTTTCATACGGCTGGCGGGTGCTGAGCTGGGAGGTCCGAGGCATGGGAGTTGATGGTACATTGCGGAAAAGGGGCATGGATGGATAGGGGTCCGTGTCTGGGAGGCAAAGCAAGAAAAACATGGTTTAGGGAAAACAAGGGCGAGTTGAGAAGGGGGTTGCTGGCTCAGGATGTGTGTGGGCTACGGGAGATCGGGTGAGGCTTTTGACAGCCCGAGCGAAGAGTATGGGACTTTTCTGGGGGTTTGTTTGGTTGAGAGTGGGGGGCCGTTCTCCTGGCGGGGGGACGGGGCCTGGTTGGCACAGGTTTTACATAGTGACAGTTTTCTGGAAGTAACTTCAAGCGGGGGGCAATGGGCCTCGCACTCCTTCCGCATCATGGTGGCCCAAGGGGGCGGCCAGGTGTGGGTAGGATGAGGCGGCAGTTGAACGAGTTCTTGGGCGGTGGGAAATTAGGATATTGTTGTTTCCGGGGGACCACACTGGTTAACGGATCGAGTTTTGGGGCACTGCGGGAACAAGGGGGTGTCTCTGAGCTGGAGGCGGCTGGAGGCTGGGTATGGTAATGGTACCGCATTGTTATGGTGGAAAGAAAGGTTAAGTGGGGGTTGCTGTAATAGACCAATGAGACGGGTATTAATAAAAGTTGTTTGGTTAAAAAATGTTAATGAATACAGTTTTGGATTGTTTGGAATTGTTTAATTTTATTTAAATGTTTAATTTTAAAGTTCAAAAAAAAAAAAAGGAAGAGGCTGTTGTGGCCATTTTGCTTGTTACAATTTGAGTTTTTGGTGGGGGTGTACAGGTGGGAGAGGGGTGGTTCCACTGGGTGTTTTTACTGCAGTTATGTTATGGGCATTGTGCTGGTGCTCCCCCTTAATTGTTTGTCTGTTTGTTTATGTCATTCCAGATGTAGGTTACACACACCTTGTCTGGATCTTGGGGAATGCTTATGGTTTGGGGGGGGGCTAGGAGTACCGAGGCTAGACCTTTGATGGACATTTGGGGCATCTCTCAGGAGGAAGGTGGGGAATTGGGGGCTAGACATAGACAGAGATGGTGTGTGGGAGGTGAGGATTATTAGGCTCGAGTTGAAGTGAACGAGGTGGTGGGTGGAGTTGTTTCCCGGACTGGGGGTGGTGTTATTAGACAGACAGAGTTGGAGTTTTAATGTAAGAACGGGACCTGCGGCTTTATAGAGTTTAACTCTAGGTTGGGGGTTGGAGCCAGGGGCATGTGGTCTCCTTGATGAGAGTCAGTGGGGCCTGCGGGTGTGGAGGGGCCCTTAAGGATAAGGTGTTATCCTTGCGGGCTGTGGCGGTGTCTTTGGTCTTTGATGGTGGCAGAAAACAGATGTGATGGAAGTGGTGGGGGGCTCATCCGTGGTATGGGCCCCTCTGGGGTATTCCAGTGGAACGGTGTCTGCTGGAATACGGGATTGGTTGCACTGCGGGAAAGGGGTTGTCTCCGAGCTGGATTCGGCTGGAGGCCTGGTATGGTAAAAAGGTCCCGCAGTGTGGTGGTGGTAAAATGTGAAGTTCGGGGTACCGTCAAAAGACCAACAGGCCGTGGGTTTAAAAGTGTTGTTACAAAGGTTATTTGAAAAATATTTGAAAATTATTTAAATATTTTGGTTAATAATAAAAGGCTGTTATGGCCATTTATACTCCAAGCTCTTGTCTGGTCTCATCATTGAATGGGGGTATGTTAATGTGTTTGGGGTTAAGGGATGGTAACAAAATTAGAGATAGCTTGACTACTATCTTGACTACACTGGTCATGTATAAATCGTGTTTTTTAAGCCCAGTGCACATAATCCCCAACACCAAACTGGGGAAAATACATACTGAGCATATTCTTGTAGCTGCAATTAGAAAAAGAAAACAAAAATCAAAGACCACCATTAGACGGCAGTATGAGTAGGGAAGGTCAGTAAGGATGTCACACAGATATAGATTTTGCAGGTATATATATGATCCGGTGTAAGGATATGTCTGAGGTTCAGGTGAATCTTGAGCTGGATCTGAACACAGCCTGTCTGGGTTGTGGTGGTAAAATAATGGGCAGATTTCTCTAGTTCACCCTCCTGAACCCCAAAATCCCCGATCACTTTGTTCACTATCAGAAGCAGGTCAGGGATCTGACTTTTAGGAATATTAAGTTATCTACCTGAGGATCTTTGAGAGTGAATTCCTTCACAGTAGAAACAACTACTTAGGTCAGTGATGGTGTGTTTTAACCCCTTAATGCCTGAAGGTAAAACAAATCTTAATGCCTGAATGCAGTTTTATCCTATGTAAACCATAGAGACCTTGACCATGACACTCTTTGATCAGAATAATATCTACCTGTCATGAATGTGGTCGAGCACCAGGTGGCGCTAGCGACACTACAGCGCGCACGGGGGCGCCGGGAGCGCGAATTCGCGGCACATCGACGCGCACGTGCACGTGCACGCGCAATCGCGGGAGCAGCGCGCAGGCACGTGCTGACGCCATTTTGGCGCCAGTCCAGGCTATTTAATGGGGCTCATCCTACAGCCTCTTGCTGCGTTAGCGTTCCTGTTGCCCACCTGAGACCCGTTACCTGTTGACGTCTGTTCCCGTGATCCTGGCTCGTCTCTGACCCTTCTGATCTCCGCCTACCCTGACCTCCGGCCTGTCTGACGCTGCCTCTGCCTTACCCCTTTAACTGATTGTTGCCTGCCTGCTGCCGACCCGGCCTGGACTACGACTCCGCTATTGCTCTATCCACGAACCTGATCCGTCTGACTGTATCCGACCCGGCCTGCCTGACCGGTACTACAGCACACCTTTCTCTGGCTAACTACTCCAGCGATCTGTGCCCAGCACTACAGAACACCTCCCTCCTGCCGCCTGTTCCAGTCAGCTGCACCAAGCGCCTGAACCCAGTCTACCTGCTGATCTGGGTCACCTGTATCCAGCTCCCGCTGTCTACGGACCTGCTGTTCCAGCTCCTCTGACACCTTCCTGAGACTACAGGAGACCTCCGCAGTTCCTGCACAGCATCCCCGCCAGGCGCTAGTGCGACTCTGAACTCTAGTGCTTCCTGTCCACACTACCAGGGGTTCCGGAGTCAGAGGAGCAAGAGTGGCCACTCCCGCACTTCAGGCTCTGCTCCGTACCAGGTGCGTGACACTACCTATTTTATCTTTTTTTTTTTCTTTGCACATTTTTGCCTAGAAAGAAAAAGGATATACTGTATTTATTGGCGTATAACACTCACTTTTTTACCCTGAAAATAGAGGGTGAACTGTGCCTGCGTGTTATATGCAGGGGGCTGTGGAAAGTTTTTTTCCCGAAACTTCCCTCTTGAAGTTAGGGTGCGTGTTACACGCCTGTGCGTGTTATACGCTGATAAATATGGTAATGTATCTCTGTCTCCATTCAGAGGAGAATGAGAATACAGGTGTGATTTACCAATCACAGCACCCATGTGATGGGGAGTCCGTCCTCCCAGCTCCTGATCATTAGTAGAAGACCCGGAGCTGTCAGTGACAGTTCAGTCTCCATGCTGGGAGCTCACTATGGAGCATACTATCAGCACAAATAATGGTGTTTATATATGTGGCTCCTCAGAAGGGGATGCTGGAGATCCATCATTATGGAAGTTTCACAGCCAAGTTTCACCCACATCATTGCTGGCACTGGGAAAATGAGAAGCTGTCTCTTTTCTGCAACAGAGGTACATTAATGATATATTGGTACATTGGGAAGATGGAATTTAGAAAACAAAAAGTGCACTTAGCCTATAAATGAGAAGTTGTGGAGACTTTCCTGATTGATGATATTACCAGGATATATCGGAAGGACCAGAACTTTACTTCTATTTGATGATGAGCTCAGAGTTCTTATCCACCAAAGTCCCAGAGGAATTCTCTGTCCCTATTTATTAAAGGTCCCATCAGGATTATCAGTTCTTACTAACAATAACAATCCATTTATTACATTTATTCACATGAATGTTCCAGTGATGACATCTGTGATTGTTACTTTATAAAAGAGGAAGGAGGTTTTTGTACGGCTCTGTATCACTGTGTGAGAGGGTAGGCGTTATACTGATGACAGTGATATTTTGCTTCATCATGCACAGTCCCTCCAGTGATGGTCAGTGTGTATACATTTCCAGATCTGGAACCACTGAACCTGTCCGGGATCCCAGATTGCCGAGTGCTGGTGTGATATATAATAAGATTTGGAGGTTGTTGGGGCTTCTGTTGGTACCAGGCTACCCAGTTACTTACATCAGCACTGGATGTACATGTGATGGTGACTGTCTGTCCCTGGGACACAGAGATAGAATCTGGCTTCTGAGTCATCACAATCTGTCCACAGGATCCTGAGGATGGGAAGAGACATATTGATTATTGATTTCCTATCAATCCTGATGTGTGTATTTATTGTACAATGTATAGATGTGTGTGCAGAGGATGATGGAAGGAGCCTCATCTCTCACCCTGAATAGAAATGAAGATGACAGCCAGCAGATAACTGGGAGAAATCATCTTGATGTTTCTGGAGGGTCAGAACCAAACTAGAAGACGTCTCCTGTACAATGAGATATATAGAGAGAGTGACAGGGGAGGTGTTCCCCCCACACACTGTGTATGCAAATACCGGGGAGATGGAAATTAGAATTCTCAGATCAGTGATCTGTGATAGAAACACTCCATGGAACTCATCTACATGTGATCACACTAACACATTATACTCACCACTGTTCAACTAGGAGGTCTAATTTGAAAAAAATAATAATCAGTAGACGAATGTAATAACCATTTGACTATCCTTGACAGATTCTGGCTGTATTTGTCTTAACACAATGATTTCCTATGATCGTGAGCTCCATCTAATGGTCACCATGCAGTATTTTTTCTGAAACACCTAAACCCCCGGGCCGTACACACAATTGGTCCTTTGTCCGACCAAAATCACATCGGAATTCTAACGGAATTCCATCGCAGTAAAAAAGAACATGTTCTCTATCTGATGGAATTCATTGGAATTTCCGATGGAATTACTCCTATGGGGCATACACACGGTCGGAATTTGGACAATGGAAAAAGTCCGTCTGACTTTTTCCATTGGAAATTCAGATCGTGTGTACGGGGCATAATAGGCTGATACTGCACACGTTTTATGAGCCAAGAGTATTGCTGGTGTAAGAATTTGGGGTCTGTCAGGGTCTCTTGTAATGGAAACCAATATAAACCAATAGTCCAGCTTTCATTATAACTGTAACTTCAACCAACAATGTAATAGGGACTTCATGTGACAATTAAGTGTTTTTGTTTTATGTCAACATTAAGTCTAGAATTTTCTTAGCAATGCCAAATCATTCTCTCTCACACTCCTCCCATATCAAATGAGCCGGAAGCATAGAAGGTCCAAGTGCATCTCTGACCTAGAAGGTAATTTCGGACCTCAGGATCTTATGGAGTTCCTTGCAAGCTCCTACAAAGTTTGTTCTATTGTCAGATTGGAATTACTAAACTGGTCAATGGAGAGACTGGAATCTCCTCAAGGCGTTAATAAAGTTTAAAAATGACATTGATTCAAGCACTTCCACATTAAATGTCTCTAGTACTTAACCTGCCTAGCGGTATTCCCGAGTCAGGCTCGGGGTGAAATTTCAGTACCATAAGCCAGACTCGGGATCGCATTGCAAGATCCAGGCAAAGTTACTTACCTTGTCCCCTGGATCCTGCGATGTCTCCCCGTTGTGTGAGTGAGCTGTATCCTCGCTCGTTTCACACAGTGCCCGAGTGCCACGAGCTCTGTTCTCTGCGACGTTACGACGCACAGGGATGGAGATTAGTGCCAAATTCAAAAAAGTTAAAACACACAATACACATACAGTATACTGTAATCTTACAGATTACAGTACTGTATAAAATAAATACACACCCCCCTTGTCCCTAGTGGTCTGCCCAGTGTCCTACATGCACTTTTATATAATAAAAACTGTTCTTTCTGCCTAGAAACTGGAGATTGTCCATAGCAACCAAAAAGTGTCCCTTTATGTCAAAAGTGATTTTAGACCAGTTAGAAAACAGCGATTATAAATTAGAATCACTTGCAGAATTGAGCGATAGCGATTTGTGGGAAAATTCGTCTTCAATTAACCAATTAAGGACGGCCTCCTGCGCATTTACGTCGGCAGAATGGCACGGCTGGGCACATGCACGTACAGGTACGTCCTGTGCTAGTGCCCAGCCATGGGTCGCGGACCCGATCACCGCTGGAGTACCGCGATTGGTCCCCGGAGCTGAAGAATGGAGAGAGCCGTGTGTAAACATGGCACCCCAGTTCTTCACTGTGGCGGTAAACTTTGTTTATACTGTAATTCGGGTATTCGGATATTTCTGAATCTCCGAATAATGAAAAATTTGTTCGAATATTTATTCGGAACAACACACGTCTAGTATGAAATCTGGGCCTGAGAACCAGTTGGTATGTTTTAGATGAACTGTTTGAATATGTATGGTACCATGATCTGCTGGGTTCTGACTAGTGGTAACGTGATGCCTTCGATCTTGAATTTATGCATTTTCTAATACGGATTATCTTATTGATGACATAGACATAAAATCTTCAGGAAGTATTATGAATATAACCTAACACAACTTTGCTGTTAGTGTAACTGAATCGGGCTGAATGTCCATTTCTTCAAGAATCAGTTCTGCTAGCTCGACTGACAGAATGGCTGCACGTAATGTGTGAGGTTTGTACTCAAAACCCTATCTCATATTCTAACTAAGAATGTCTTTTCTTTCTATGGGTCCCACCTCCTCCAGGTACAGGGAGTCGCAATGGGAACATCTTGTGCGCCATCTTACGCGAACCTGTACCTGGGGGGTGGGAACGGGAGCTTTTTTCCTCAGATCACAATACCAATTTACTTTCGTTAGTACTAGGCTGGTTTCGTTATATTGACAACGTATTCCTGCTATGGACAGGGACAGTGGAGGGTCTCAATGCTTTTTATGCAACTCTGAATAGCTATAATCTTAAGTTTACAATGAGCTTCAGTGACTCAGCTATTGCTTTCCTCGACATTTTAATATATGTCGATGAAACAAACAACATTCAAACCTCACTATACCGAAAGCCAACTGCTGGGAACACCCTTCTACATGCAGCCAGTGCTCACCCGGCTCCTCTTATTCGAAGCATACCATATAGTCAGTATCTTCGATTACGACGGAACTGCTCGGATAATAAGAAATTCAAAATGGAGTCAGACATGCTGTATACCAGACTACTTGGTAGAGGGTACAGCAGGTCTTGCCTCAAGAAAGTATACATTCGGGCTGCAGGCAGAGAAAGAGCCACCATGTTGCTAAAAAGTGGTGACAACAAAAAATCCGACAATGACGTGACACGGTTTATTACCACGTATTCAGATTAGTACGCTCATATTCGAACTATAATTCAAAAACATTGGCATTTGATTACAGCTGACCTCACTCTATCCAAATACGTCAGACTAAGTACAAGTATTACCTTTAGGCGCTCCACCTCCATCAGAGATCGCCTAGTTAAAAGCAATTGCTGTAAACCTGTATCAGGTATGACAGAGGCGCCAGGCTTGTTCAAATGTGGTCATTGTGACTACTGCTATCTAATAAGTGAAGGTCCTAATATTCACCTTCCCAATGGCCAGATACATAAGTTACACATAACTTGTCAGACGAAAGGTGTGATATACATCATCTTCTGCCCATGTGGCAGCTTCTACGTGGGCAAGACAATCCGCCCACTATGGAAACGTATGAAGGATCATGTTTATTATATTACTAATGGGCTGCTTAATAAAACCATGGGCCACCATGTGGCCTTCATACACAAATACGAAATTCCCTCCTTGAAATTTGCTGTCCTGGACTGTGTCAATGAGGACACAAGAGGTGGGAACTTTGACCAAAGGGTTTTACAACGAGAAACCCAATGGATCTATCGTTTAAAGGCCAACCAATTTCCAGGCCTTAACAAATCAATGAGCTTTAAGTCCTTCTTGAATGTCTGATGTACCTTATGCTGTTTCTGGTTTGAACATTATGTTGTATTTGATTGTTTACTCTTTAATATTTTCACCTTCAAATTTCATCTTAAGGTTGGTTTTCATTATCATCCATGCATGACACTATATGCAATTTTAGTACCTGATATACGTTAATGGTAAGCATGTACCTTGTGAAAACTTTGCTTCAAGTAACAGATGGACAATTGCTATAGGTGAAATATATGGGAAGAGAGTTTCTTTCTTCTTACCTTCTATTAAATCTGCGTTATTAGTAACCAAGTTTACACTCTAAAAAACCTATGTTTTACTATTGTCATGAGATTTATATACTCATCTAGGAAGTATTTTTTAACATGTATTTTCCATATTTAAGTTTACTTTTAATATGTAGAATAATGTGACATTGCGCGTGTAGTGCCCATTCTGATGGTCATCCTTGGATGCACTCCAGGCACATCACTATAGCAACAAGGAAATTACTGAGATGTAGGAAGTTTTACTGTATCTGTGTTATTTTCTCCACTATAATATAGTATGCTATGGATTATGTTCTGTTTGGGTTCGTTATGTATGTCCTTTTGGTCCCTTTTTTTTCTCTCAGTGCTCTCTGTCCTGGGGCTTGGTTGCTGTGTCCCCGCTATGCCGGGCTGCCCTGTTGGCTTTTTTCCTCATTTGTTTGCTGCTGCGTTTGATGGCATGTTTATGCGCCGCCATGTATGGACGGCGCACTACAGTGACGTCAGCAATGTGTGGGTTTTGTTTCCATATGCATGTCCGGATGTAGGCGCTTGCTGGGCAGGGGGCGTGGTCTGCGGACACGTGTAGCCATGGCTTGTTCCTCCCTTGCTTCCTGGACGCCATAATGTTTATGCGCCGCCACGTGTCAACGGCGCATGGTGATGACGTCCGGACGTCGATGAAGCGTCGGCATGGTATTTAAAGACCGAGCTGACATTAGATGGATGTGTGTAAGGGTGTAGGTGTACACCCTGGGACACTTTTCTGACCCTTGGACAGCCACCTGGTAAGCTGCTTATTATCTTGCTTTCATGATTTGACTCTTACTATTTCTCAATCGATTTGAGGGCCTCTATTTACTGACGGGGCTCCATGTTATTATATGTTCACAGATACTACCTATATAGGCTAACATTTTGATGTCCAGCACAGGAACCAGTGTATTGGAGACCTGTTATGTGCGGATGGTATCTTGTTCTGTTATTTGAAAGAAGGTTGTTGTCCCAGTTGGCCGCAGGGTCACTCATTCTCAGTAATTCCCTGTGTTTTTATGTTATTTAGTCTGTTCCTCTATTCCTTGTGAATTTTCCATATAGATATTGGGATTTACTGCATACATATATATCTCAGTACAGATGATGTGTAACTACACCTGTGACGCCTAACCCCAGTTTGAAATACGCTTTATTTTGACCTCACATTCACTACAAGGTGATTTTCAATCTTATGTGTGACCACTTACCTTCTTGGCCTCCCACATCCGTTATGGAATGTGTATTATCTACCCTTTTGTAGGCACTATCTCTCTTCTTCCCACTGGTTCTCTTTTTTTCCTCCCCTTTTTCTTCCCCCTTTTCTCTTTTTTGCTTGGAGCGACAAACATTAAGTGATAATCTATACTTCCTTGTTGATTAGATTCTTTCAAATTTTGAGGATTCTCTGAGCAAGTTTGTCAGTTTTGATATGCCGCTCGCTATATGTGCCTTTTGGATGCATCCATCGTGAGACCATCTGTTATGTAAATATACGTTGCAATGTCTATTTTTCCTTTTTCGTATGTGTATAATTTTAACAATGTTAATAACCCATTACCCTGTATCATTACAGATAACCACTTGTTCTCTGTTACATACTTTTCCACAAAATCCTTGTCATCGTCCTGAAGAAGCCCCACGGCGAAACGTGCGTCGGCGACTTCTAAGGATTTTGTATACAGTGGTCATTTCCTGTATATGTATTTTATAATTATATTTATTTTTGTATTATATTGATGATATTAAAACTTGATTTTAAAACATACTTCCTTGGCCTCAAAGTCCGACCATCAATATCTACCTGTAGTTATTGTTCTTCTTCTAATGTGTGAGCTGGTCTTGGAGCTACGAGGGGCATTTGATGGGTACAGTGGCGACAATGGCATGGCACAGTGGAGTGGCAGCGTTTGGCGTTGAAAAGTGGCGACAATTGATGGGCACAGTGGCTACAATGGTATGGCACATTGACGACAATTGATGGGCACAGTGGTGACAATGGCATGGCACAGTGGCTGCCATCTGAACATTTATCAATCCTGATGTACTGACAGATCTCATTTCTTGGGGCCCTAAAATGCCAGGACATTAGAAATACACCCCCCCCCCCCCTTTTTGGAAAGTAGACAGTCCAATGTCTATAGGAGGCATGGCTGTTTTTTAATGGTACAAATGCTCTTTACTCTGATTAGCCCATCTTTGCCATCTTTGCCAATTATTGGCAAACATTTGATTGGTCTTTGATCTTAATTTTTTTTCCTTCAACAAAGACTTTATCTCTTCCAAGGACATTTAATTAATAATGACCATTTGCACTAGCAAGAAATCTGATGAACAGCTAAGCATTTTGCCATAATGCCAGGTTTTATATACATCTTTTTGAGAGCTGCTGGAAAGAGATTTATTGATGTGAAGTGTTGCTATACCGAGTCTTAACAGAGATTTCCAATGTGAGTCTAAAGCCTCATACAAACTTAGGACTTCAAACAAACTTTTCTGTGTATTTATGTCCGAAGGGAGTTGGCCAGTCACACCCATAGCATACACACGGCAGGACTTTTCTGCAAACTTTCCCAACACTTTCCCAACATCACATGGTTTTTCTGCTCTTTACCGCCACCCTTTGGTCAACTTCTGCTATTGTTGGTTGATTTTAACATTAGTTCTGGGCATGCGTATTTGTACTTCGGACAAAAGTCTGATGGATTTCTGTACACACGATAGGACTTTGCACCGTAGAACTTTGTTGCCGAAAAGTTTGTTCGTTTGCAGAGCAAACTTTTGTCCGATGAAAACCGAAAAAGTTTGTCCGATGGAGTGTACACACGGTTGGATTTTTTTGAAAACTTGCTCATTTTGAAGTTTGTTGTCAAAAAGTCCTACCATGTGTATGGGGCTTAACTTGTGTTCATGCAATTTAGTTACCAAGATCGTACTTTCAGGTCTGATCTCACTGTCAGAATTTGGTTCAATAAAGGCAAATACAGCCTGAGGGCTTTCACACTGAGGCGATGCGCTGGCAGGAGAGAAAAGAATCTCCTGTCAGCAGCATCTTTGGAGCGGTAAGAGGAGTGGCGTGTATACCGCTCCTTCACATTGAAAACAATGGGAAAATCGCGGCAATGCGCCTCAACTCGCAGCAAATGCGACATTATAGTGCCGCTATACCGTCAGCGCAGCTGTTTCTGCAATGTGAAAGGGGCCTAAGAGAACCAGTTGGTATGTTTTAGGTGAGCTGTTTGAATTGGTATGGTACCATGATCTGCTAGGTTCTGACTAGTGGTAATGTGATGCCTTTGCTCTGGATTAGTGGCTTTTCTAATGTGGATTATCCTGTTGAAGACATTCACATAAAATCTTCTGGAGGTATTATGAATATCACCTAACACAACTTTGCTGTTAGTGTAATATTAAACTGTATTAGGCTGAAAGTCCATTTCTTCAAGAATCAGATTTGCTGGCTCAACGGACAGCTGAATGGCTGCATATAACCTGGTGCTATGTTGGCTGGTCTTGGGGCTACGAGAGGGGTTTAAGTCAAACTTTTATTTTTACAGGTGTGAAAAGGGTATTTAGCGTGGCTGTACTGCACAAAGTAGTAAGTGGCAAGTGTGCCCTATTACTGATAGGTGGCGCTAGGGTGACCACATTTCCAAACTGCCATTCAGGGACACACCCCTCTCTCACCTTTCCCCAAAAAAGGTGAGGGGGGCGTGGGGAAATGTAGTCTCGGGGTTGATGTGTCACCAGATGCAGTGCTGCTGTCACTCCCTCTGTATGAGCTACATGTGTAGAAGGAAACGAGTGGTATCACTATCTAGAGGGTGAAGAACACACCAGTCCCTGCTGCTTGCTGCTGGATGCCGGAGAAGGAGGAGGTGCCGAGGTGCTGCACTAGGCGCACTGCCTCGCTCCTGGTCTCACTGTCTGAGAGTAAATTGTCACTGGTTGCAAGATGCCAGGCAGTGCTGGCCCTAGCAACCAGTTCTGGAAATGTAGTTATTAGTTAGTAGGGGGTGGTGTCCTCTATTTCATTCAGGGACATTGTATTGTCCCAGACTGAAGGTGCCCGGGACCTGGGACAGACATGTTAATTGCGTGACAGTCCTGGGCAATCCGAAACACGTGGGCACCCTAGGTGGCGCATGATGTCACATGCATAGAACAGCGTATGGTGATGAAGTTTCTCGTGAACCAAAAACCCATGGATATCTACAGATGGCGATGAGACGCTCAGCTGCAGTAAGACATTTGAATGGTGTAAACATTTTAAAGATGGTCGCACGTCAGGGCTGATCCCGGCCGTGGTGGCTCTCAGCCCACAGCAGTCATTCCTGTGGACATTCAGCACGTGGAACGCCTGATCCTGAATAATCTACACATAACCTGCTGTGAAATTGAACAAGAGACTAATCTTTCTGTGGGGACGGTAAACACAAACATCCTAGGCTGTCCTAGGATGGTTCAGGTGTACTGACAAATCTTTCTAGGCTGAAGTTTTCCAGGCATTAGTTAAATGCTTGGATAAGTGTATAAATGTAGCAGGGAGTATGTCGGAAAAATGCAGTTTCCACTCCTTGAAACTTTTTTTTTTACTATACAAACTCAAAATTCCTGGTTTGATTTGAACACCCCTCATATTTTAGATTTTCTCATAATAAAGCTTACAGTACATGACATTGAGCATTACTGTCTATGACCTTACGATGCTATACAGCTGCTATCGCTTCAGTGGTAGCATCAGAGAAAAACACATACCTCTCTTTGCTCTGTAGATGTTTGCAAATTTGGCACATAGGGTCTGGGAATACTGAGCTCTTCAAAGTGAATTAAAGGGGTCGTAAAGGTAAAAAAAAAATCCCTAAATAGCTCCTTTACCTTAGTGCAGTCCTCTTTCACTTGCCTCATCCTTTGATTTTTCTTTTAAATGTCCTTATTTCTTCTGAGAAATCCTCACTTCCTGTTCTTTTGTCTGTAACTACACACTGTAATGTGAGGCTTTCTTCCTGGTGTGGAGAAAGCCTCTTGGGGGAGGGGTGAGCAGGAGTGTCAGGACACTCTATTTTGCAGATAGAGAAAGAAGCTGCGTGCTAGTGGGCTTCCTGACACTCCTGCTCGCCCCCTCCCCCACACCATGAAGAAAGCCTCGCATTATGGTGTGTAGTTACAGACAGAAGAACAGGAAGTGAGGATTTCTCAGAAGAAATAAAGACATTTAAAAGCAAAATCGAAGGATGAGGTAAGTGAAGGAGGACTGCACTAAGGTAAAGGAAGATATTTAGGGGGAACAATTACCTTTACAACTCCTTTAAGTCCCTCTGTCCATGTTCTCCTCTTAGGCCACGTACACACGATCGGTTCAAACCGATGAGAATGGTCTGACGGACCGTTTTCATCGGTTCACCGCTGAAGTGGCCTGATGGTCTGATGTGCGTACAAACCATCAGTCCAAAATCCGATCGGGTCAGAACGCGGTGACGTAGAACACAACGACGTGCTGAAAAAAACAAGTTCAATGCTTCCAAGCATGCGTCGACTTGATTCTGAGCATGCGCAGGTTTTAAAACTTTGGTCTGACGGACAACAGACCGATGGGCCATACACACGGTTGGTTTGGACCGATGAAACTGGACTTAAGTCCATTCTCATCGGTTTGAACCGATCGTGTGTACGCGGCCTAAGGTTCTCTATCTGGTCAAAGTGGGGAGTCTCAGTCACATTGATCTATTGGGAACTAAGGAGTCACACCACTAAAGCCTCATACACACAATCGGACTTCCATCTGACTTTTCCGTGGATTTTGGTCTGAACGGCGTTGGTCGAGAACTTGTTCTGCATACACATGGCAGAAGATTTTTAGCCAAAATTCACCAAACCTTGTGGTTTTTCAGCTCTTTACTGCCACCCTTTGGGCAACTTCTGCTATATTGTCTGATGTTTAGCATTGGTTCCGAGCATGCGTGTTTGTACTTTGGATTTTAGTCTGATGGACTTGTGTACACACAATCGGATCATCCAAAGTAACACATTTGTTGTCGGAAAGTTTGAGAGCATGCACAGCGAACATTTGTCTGTGGAAATTCTGACAATTGTCCGATGGAGAATACACGCGATCAGATTGTCTGATAAAACACGTCCGCCGGACCGTTGTTTTTGGAAAGTCCGATTGTGTGTATGGGTCTTAAGGCTTCCTCCAGCACAAACCCAACGAAACATCCCAAGACACAGGGGGCAGAAATACCACCACCACCATGACAATGTCTGGCAACCTAACAAACGGAGCCATTACAAAAATCACCCATGACATAATACTGTCAAAACAACTTAGAAATAATCACAAACAAAAAGGAGGGTAATATTCCAAAAGGGGGCTTTTGCACATATGTAAATTATTTCTCATGTAGTGTTATTATTTATATATTTGCTGGAGTTTAATACATACAGTGCTTGGTGATGGATATTGTATTTACGTGGGATGTGCACAGATGTTTTACTTTAATTATTTTAATTCTCATTTTGCATTTATTGCGATTAATTGTTGAAAATAATTGTAGAGGGTAATTATGCTTTATAATTTGCTTGCATATATACAGTAAATATATATATTGTGTTAATATAATTAGTTTATAGATGGTATAGAAACAATGGGTTATATTTGGGCATTCTTTTGGGGGACCCCTAGTGAATATTCTTGGTATTAATATCATAGTGAATGAGAACATGGGATAAATATAGTAAAATTATAACCATATGGATTTTTCTTTCTACAGACAACTAAATCGAATAACATTTAGATTTTTTTACACTTTAGTGAATGTTCCAGTGATGACATCTGTGATTGTGTTTCTGTATAAAAGAGGAAGGAGGTTTTTGTACGGCTCTGTATCACTGTGTGAGAGGGAAGCTCTGACCCTGCTGACAGTGATATTTTCCAGCATCAGCTTCAGTCACACCAGTAATTGTCAGAGTGTAACGAGTGTAAGGAGATCCACCCGTTCCTGTGAACCGGTCTGGGACTCCTGTGTGTCGGGTGGTTGCACTATAGATGAGAAGTGTTGGAGACTTTCCTGATTTCTGTTGGTACCAGGCTATGCCATTCCCAGTGCCAGTACTGGATGTACATGTGATGGTGACTGTCTGTCCCGGGGACACAGAGATAGAATCCGGAGTCTGACTCATCACAATCTCTCCACAGGATCCTGAGGATGGGAAGAGACATATTGATTATTGATTTCCTATCAATCCTGATGTGTGTATTTATTGTACAATGTATAGATGTGTGTGCAGAGGATGATGGGAGGAGCCTCATCTCTCACCCTGAATAGAAATGAAGATGACAGCCAGCAGATAACTGGGAGAAATCATCTTGATGTTTCTGGAGGGTCAGATCCAAACTAGAAGACGTCTCCTGTACAATGAGATATATAGAGAGAGTGACAGGGGAGGTGTTCCCCCCCACACACTGAGTATGCAAATACCGGGGAGATGGAAACTAGAATTCTCAGATCAGTGATCTGTGATAGAAACACTCCATGGAACTCATCTACATCTGATCACACTAACACATTATACTCACCACTGTTCAGCTCAACCAGGAGGTCTAATTTGAAAAAAAAAATCAGTAGACAAATGTAATAACCATTTGACTATCCTTGACATATTCTGTATTTTTTTTAAAACAATGATTTCCTATGATCTTGAGCTCCATCTAATGGCCACCATGCAGTATTTTTTCTGAAATACCTAAAGCCCCGTACACACAATCGGACCTTTGTCCGACCAAAATCACATCGGAATTCTGACAGAATTCCATCGGAGTAAAAAAGAACACACGGTCAGAATATTTGATGGAAAAAGTCTGCCTGACTTTTTCCATCGGAAATTCAGATCGTGTGTACGGGGCATAATAGGCGCTGATACTGCACACGTTTTATGAGCCAAGAGTATTGCTGGTGTAAGAATTTGGGGTCTCTCAGGGTCTCTTGTAATGGAAACCAATAGTCCAGCTTTCATTATGACTGTAACTTCAACCAACAATGTAGTAGGGACTTCATGTGACAATTAAGTGTTTTTGTTTTATGTCAACATTAAGTCTAGAATTTTCTTAGCAATGCCAAATCATTCTCTCTCACACTCCTCCCATATCAAATGAGCCGGAAGCATAGAATGTCCAAGTGCATCTCTGACCTAGAAGGTAATTTCGGACCTCAGGATCTTTCGGAGTTCCTTGCAAGCTCGTACAAAGTTTGTTCTATTGTCAGTTCTGAATTACTAGACTGGTCAATGGAGAGACTGGAATCTCCTCAAGGTGTTAATAAAGTTTAAAAATGACATTGATTCAAGCACTTCCACATGAATGTCTCTAGTACTTAACCTGTCTAGCGGTATTCCCGAGTCGAACTCGGGGTGAAATTTCAGTACTATTAGCGGCATCCCTAAGCCAGACTTGGGATCACATTGCAAGATCCAGGCAAAGTTACTTATCTTGTTCCCTGGATCCTGCGATGTCTCCTCATTGTGTGAGTGAGCTGTCTCCTCGCTCGATTCACACAGTGCCCAAGTGCCACAGAGCTCCATTCTCTGTGACGTTACGACGCACGGTGATGGAGATTAGCGCCAAATTCAAAAAAGTAAAAACACACAATACACATACAGTATACTGTAATCTTACAGATTACAGTACTGTATAAAATAAATACACACCCCCCTTGTCCCTAGTGGTCTGCCCAGTGTCCTACATGCACTTTTATATAATAAAGACTGTTCTTTCTGCCTGGAAACTGGAGATTGTCCATAGCAACCAAAAGTGTCCCTTTATGTCAAAATTGATTTTAGACCAGTTAGAAAACAGCAATTATAAATTAGAATCACTTGCAGAATTGAGCGATAGCGATTTGTGGGGAAATTCGTCTTCAGACAATTAACCACTTAGGTACCGCCTCCTGCACATTAACGTTGGCAGATTGGCACGGCTGGGCACATGCACGTACAGGTACATCCTGTGCTAGTGCCCAGCCATGGGTCGCGGGCGCGCACCTGCGGCGCTCCCGCGACCCGGTCCAAAGCTCCGGGACTAGGACCGCGGGACCCGCAGACCCGATGGCCGCTGGAGTACCGCGATTGGTCCCCGGAGCTGAAGAACGGGAAGAGCCGTGTGTAAACACGTCTTCCCCGTTCTTCACTGTGGCGGCATCATCGATCGTGTGATCCCTTTTATAGGGATACACAATCGATGATGTCACACCTACAGCCACACCCCCATACATGTGTAAACACATATTAGGTCACAACTGCAATTTAACTGGTTAACTCCCAAACTGCAATTGTCATTTTCACAATAAACAATGCATTTTAAATCGATCGTGTGTTCCCTTTTATAGGGAAACACAATCAATTGATGTCACACCTACAGCCACACCCCCCTACAGTTAGAAACACAGATGAGGTCATACATAACCCCTTCAGCGCCCCCTTGTGGTTAACTCCCAAACGGCAATTGTCATTTTCACAGTAAACAATGCATTTTAAATGCATTTTTTGCTGTGAAAATGACAATGGTCCCAAAAATGTGTCAAAATTGTCCAAAGTGTCCGCCATAATGTCGCAGTCCCGAAAAAAAATCGCTGATCGCCGCCATTAGTAGTAAAAAAAAAAATTATAAAAATGAATAAAACTATCCTCTATTTTGTAAATGCATATTGTGATTTTTTTTTTACCAAAAATAGGTAGAAGAATACGTATCGGCCTAAACTGAGGACATTTTTTTTATATATATATATATATATATTTTTGGGGGATATTTATTATAGCAAAAAGTAAAAAATTGCAATTTTTTCAAAATTGTCGCTCTATTTTTGTTTATAGCGCAAAAAATAAAAACCGCAGAGGTGATCAAATACCACCAAAAGAAAGCTCTATTTGTGTGAAAAAAAGGAGGCCAATTTTGTTTGGGAGCCACATCGCACGACCGCGCAATTGTCTGTTAAAGCGACGCAGTGCCGAATCGCAAAACCTGGCCGGGTCCTTTAGCTGCCTAAAGGTCCGGGTCTTAAGTGGTTAATGTAATGGCAGTGACAATTCTGCAACTAAGCAAATTTCAGTGTTTTTGATTTGATTACATTATTGATTCTTTTTTATTATTATTATATTGTTATTTGTTATAATTATTTCTAGTTATTTATTATATTATAATTTATGATTTTGTGTTTCAAACTTTATACTACCTGGGATGTCTACTAGACTCTTGTTTGGACAGATTTAAGTGAGTTATTCCTAAGAATTACAGGCCTACAATAAAAAACTTCAAATTTCAATGCAAAATAATGGTACCGCTTTCAGCACCTAAAATCTGACATAATCATACCGCCAGGGAGGTTAACAACTGAACATGACAGACCACCTTTTGCTTTCTGCAGAGTGTCTTCTAGTATAATAAGATGTTACATTCCAATTCCCGAAAAACATCAAGTCCTACATGTGATAATGGAGGGGCTACAGTAAGTCCATCTGGTGGAAGATCTGATATTTTCTGTTTCTGTACTCTGAACCCTTCCTCTCAACTTCCTTCAGATAATAAACATATGCACAGCACTCGATATTAGTATTTTAGCTCCAATGTACCATGGGCCTGCAGAAAGTAGTGCACCTTCAGTAGAATGATGACCTTGATGTTGTTACGTACAGTCTGGGAGAGCCTGACGAGTAGAGTGAGACCTCTCGTACAGCCCCGACTCAAGGACCACTGGAGTTGCAACAGTGGCCGCCAGAGCACGGTGAGGTAAGAGCGTCTGCCAAGTGCTCCGTTGGTAGTGGCCAGGGCCGCTGATAGGGGGGGGGACCACCAGCCCTCCTGTAGGGGGCCCGGACAGCAGGAGGATCGGTGGAGCAGAGAATGACAGCGTCTCACACCCAGCAACTCAAAGCCAGTTTCTCTCCATCTCGCTCCCGCGGCTTTCAGCTGCTAGGTGAGAGACACAGGGCTGGATTTAGGGGATGCCAGAGTGGGTAGTTATGCCCCCCGGGCCGCTGCTGAGCTGCTTCCTCTGCCCGCACTCAGAGCTGAAATGAGGAGACGGCAGCTTGGAGCCTGGAGCGGTGAGAGAAGAAGTGCTGGCGGGAGGTGTGCTGTGTTTTGTTCTCCCCTCCTGTCAGAAGAGCGCTGGTCTTTACAGTACATGAGACCGAATCGCTCTTACTGTGGATCGCATGGCACTGTACACACCAGGGGCGGATCCAGGGGGGTGGCAACGGGGCAATTGCCAATTGCAGATTCACGTTATGAGGCATCATCTGAAGGGACTATTTTTCTGCTTCCCCCGGCTCCCAGGTGGCCTAAGATATATTCCCTGGGCCCCATGAGTTCATTTAGAGGGGCCCAGTAGTGTCACTATAGGGGTGGGGATTGCGGTGACACCAGGACCGCTGCTACACACCTGCAGAGTAGCAGCAGAACGGGGCGAGTGTTGCTTCACTTCCCTGTCAGGCGGAGTGATCTCCACCCAACAGGAGCATGGGTGTCCGCTCCATAGGGCAAGGGGGGTCGTTTGCCCCCCCCTGGAATTGCCAGGGAGAGCCAGGAGCAGGGCCGAACTGGCCCTGGGGCCAATTTAAGCAGTGACTGCAGCGCTCCCCTCCCCTCTAGTTGTCCCTCTTCTGGAATCAAATTCATTTGTCCCTCATTCCAATACATTCCTCTTTTAGACCTGAAATAAATATACTGTCAATATAGTGTAGTGTTATAGTCAAGGGAAAGAGGTGCTGTGCAATGTAAAGGGGTCCAGTGATGCAGAGTGCTGTGTAATGTAAAGGGGACCAGTGATGCAGAGTAGTGTTGCTCACGAATATTCGAATTGCGAATATTCGGCTCGAATATTGCATATTCGAGAAATCGCGCAATATCTCGAATATTGTGCCGAATATTCGCAATGTCGAATATTCGGATTTTTCTCAAATTTTTTTTAACACAGATCACATGCTAGTGATCTCCATCGACGTGTAAAAGCAATGGTGGTATGATTAGAGGGACCCTGGGCCGAGTAGCGCATGTGATCCTTTTATGCTGCCGAATATTCGCAATGCGAATATTCGGCAATAGCAATATCGCGCGATTTTTTTCCCCGCCCTTCATTCACATCACAGCCAATCAGAGTTCCATTTCCACAGGTGTCAGAGGTTAGCAACCTCCACATCAACCAATAGGAAGCTGCCTCACGACCATTATATAAACTAAGTGCCAGCATGTGCTCATTGCAGATTCACAAGGTGGATATAGAGGGAGAAGTGTTTCTGTGCTCTGTGTTATATTGCATCAGCATTGCAGTGCCTTTCAGTTCTGTGCTCCTGTTCAGTGTTCAGTTCATTTGAGTATTAGCAGCTGCTAGTGCTTATATTTCTAAACTGCTTTTTTAAAAGCAAGAAGAGACCAAACAGCTTTTTTTAAAGCTACTATTTGTGTGTTTGTGTTCCAGTTTCATTTAGTGTTAGATAGATAGGTTTGAGTGTACTTGTACACCTCTGTAAGCTAGCTAGCTTAGTTTAGTGTGTTTATTTAGTTAGATAGTTATCTGTTTTATAAAAAAAAAAAAAAAAAAAAAAAGTTATTTTTAGTTTATTCAGATCTCTGGCTCTGCTGTGTTAGCAGAGTCACTGTTCTATCTATATTAGTTTCTTTATTGCTCTTATTCGTTGCCCAGTCAGTTTTTGTCTGTTGTCTGTCAGTCAGTTAGTTAGTTTAAAAAAAAAAAAAAATTTAAAAAAATTTACCTTTCGTTTAATTGTTGTTTAGTGGCATAGCTACTAGTTGTTTGTCTGCGCGCCTGTTTTTTCTATTATCACATTTACCCCCCCCCCCAATAAAGTTTACCCACCCCCCCATATCAGCATGAGCAGCATCCGTGGTCGTGGCAGCAGGGGTAGGGGAGTTACTCCCAGTGCTGGGTCGCTGCCAGCACGGGGTACCTCTCGCGCCCCTACTACTGGTAGAGGATCGGGTGGAAGGGGAGTCCGCCTCATCCGGGAGTTTTTTACTTCGGGCAGCCGCCCGATATTGCCTTCACAGGCTCCAGCAGTGGTGGAGTACATGGGGCACAGCAGTGCCACTCAGTCATCACCAAGTAGCACCACCACCATCAGTACACCGGTGCCTTTAGTACCCAGCCCCAGCGAGTCCAGCCTCATGCTGTTTGATGGTGAAAGTGACATGGATATCTTGGGGGAGGCCCTCGATCATGCAGACATTGATTTATGTGCTGATGGTCAGGACCTTTTTGAAGGGTTAATGGAGGAGGAGGAGGATGGGGTACTGGCTGTCAGTAGCCCAGAGACCTCCCTTCATGGTGGTGCTGGTGGTTTTCTGCAGGAAACACCAGCACCTAGTCAGACCCATGCGTCTGTGAGGGGACATCGGAGCCAGGCTAGCGGCTCCATGTCAGATGTCTCCTTCAGACCACCACATGTCAGCCCTGGGTCTGACATATCTGGGGGCGAAGAGGAGGGTGACCCAACATGGGTGCCACCTGCCTCGTGGGTTCACAGCATCAGTGACGACGAGGAAGGTAGGCACCCTGGGGAAACGGTGCGCCAGGTCACCAGGGAGACCAACGTCAGGGTCTCCACTGGTGATGGCAGCAGGAGGTGTCAGCAGCAGCAGCAGCAGCAGCAGCAGCAGCAGGCAGCTCCACCTGTGCGCACCGAGTCCCAGCAGGTGGAAGTCAGCGTCACCCCATCTGACAGGAGGGCGACGCTGAAGTCACCTCTCTGGGCCTACTTCACCTTGGTAGCAGATAACCCGACAGTAGCCATCTGCCAGCTCTGTCGTGCCAAGGTGAAGAGAGGGAAGTGTTTGGCTCGGGTGGGTACCACGGCACTCAACCAGCACCTGCGGATTAATCACTGGCAGGAGCATGACCAGATGAAGCGTGCTGGTGGTAGCAGCGCCACCACCACAAGTGTGCAGGGTACAGCAGCCCCTGCCACAGCTTCATCGGCTACCAGCAGGTCATGCCCCCCCGCTCCCTCTAGTAGAGGTACTGCTACCGACAGCCAGACCTCCACATCATCACCCTCCTCTTCGGTGTCCCGCACTGCCGTCCGGCGCCAGGCGTCTCTTTCTGACGCCTTTGAACGCAACACTCCCTTCCCCCCTTCAGACCGACGTGTGCGTTCCCTCAATGGGCTCCTGGCAAGGGTTATTGCCCAACATCTGCTTCCCTTTAACATAGTGGACTGCAACCCCTTCAGGCAGATGTTGGAGCAGGCCCAACCCCAATGGCGTGTCCCCAGCCGCCATTTCTTTGCCAGGACTGGTGTCCCTGCCCTACACCAGCACATTGTGCAGAATGTAACCCTGTCGCTGGATCATGCTGTCAGCAACAGGGTGCATCTGACAATGGATGGCTGGACCAGCAGGCATGGGCAGGGGCGCTACATAAGCTTCACGGCCCATTGGGTTTCCCTCCGAGGCGCCGGGGAGGGATTGGCGGCATCTGATTTTGTGGTGCCGCCCCGGGGTGTCCAGGGGAGAAGTGCTGGTCTCCCTCAAGCCACTGTCTCCGCAGCTGCTGAGCCTCCCAGCAAGCGCCCCCGTAGCTATTCAAGTGTGGGGCACGTGCGCTGTCAGGCCGTGCTCCAGCTTGTTAGTTTAGGGGAACGGAGACACACTGGACGAGAAGTGCTGAGCGCACTTCAGGCTCAGGTCCAGAAGTGGCTGACACCCCGAAGGCTCCAAGCAGGTCTGGTTGTCTGTGACAATGGCAGCAACCTCCTCTCCGCCCTCCAGGCTGGCAGTCTGACACACGTGCCCTGTCTGGCACATGTCCTCAACCTAGTGGTGCAGAAGTTCCTGCGCACCTATCCCGGGTTGAGTGACATAGTGCTAAGGGTACGCAGGATTGCCAGCCACTTCAGGCGCTCCCCAACCGCTACCGCGTCCCTGTCAAAGTTGCAGCGGGACAACAGCCTGCCCCTTCACAGGCTGATTGTGGACAGTGTGACGCGGTGGAACTCCAGCCTCTACATGCTGGAGAGGTTGTGGGAGCAGCGAAGGGCGGTGAAGGAGTACCTGCTGGAGCAAGGCACTGGCGGGCCATCACAACACACACTCCCGTACATCACCAGTCTGGAGTGGGGGCAGATACACCAGGTCTGCCATGTGTTGGCCCCTTTTGAGCAGGCGACCAAGATGGTGAGCAGGGAGCATGTCGGCCTCAACGACGTGCTCCCTATAGTGTTCCTGCTGGACAGGGCACTAGATCGCCTGCTCGGAGCTGGGGAGAGTGCCTTGGTGGAGCAGGAGGAGGCAACACTGCTCCACCAAGACCAGGCCCAGGACGAGGAGGAGGAGGAGGATCATGATGATGATCAGGAGGTGACTGGTGGCGTCCTGGAGTCAGGGCCTGGTCAGGAGGGAGAGCCGGTGTTGGGGGCACCGATAGTCCGGGGGTTTGGCATGACTGACCGCGAACAGCAGCGCCTCCATGACGAGGAAGCGGACGTCATGGACCCAGGCAGCCATGAGGAGTCACAGCGGGCTGTGCTCTTCCCCATGGCTGCCCACATGCTGAGATGCCTCAGGAGGGACCCCCGGGTTAAAGCCATCAAGGAGAGGGACGAGTTTTGGCTGGCCACCCTTGTAGATCCCAGATTTAAGGGGAAACTGGAGCAGTTCCTCCCAGCCAGACGGAGGCAGCCCCGGATGGAGGAACTGCAGGCATGCCTAGTCAGCCGTTTGGAGCAGGCAAGTCCCCGGCCTCCAGTTGTCCCCCCTCATCTCACCCAGCAGGTGGCTGCACCCAGCAGCAACATCAGCAGCCGAGCAGGGGACCTAATGGGTGAGATGAGGATGTTCATGCAAACTGAGCGACCCAGTACCAGCAGCAGCAGCAGCAGCAGCAGCCATCACCACCAGCGGCTGGCCCACATGGTGGCAGACTACATGGGGTCCGTCAGTGCTTCTGACAGTATGAGCACCGACGACCCCATGGAGTACTGGGTTGCCAGATTGGACACCTGCCGCGAGCTCGCTCAGTATGCGCTGGAGTTATTGTCTTGCCCCCCCTCCAGCGTACTATCTGAGCGGACATTCAGCGCGGCAGGTGGGGTGGTCACGGACAAGAGGACCCGTCTGTCCACAGACTCCGTGGACAGACTCACATTCATCAAAATGAATGAGTCCTGGATCGGCGGTGACTTTCTGGCACCCGCCGTCGCTTCAGGGCGCTGAATGGTCCCTTGTCAGTTACCAATACCTCTCCTATCTCTTTATACCAGGGGTGTCAAACTCAATTTCATCGTGGTCCGCATCAGCATTATGGTTGCCCTCAAAAGGGCCGGTTATATCTGTAATATTATATGTCCAGCGCATCCCCTCCCCTTACATTCGATGTCAAAGGCCACCCCACCATCCTACCCCACCATCAGAAGTGGAGTTCCCCCTCTCCCTTACATCACAGTGCATCTCCCTTTCCTTATGCTGCTGCTGGGAAGAAGGTGGATATTTTTTTGTTTTTTTGAAAAGCCTGTGGCGTGCAAAACACAACCCAAAAACTCCACCCGGTGCCACAGCTACTTAAGGCCTGTGTCATTCTGCTTTTCAAATGTAATCACCATGCTAATGCAATTTCAAGCTTTTGTAATTTTGGCACTATATGGGCTCCTACTGCTAATGCCAAAAGGCTGAGTGATTATGTACCGATATATTACTCATACTGGTGCTGTTACCTTTTGTCTGTGAGATTTGCCACTTTCTTACTACTGCTGGTGCTGCTGCCACCTCTTCCACGACCACGAGTGAAAAAAAACACTTAATTGTGTACTGGTACTACTATGCTGCTGCTTCTGCCAGTGCTCAGATACTTATGTGACAAGTTCTTTGGCACTATATGCTACAATTATCAACGCTGCTGCTATCCTGCTGCCACCTCTTCCACGACCACGAGTGAAAAAAACACTTTATTGTGTACTGGTACTACTACACTGCTGCTGCTGCCAGTGCTCACTTACCTATGTGACAAGTTCTTTGGCACTATATGCTACAATTATCAACGCTGCTGCTATCCTGCTGCCACCTCTTCCACGACCACGAGTGAAAAAAACACTTAATTGTGTACTGGTACGACTATGCTGCTGCTTCTGCCAGTGCTCAGATACTTATGTGTCAAGTTCTTTGGCACTATATGCTACAATTATCAATGCTGCTGCTCCTATGCTGCTGCCACCTCTTCCACGACCACGAGTGAAAGAAACACTTAGTTGTGTACTGGTACTACTATGCTGCTGCTTCTGCCAGTGCTCAGATACTTATGTGTCAAGTTCTTTGGCACTATATGCTACAATTATCAATGCTGCTGCTCCTATGCTGCTGCCACCTCTTCCACGACCACGAGTGAAAAAAACACTTAGTTGTGTACTGGTACTACTACACTGCTGCTGCTGCCAGTGCTCACTTACCTATGTGACAAGTTCTTTGGCACTATATGCTACAATTATCAACGCTGCTGCTATCCTGCTGCCACCTCTTCCACGACCACGAGTGAAAAAAACACTTAATTGTGTACTGGTACTACTACACTGCTGCTGCTGCCAGTGCTCATATACTTATGTGTCAAGTTCTTTGGCACTATATGCTACAATTATCAATGCTGCTGCTCCTATGCTGCTGCCACCTCTTCCACGACCACGAGTGAAAAAAACACTTAGTTGTGTATTGGTACTACTACACTGCTGCTGCTGCCAGTGCTCACTTACCTATGTGACAAGTTCTTTGGCACTATATGCTACAATTATCAACGCTGCTGCTATCCTGCTGCCACCTCTTCCACGACCACGAGTGAAAAAAACACTTAATTGTGTACTGGTACTACTATGCTGCTGCTTCTGCCAGTGCTCAGATACTTATGTGTGAAGTTCTTTGGCACTATATGCTACAATTATCAATGCTGCTGCTCCTATGCTGCTGCCACCTCTTCCACGACCACGAGTGAAAAAAACACTTAGTTGTGTACTGGTACTACTATGCTGCTGCTGCTGCTAGTGCTCACTTACCTATGTGACAAGTTCTTTGGCACTATATGCTACAATTACCAATGCTGCTGCTGTGCTGCTGCCACCTCTTCCACAAGTGATACAACACTTTATTGTGTACTGTTAATACTATACTGCTGCTGCCAGTGCTCAGATACCTATGTGACAAGTTCTTTGGCACTATATGCTACAATTACCAATGCTGCTGCTGTGCTGCTGCCACCTCTTCCACAAGGGATAAAACACTTTATTGTGTACTGTTACTACTAGACTGCTGCTGCCAGTGCTCAGATACCTATGTGACAAGTTCTTTGACACTATATGCTACAATTTCAAATGCTGCTGCTGTGCTGCTGCCACCTCTTCCACAAGTGATACAACACTTTATTGTGTACTGTTACTACTATACTGCTGCTGCCAGTGCTCAGATACCTATGTGACAAGTTCTTTGACACTATATGCTACAATTTCAAATGCTGCTGCTGTGCTGCTGCCACCTCTTCCACAAGTGATACAACACTTTATTGTGTACTGTTACTACTATACTGCTGCTGCCAGTGCTCAGATACCTATGTGACAAGTTCTTTGGCACTATATGCTGCAATTACCAATGCTGCTGCTGTGCTGCTGCCACCTCTTCCACAAGTGATACAACACTTTATTGTGTACTGTTAATACTATACTGCTGCTGCCAGTGCTCAGATACCTATGTGACAAGTTCTTTGGCACTATATGCTACAATTACCAATGCTGCTGCTGTGCTGCTGCCACCTCTTCCACAAGTGATACAACACTTTATTGTGTACTGTTACTACTATACTGCTGCTGCCAGTGCTCAGATACCTATGTGACAAGTTCTTTGGCACTATATGCTACAATTACCAATGCTGCTGCTGTGCTGCTGCCACCTCTTCCACAAGTGATAAAACACTTTATTGTGTACTGTTACTACTATACTGCTGCTGCCAGTGCTCAGATACCTATGTGACAAGTTCTTTGGCACTATATGCTACAATTACCAATGCTGCTGCTGTGCTGCTGCCACCTCTTCCACAAGGGATAAAACACTTTATTGTGTACTGTTACTACTAGACTGCTGCTGCCAGTGCTCAGATACCTATGTGACAAGTTCTTTGACACTATATGCTACAATTTCAAATGCTGCTGCTGTGCTGCTGCCACCTCTTCCACAAGTGATACAACACTTTATTGTGTACTGTTACTACTATACTGCTGCTGCCAGTGCTCAGATACCTATGTGACAAGTTCTTTGACACTATATGCTACAATTTCAAATGCTGCTGCTGTGCTGCTGCCACCTCTTCCACAAGTGATACAACACTTTATTGTGTACTGTTACTACTATACTGCTGCTGCCAGTGCTCAGATACCTATGTGACAAGTTCTTTGACACTATATGCTACAATTTCAAATGCTGCTGCTGTGCTGCTGCCACCTCTTCCACAAGTGATACAACACTTTATTGTGTACTGTTACTACTATACTGCTGCTGCCAGTGCTCAGATACCTATGTGACAAGTTCTTTGGCACTATATGCTGCAATTACCAATGCTGCTGCTGTGCTGCTGCCACCTCTTCCACAAGTGATAAAACACTTTATTGTGTACTGTTACTACTATACTGCTGCTGCCAGTGCTCAGATACCTATGTGACAAGTTCTTTGGCACTATATGCTACAATTACCAATGCTGCTGCTGTGCTGCTGCCACCTCTTCCACAAGTGATACAACACTTTATTGGGTACTGTTACTACTATACTGCTGCTGCCAGTGCTCAGATACCTATGTGACAAGTTCTTTGGCACTATATGCTGCAATTACCACTACTGCTGCTGTCAAGTCTTGCCCAAGTGTTTAGATGCTGTCTAGTACTATTACCACTACTGCTTGTAAATGTTGTGTGTGTGATAATTACTTTATATTTGAATACTACTGCTGCTGCCTTCATGCTGAGTAATGCTTCATGACCTCTCTGTCACAGCGGATCCACAAACAGCATCCGCTAAAAGCTACCAGACCGGATCGTAACAAACAGCAAGTGTGACTAAATGACTGAACGTTATGTTAAACCCTGGTTTGTGGCCTTTTTACTGCAACTTTTAGCCTATCTGCAAGAGCAAATCAGCACTCTCTTTCTCTTTCTCGCTCTCTCTCTATATCTATATCTATATATATATATATATATATATATATATATATATATATATATATGTATATATGTATATATTGTAGCTTTTGTTATAGTAATTTTTCAACAGTTTAGTTTGTGTTAGTAGTGTCTGTGTCCGTGTATTTTGTTTTTTATTAGATTTGTGTTAAATAAAATAATAGTATGAAATGTTTTTAGGTTATTATGAAGTTAGATGTGTTGATGTTGATGTGTTAGATGTGAAGTTAGATGTGTTGAAAGACCTAAGAATCTCAATAAGAAAGGAAACATTTGAAAAGAATAACAGGTTTAATAACCAAAAATATAAATATTTACATGGATTTTTTCAAGCGCTTGTAAATCTCAGCCAGCTCCTTGAAATTTTTTCTCTGCTGTTGTAACAGCTGTTCATTCTCGAGGTCCAATTTTTTTATTTTGCGCCGATTGGACAGGACTTTTTGATTGGTCCTCTCCATGACATAGGATTTCTCCTGAATCTCTTTCAAAACTGTTAGGATATAAGAAAAAAAAAATTAGGATTAAATACTGTACTTTTTTATATCTACATCTTATTGTTGAAATGTCATTAATCGTTGTGCACATATTTACCCTCCTGACTGATGGTCATCACAGGCGCTGTGTCATCCTCCTGCTCCTCTTCTGCATCATGGCATTCACCAGGAGGTTGGGTGGTGGGGGAAGTTGCAGCTCCTCAGGAGCTGGGGGTGGTAAGTCGGAGGGCCCTGGCTGCTCCTTATCCCTCTCCTCCTCTGCATCCTCCTCTTCATCCTCCTCTTCTTCCTCCTCCTCCTCTGCGGCCTGTCGCCTTGTGCGCTTGGGGCGCACAGATGGTAGAGGAGATCCTATAATAACACAATGTTTATATATGTAAAAATGATTTCTAATAACATATGCACATTCTGTGTACTCTGCTGTATTGTATATGAATACACATTTATTTATATAGACAGTTAACCAATGGGATAATGTTATACTAAAGGGTCTTGCTGGCACTACAGGGGACTGAGTGTGAGCTGGGCTGCCACCATGGTAAAATTAGCTGTTTGTGTTTCCTTTGTATTATTCTGAAGATCTCATGTTAAAAAAAGGGCCTGATGGAGTACACGTGATTACTATGATAACCCCACGCCTAGCACAGGAATTTAGTGGTAATTGAGTTATAAAATACCACCCTTTCCCCTTGAAACCCACCACACCACCACTTTAATTCCATGGTTTAACTTGATGGAATAATGTCTTTTTTCAACAGTACTATGAATACCTTCGGTGGTGATATATGTTACCACAAACATGGCGTCTGGGTTAACAACATCTGCCCTAAGGTTAATTACATATCACCTTACATGACTGTCACCAATAACTTACCTGGATGAAATTCATCGCGGATCTGTGTGACCCGGTCCATGTGGCGCCTCTTCAAGTCTGACCATTTTTTGAGAATGGCCATGTGGTCATGTGACCCGCCATGAAACTCATGTAATTCCTCCAATACGGACTGGACGATTTTTTGTTTATCCTGCTGGCACCTCATTAGGTCGTAACCATGTTGCAGGAACCTCTGCAAGATGAAGAACAAAGTATATTATAATACTTTTGTTTAAACCCTTATGGATATATGACGTAAATGTATGGTATTCAATAATTGGAAGCATTCTCGCCTTATTAATCACTGACAGTGGTAACATGACAGATTTTATATGTTGCCATTTTGGTCACCAGCTTTTTGGAATAAATATAGCAGCCATTATCATTTGCATAATTATGTATATATGAGTAACATCACAGGATAGACGTATAGGGGAGAAATGAGTTGCTATTCATCTGACCACTATAATAATTTTTTGAGCCTTACACTGGCCCTGTACAATAGATTATTTTTTTTAATCCCTATCTTTACATATGAAAAATAATATGTTTGTTTCTTTTCACTTTTTGATGAAAAGGGAGAACTCTGTGGACTCTGATGTAAAAGGGAGAACTCTGTGGACTCTGATGTAAAGGGAAAACTCTGTGGACTCTGATGTTAAGGTAGAACTCTGTGGACTGTGATGTTAAGGGAGAACTCTGTGGACTCTGATGTTAAGGGAGAACTCTGTGGACTCTAATGTAAAAGGGGAACTCAGTGGACTCTAATTTAAAAGGGGAACTCTGTGGACTCTAATGTTAAGGGAGAACTCTGTGGACTCTAATGTAAAAGGGGAACTCTGTGGACTCTAATGTAAAAGGGGAACTCTGTGGACTCTAATGTAAAAGGTAGAACTCTGTGGACTCTAATGTAAAAGGTAGAACTCTGTGGACTCTGATGTAAAGGGAGAACTGTGTGGACTCTGATGTAAAGGGAGAACTCTGTGGACACTGATGTAAAGGGAGAACTCTGTGGACACTGATGTAAAGGGAGAACTCTGTGGACTCTGTTGTAAAGGGAGAACTCTGTGGACTCTGATGTAAAGGGAGAACTCTGTGGACTCTGATGTAAAGGGAGAACTCTGTGGACACTGATCTAAAAGGGGAAGTCTGTGGATCCTGATGTAAAAGGGGAAGTCTGTGGACTCTGATGTAAAGGGAGAACTCTGTGGACTCTGATGTAAAGGGAGAACTCTGTGGACTCTGATGTAAAGGGAGAACTCTGTGGACTCTGATGTAAAGGAGAACTCTGTGGACACTGATGTAAAGGGAGAACTCTGTGAACTGTAATGTAAAGGGAGAACTCTGTGGACTCTGATGTAAAAGGGGAAGTCTGTGGACTCTGATGTAAAAGGGGAAGTCTGTGGACTCTGATGTAAAGAGGAACTTTTATGATTAATTTCATATGGTTAGAAATGTTATTTAATAGCGACATCTATGCAAACTAAAGACAAAAAATTGCTGTGCGACGCTGAAGTGTTCGGGTTTGAAATGAACAAAAGGTGGCAACCCTGGGCATGCTGGGAGTTGTAGTTTTGCAACCGCTGGAAACACACTGTTTGGGAAATACTAATATCTGATCTTGCATCCTAACTTTTTAACTAGTCTAAAATGCAGTTAAAGATAATGAAATAACAAGTGGTGAAATTACTTTACAGTAATCAGCAGTTTTTCCTCACTGGATGAAAAGTTACTCCCCACCAATCTTCGCTTCGCAGGGCAGCAGTAGATTCGCAGGGCAGCACTAAATAGCAATCCGAATATACACTGGCAAAGAATCCAGGAAATGATCGCCGTTTTCGCGACCGCGTGTTGTCCGCGCGCATGCGCGGTCGAGAATTTCGCAATAAATTTCGCATTTGCGAAATTTCACGTTAGCGAAATTTCGCAATTTTTTTTTTGGATGAAATATCACGAATATTCGAAATTTACGAATATTTCTCGAATATTCTCCTATATATTCGCGAAATATTGCGAAAGCGAATATGGCGTATTCTGCTCAACACTAATGCAGAGTGCTGTGTAATGTAAAGGGACCCAGTGATGCAGAGTGCTGTGTAATGTAAAGGGGCCCAGAGCTGTGGGGTGTTGTGTAATGTAAAGGGGTCCAGAGATGCAGTTGTGGAGAGGGGGTACACAGTAGTGACAAAGAGATATTGAAAGATGCAGGGGGCACAGTGGGGTGTTTTTACATTTTAACATAGGAGGGGCGCTTTTAACTAGCGGTCGAAGAAAGGGTAAAATGCGACTGTGTATCGCCGCTGCCGAAGCGCCCCCCTCTGAAAAAATTTCAGCGGATGCCCATGGACAGGAGCTTCCTAGTCCTGGCTGGTCTGACGTCATGATTCAGAGGCTGAGAGCGCGGGATTGAAGAGAAGATGCTGGCAAGAGTCAGGACCTATAGCCAGAGCTCGGTGTCTCAGTGTGAGTAATCACGCAGCTCATTTGCATAACAATGCCGTATTTAACACCTCCGTCTTAGATATGTGAAGTGGTTAATGCTTTGGGGGAGGGGGGGTTAAATAATTTACAATGGAAATTGTAATATAGCACATGGAGCCTGGAGAGGGTTAATGTACTCACCTAAGTATTATTGACCTGTGGCAATTAACCCCTTTGTGTGCTGCATTAATGACAGTCATTGGCACCATAAGTGTTAATTAACCCCTTTTATGCTACAGCATGAACAGGTTTATAAACATTGCCACTAATGCAGCACAAAGGGGTAAATTATTTATCACTGGTCAGAGAGTACATTAACCCCCTCCATGTGCCATAGTACAATTACTAATCATTATCATTATGGAATGCTAGTCATAACATATTTTTTTTAACACTTACATACTTAAATTAATAATTAAATAAATAAATATAATTAAATAATTAAATAAATAAAATACCATTGTGTGGAATTTAATGGCCGCGGCCTTTATTATAGGTATTCAAAATATAATTTTAACTGAAAACATACCATGAATATATTAAAATAATTGTCTTCAATAACTTCCAAGACAAATATACAACTTGTTTAGCTATGAAAGCTCAAACCATAATATTATTAGACAAACAGACAGATTTCTCACCGCTCCAGGTGAGCCCCGTGTGCAATCAAGGGTTGTTGAACCACAGTCAGTGCTTAGCCATGACTAAGCACTGACTGTAAGTGCGAAGCGCGTCGGCCATACTGTATTTTGTTGGTTGCAGTGACTGTGTGTACAGTTGAAAATAAAAGACAACTTATTTTAAGTAATTTTGGAGTGCGGCTGTCCAGTCTTCGTCCTTCCATTTGCATAATATTATTACACAAAAGTCCCACCAGCCGATCTTACGGACCATAAGAACGGCACCCCCACCGGCCCACGGCCATTTCCACTTATGACTGCAAATTCAAATTAAAAATATCAAGTGCAACGTCTGAAAGATGGATTCCGTCAGGGCGATAGAAACCTTGCACACCTCCCTCCAAATCCACAACGAAAACCCTTGAATTGAAGGCATAAATTTCAAGATAGTCCTATTTAAATTTTTCCTAACTTATTTAAAAAAATGTAACTGTGGAGAAAACCACAATAAACGAGGGATGACCTCAGAATAAACTAAAATACAGTTAGGCAACACCGAATGGATTTTGAAAAAAATCATTCTTTATATTAGCAATAACATCCAGCGTCCTATGACGACCAAGATCATTCCCAGCTAAATGTAAAATAATAATATCTGGTGCTGGCCATTGTAAGTAAAAAGATGACAAAATCCTGCGTAGATTAAAACAGGATAAACCCCTATGTCCATACCAATACAATTTTACATCATGAGGCGATAAAGTAAGATTGGTACCATAACACCTGAAGTCAGCTCTCTTATGGGCCCAATAGACAAATGAATGGCCGACGATCCATGCCACCAATGAAGAACCTGAAACTAAACAGAATTATTAGCCTAAATGTAAGTACTATAACAATTAGAGGACCACCTACCAATATTCTTAATAGCAGATACGTCAAGACCAATACTAGCAGCAGTAGTCGCAGCCCCAATACGGAATGAATGAGATGATATCGGAAGGTGACCTAAACACAAATGAAGCAAACATTTCTTCAAGACAGAACCAAATTAAAAACTAGTCAAAGGGGTGGAATCAATATGAAGAAGGAACTGAGAAACATTGGTAGGACGCAAAAGCAGATATTTTTGCACCAACGTAACGGCACAGACTGAATCATCAAAATGACTGTAAATAGTGATCCACCGACCCTTACCTAATTGATCGGTCTTGCTCCGTTGTAAAAATAGACGTAAGACTCCAGGTTGGAGAAGCATGGCAGAAGCCGGCAGACCCAAGCCTGAGTATTTATTATTGGGCACCAACTCAGAAATCCTAAAAGCACCATAAAAACATAGGCAAAGGGCAAGCCTAAACAGCAGGGCTTCAAAAGAAGAGAAACAAACAGCGCTAGTCGCCTCACACAATTGTTTCAACAATCCAAAAGTAACAGGCAACTCTCTTATCCATCGAGACATGCGTCCTACGGTAACCCCTCAAAGCCAGCTTAAAAGTGAAGAAACTATTGCAAGGGGTATTGCCAGACAAATTGTGAACAAAGGACACTCCAGCCAAAATCTTTGCGATCTTAGAATAAGAATAAACTTTACTCATTAACGCATTAAGAAAAGACAAAGTCCAAACCCTCAGGGTCACCTGAAACAGAGACTTCCAAAGAGTCTAAAAAAAAAATCCATAATTCGCCCACAGCTACATAACTTGCTCACGTGGACGGAGCCAACTAATTATACAAGGCAGTCAAGACAGGGCTCAAATTATGGACCAAAGATGTGGAGGACAAGAAAGACCAATCTCGTCGGCATCTGGAACCAACTCCTGAAACTTCTGCATCTGTTGGCGAGACAGTGAATCAGCGATGACATTACTAAAACCAGGTATATACTTTGCCTTCAACCAAATATTCAATCGTAGACATTGAAGAACTAAAAAACGAAGAACTGAAATCACAGGAATGGATTTAGAAACCAAACAGTTGATTGCAAACACCACACCTTTGTTATCAGAATGCAATAAAATTCTCTTATTCCTAAACTGATCACCCCACAGTTCAAGGGCTACAACCACAGGAAATAACTCCAAAAGTACAACGTTAGAAACGAATCCCCGATCAACCCAGGAGGAAGGCCACAGACCAGCCGACCATTGACCATGCCAAAAAGCACCATAGCCAACAGAACCCGCTGAATCCGTATACAATTTCAACGCGGAGGCCGAGCAAAAAGGGGATTGCCAAATAGCACAACCATTAAAAGAAACGAAAAAAGAACGCCACATGAGCAAATCATCCCGAACATCCACTGTGATCCGCACAAAATATCTAGGAGACTTGACACCAGAAATAGCCCTATAAAGGCTAATGAAAAAAAGGAGAGGAACAACTGCGCTAAAGTGAACACAAGAAAAATACTAATTGGAGCAACAAAGTGCTAGGTGGTCTAAAGTAACTCAAACTCACAAGGAAGCTGCACCTGACTGTAGTGACAAATACAGAAAAACAAAGTGGCAAAAAAACAGGATGCGCTAACATATATAAACAAACCATACAGGGTTGTAATCAATAAGTGGGAAATCTAGATGAATAAGCTAGATTAATGTCCAAACATAGTGAACAAAATTAAATCAATAAATGTCCAGTTGGTCCTAGCGGACCAGAGCGTGGTAAAAAATCCCGGCTGAGCATCAGGACCCGGCTGAGCATCAGGACCCGGCTGAGCATCAGGGATGCTGGAAACAGGAACATTCACTACGGACATTGCTGCAGCTGATCCAGTCTGTGTAGGTGCGGTTTTTTTTTTCGTTTTTTTTTTTTTTTTTTCTCTTTTTTTTTTCCTGACCAGGTCAGTGAAAAAAAAACGGAGCTATTGAGGTTTCGAGACTCTAGTCTGAAGGGGATCGACAACTCATCTGGCCTACTATCTCCCTCTTTTGGGTATATATACGCAATCTGGGGTCTTCTTTTCATTAAGAGACCACCGGATTTCTGGTAAGCAGTTAATGTTGCCTGCAAGGTGGAGGATCTTCTATCAGCACTGTTCATTGAATGTCACCACGTTTATTTGTCATCATCACATCTCTGCACTGGTGTTTTTTCAAGATTTTTTACCACGCTCTGGTCCGCTAGGACCAACTGGACATTTATTGATTTAATTTTGTTCACTATGTTTGGACATTAATCTAGCTTGTTCATCTAGATTTCCCACTTATTGATTACAACCCTGTATGGTTTGTTTATATATGTTAGCGCATCCTGTTTTTTTGCCAGCCCTATAAAGGCACCTAGAAAAAACCCTACACATAGGCATAATCCTGGATGCAAACGCTAACAATCCCAACAAAGATTGAATGGTCCGCAACTGAACTTTACTTTTAGACAGAACAATATCCAATAACAACCTGATCTTCACAATCTTCTCAATCTGTATGCCTAAAAATTCCAAACATGTGGTTGGGGAGACCGACTTCTCAGGGGCCAAAGGGACTCCAAAAGATGCACAAATCATTTTAAACTCCGAAAAAATATACAAACAATCCAGTGAATCCGCCTTGCCAATGAACAAAAAGTCATCAAGGTAATGAACACAGCGTGTAGAACCCGCACGATGACAAACAACCCAATTAATAGAAAAGGCAAATTTGTTTAAGAAAGAAGCTGTAGTGTGCTCACCTGCAGAAAGACCCGGCTGAGCATCAGGGATGCTGGAAACAGGAACATTCACTACGGACATTGCTGCAGCTGATCCAGTCTGTGTAGGTGCGGTTGCCCTAGCAACCACTTGTACAGCTGACATGTCCGTTGCAGAACTCCTGGCCAACTCAGGGTTAACACCGACACTGGTAGGGAAACCTTCAATGTTATGTCCACCTCTGCTAAGAGTAGCAGCAGCCATAGGTGACAATACACGGTCAACCTCCGTAAGAGGCGGCTGAATGTCCCGTCGTTTGTTAGTTTTATTCTTCTTCTTACCCGCTTTGGGTTCCGTATGAGGAGGCGGGGATTCAAATCTCCCGGGTCTCTTGCGCTGTCTCTTAGACGTAACTTCCGCGCGGACTGCGCTCGTGACGTCATCTGAAACCAGCGAATAGCAGCCGGCATGTTGATCAACACCGGATGACGCGGGCAGCGTCACGGGGTCAGCCAAAGGGTGCCAATGAGAGGAGGAAGTGTCGTCACAATCTGCCGCCGGAAAGGACGAAAGAAGGCGGACACCATCATGGAGGGAACCAGGAAACAGAACCGAAGCTGAAGATGTTGATGGAACCGGACCGGAGGCAGTGGATAGAACCGGAGGAAAACCGCCAGAGGATGTAGAAGGAGGTAACGACAGCCATAATTGCAGCCAACGTTCGCCATCTTCGGTACCGGCCCGCTCCATAACCTGGAGAAGTAAGGACTCCATAACGGCTGAATGCACAGCAACGCTGCTTCTCTAGATAATTCCAATGATTTGTAATAACTGACGCATTTTCTTTTCTTTTATAGGTCTGGATCCCTGCTGATTGGACCATTAGGATCAACAATAACTGACCAATAACAGTAAGTAATTTTCAAAACCCTTATGTAAATTAGTTTTATCTATGCCAGCATTTCATGTGTGATGTTAGGGTACATTCCATGCCCCTCCCCTCACTTTTATGATCATCACACAGTACAGGTGCATTGAGCCACAGCACCTGTATTGTGTGATTATCATGATAATAATGATTATATAGAATGACAGAAAAATTCATCTTAGGCTTCATTTACACAGGGCATGCTGCAGCAGTGCCGGCCCAAGACATTGTGCTGCCTGGGACCAAAAATGAAATGCTGCCCCCCCCCAAAGAAAAAAATTATAATAACGCCCACCAAAAGGCCCCCCACAATTATTGTTTTATATAATGATATAAAATCGAATTTATCAGAAAAGCAGATTTACCATATGCAAAATTACATGACATACCATTACGTTGCGTTTGATGGTATGGCACAGTGGTGACAATTGATGGCACAGTGGTGACAATTGATGGCACAGTGGCTGCATTTGATGGCATGGCACAGTGGTGACAATTGATGGCACAGTGGCTGCATTTGATGGCATGGCACAGTGGTGACAATTGATGGCACAGTGGCTGCATTTGATGGCATGGCACAGTGGTGACAATTGATGGCACAGTGGTGACAATTGATGGCACAGTGGCTGCGTTTGATGGCATGGCACAGTGGTGACAATTGATGTCACAGTGGCTGCATTTGATGGCATGGCACAGTGGGGAAAAATGGCACAGCGGCTGCGTTTGATGGCATGGCACAGTGGTGACAATTGATGGCACAGTGGCTGCGTTTGATGGCATGGCACAGTGGTAACAATTGATGGCACAGTGGCTGCGTTTGATGGCATGCCACAGTGGTGACAATTGATGTCACAGTAGCTGCATTTGATGGCATGGCACAGTGGTGAAAAAAGGGATTTTTAAATACAGCTTACCTGTAAAATCCTTTTCTTGGAGTACATCACGGGACACAGAGCGGCATATTCATTACTATATGGGTTATATGGAGTACCTTCAGGTGTGGACACTGGCAATCTCAAACAGGAAGTCCCCTCCCTATATAACCCCCTCCCCTAGAGGGAGTCCCTCAGTTTTGTAGCAAGCAGTATGCCTCCCAAAAAATGTTCCCCAAAAGAGGGGCGGGAGCTCTGTGTCCCGTGATGTACTCCAAGAAAAGGATTTTACAGGTAAGCTGTATTTAAAAATCCCTTTTTCTTTCTCGTACATCACGGGACACAGAGCGGCATATTCATTACTATATGGGATGTCCGAAAGCAATGCTTTAATGAGGGGAGGGAGACATCTTCCCAAAAGGGATTTAATTTAGAGGTATACTCAAATAATAATAATAAATCCAACTTAGTCAAGAAATAATGTTGAAATTTTTCTTCTCTTTTTTTTTTTTTTTTTACAACCAAGGGTGCCCCCGATCCTGAGGATCTTAAACCGCAGCCTGTAGTACTGCCTGCCCAAAGGCTGAATCCGCATTCCTTCTCACGTCTAGTTCATAAAACCTTGTAAACGTGTGGACTGATGACCACGTCGCCACCTTGCATATCTGAGCCATAGAGATCTGATGGTGTGCTGCCCAGGATGCGCCCATGGCCCTGGTAGAATGGGCTTTTACCGACAAAGGAGGAGGCAACCTCTTCAAACTGTAGGCCTGAATGATTAATTGTCTAATCCATCTCGAGATGGTGGATTTTGCAGCTGCCTGCCCCTTCTTGGGGCCATCTGGTAAAACGAACAACACATCTGTTTTCCGGATCTTTTCTGTAGCTTTAAGATAGGCCTTCATGGCCCGGACAATATCCAAGGTATGCAGCAACCCCTCCTTTCTAGATGTGGGTTTCGGAAAGAAGGATGGAAGTACCAAATCCTGGTTTAAGTGAAAATTGGATATAACCTTTGGTAAAAAGGAAGGATGGGGCCGGAGAACTGCCCTGTCCTTATGTAGAATGAGATATGGTTCCTTACACGATAAGGCTGCCAACTCTGACACTCTCCTGGCCGAAACTATGGCGACCAAGAATATCAACTTTCTTGTCAGTAAAACTAAAGGAATCTCAGCCAACGGCTCAAAAGGTTGTTTCTGTAGAGTGGACAGGACAAGATTTAAGTCCCATGGACAAATTGGTGACTTGATAGGAGGATTAATACGTAAGACGCCCTGTATGAAGGTCTTTACCAGCGAGTGGGTGGCCAGCGGCCTCTGAAACCACACTGACAGAGCTGAAATCTGTCCCTTGATTGTGCTTAATGCCAGGCCTTTATCCACTCCTAGCTGGAGAAAACTTAACGCCCTATCAATGGTATATTTGCGGGAATTCCATCTTTTGGATTCACACCAGCCTACGTAGGTCCTCCACACCCTGTAATAAATCACCCTGGAGGCCGGCTTTCTAGCCCTAATCAGGGTAGGAATTACCTGCCTAGACAGACCTCTACCCCTGAGAATCAGGGATTCAGCCTCCAGGCCGTCAAATTTAGACGCTGTAATGTAGGGTGGAGGATCGGGCCTTGTGAGAGTAGGTCTGGTCGTAGAGGAAGAGTCCAAGGGTCTCCCACTGCCATCTTCAGGACTGGTGAGTACCATGTCCTCCGGGGCCAAGCTGGGGCTACTAGAATGACTGGCTTGTGCTCCACTCTGATCCTGCGCAACAGGCGAGGAAGTAACTGTAGCGGAGGGAATGCATATAGAAGTTTGAATTGATGCCAAGGGCAAACCAACGCATCGGTTCCGCAGGCCATAGGGTGCCTTGCTCGAGACACAAACCTGTCTAGTTTCTTTATGTCTGGCATTCCCCACTTCTGGCAGATTGTCTGAAAGACCTGGGGATGCAGAGACCACTCCCCCGGCGACAGAATCTGGCGACTTAAGAAGTCTGCCTGCAGGTTGTCCACTCTGGGAATGAATATCGCCGAAATGCAGGGTACATAAACCTCTGCCCACTGAAAAATCAAGCTCACCTCCCTCTGAGCGGCCTGACTCCTGGTTCCCCCTTGGTGGTTTATGTATGCCACCGCTGTGGCATTGTCTGACTGGATTCTCACCGGGGACCCCTGTAATCTGGAAGTCCATGCCAGGAGGGCTAGGCGAGCAGCTCTGATCTCCAAGACATTGATGGGTAGCTGCTTCTCTGCTTCCGCCCAAGTTCCCTGGCGAGAGAACCCCTCCAAGACCGCCCCCCAGCCTGCCAGGCTGGCGTCTGTGGTAACTACCTTCCAGACAATGGGACTGAAGGACCTTCCTTTTAGAAGATTCTGAGGGTTCAACCACCAGGCCAGGCTTTGTCGGACCTTTGATGATAGCGTCAAAGGGGATTCCAAGGCATGTGCTCTCTTGCCCCAGGCTGCTAGAATGGCTGCCTGTAGGACGCGAGTGTGGATCTGAGCGTATGGTACTGCCTCGAACGTGGCCACTAGTTTGCCTAGTAATCGCATACACAGGCGAATAGTTGGTTTTTTCTTGCTTAGAACCAACTGAACCAACCCCTTGATAGCTTCGACCTTTACAAGGGGCAGGAACACCCTTTGCTGTTCTGTGTCTAACCTCATGCCGAGGTATTCCAACTGCTTTGTAGGATGGAACGCTGATTTTTTCCCGGTTTAGGACCCAGCCGAACCTCTCGAGGTACTGAACCGTGAGGTTTACTGCCTGTTGCAGACACGGCCGTGAGTGATCTATGATTAAAAGGTCGTCCAAGTATGCTAGGACTGTGACCCCTTGGATCCTTAGATTGGCCAGAACTGGGGCTAAGATCTTCGTGAATACCCGGGGGGCCGTGGCCAGCCCGAAGGGGAGCGCCATGAATTGGAAGTGTCGCTGCCCCACTGCGAAGCGTAAAAATCTTTGATGCGGCTGAAAGATTGGTACATGAAGGTAAGCATCCTTTATGTCTATGGAAGCCAGAAAGTCGTCCCTCTGGAGCGTGGCGACTGCTGACCGGACGGATTCCATCCGGAAGGAACGAACCCTTAGGTAAACGTTTAACCTCTTTAGGTCCAAGATTGGCCTGACATCGCCGTTGGGCTTTGGTATGACAAAGAGATTGGAATAGAAACCTAGCCCCTGCTCTTGGGCTGGTACCTCTATTATCACGCCCTGGTAAAGTAGGTGATCCAAGGCTGCCAGCATCGAGGCCTTCTTTGCTGGATCTTTTGGTAGCCTTGACTCTTGGAAATGAGGCGGAGGAAACTTTAAAAACTCCAGTCTGTAGCCTGTGGTTACAGACGCCCGGACCCATTTGTCGGGGATCTTGGCTTCCCAAACTTCTGAGAAGAAACGAAGCCTTCCCCCCACCCGCGAGAGTGGGGGCGCCCCTTCATAAGGCAGACTTAGGGGCTGGCTTTGTCGGCTTGCGATACCATGGTCTCTTATCCCCCGGGGCCTGTCCCTGCGATCTATTGTTAAAGTTTGATCGCGCAGGCGGCCGTCGATACTGCCTGGAATTTGAGGGCCCTGAGACAGGAAAAAGCTGCCTTTTAAATGTAGGACCCCGGAATGTCTTTTTGACTGGTAAAAGGGTACTTTTGCCACTTAAAATAGTCTGAATGTATTTATCCAGATCCTCTCCGAAGAGTCGTCCATGGAAGGGAAACCCTGCCAGAAGCTTTTTGCATGGGGGCTCCGCCGCCCAGTTCTTCAACCATAAGAGCCTTCTCATGTGTACCAAGAATAGTGATAAACGAGAGGCCTGCTGGATGGAATCCTTTATAGCATCTACCGCAAAACACAGAGCTCTGGGAATGTCAGAAAACTCTTCTGCTTGTTGGGTAGGCATGTCTTTTAGCATTTGTTTTGTCTGGTCCTTTAACGCCTGACAAACTCCAATTGCAGCCACAGCTGGCTGTACCACTGCTCCTGCCGTAGCAAAGGATGCCTTTAAAAGTGTCTCTAACCGTTTATCAATCGGATCTTTAAACATTTGTATGTTTTCCACTGGGCAAGTTAGTGATTTATTCACACATGAGATGGCTGCATCCACCACTGGGAGCTTCCACCTCTTCGAGAATTTTTCCTCTATAGGGTAAAGGACCGAAAATCTCTTAGGCGGCAAAAAAATCCTGTCCGGTCGTACCCAATCCTGAAAGATCAATTCCTCCAAGAGAGGATGGACCGGAAAAACCGCGTTGCTCAAAGGAGCTTTCAAAGAGCCCAGAGAGGATACCGCAGGAACCTGAGGCTCTGGCCATGGTAAATTAAATGCCGAGCGGACCATGTCTGTCAAAGACTGTACCCACAGTCTCTCTGTCTGGGAGTCTGAAAATGGTTCCTCAGAGGTAGATCCCTCAATCCCTGAACCCTCTTGGTTCTGGTCTAGTTGATCCTCCTGCGATTCCAATTCCTCCCGAGAGAGAATTTCAGCATCTGAGGATACATCTTTTGGCGATGGGGATCTAGCCCGTTTCTTGCCAGAAATAGATCTAGCGATCATCGCTGCTAACAGTGGCGTAACCAGAGTTATGGGCGCCCGGGGCAGAATTTTTTTTTCGCCCCCCCCCCCCCCCTTGTATAATCATCCACTCTGGTTATAAGGATCTGTAATGTATCCCTCTCAGGGCTTTCAGCATGTAAGGGGTAAATTATTGCAGGATTAATCATTTAACCCCTTACTGTAAGGGATTAACAGACTGACCCCCCCCCCACAATCACAGATCCCCCATCACAGACTGACCCCCCCACAATCACAGATCCCCCATCACAGACTGACGCCCTAAATAACAGACCTCTCATCACAGATGGATCCCCCCAATCACAGATAGACCCCCCACAATCACAGACCCCCTATTTAACAGACCTCAGACAGTAACCCCCAGTAGTGCAGACCTCAGACAGTAACCCCCACAATAGTGCAGACCTCAGACAGTAACCCCCACAATAGTGCAGACCTCAGACAGTATACCCCAGCATAGTGCAGACCTCAGACAGTATACCCCCAATAGTGCAGACCTCAGACATTAACCCCCAATAGTGCAGACCTCAGACATTAACCCCCAGTAGTGCAGACCTCAGACAGTAACCCCCAGTAGTGCAGACTTCAGACAGTAACCCCCAGTAGTGCAGACCTCAGACAGTAACCCCCAGTAGTGCAGACCTCAGACCTCAGACAGCGGCGTGTGTGGTTTCCCTCAAGCGCGGGCTCCTCCTCCTCTGTGGGTGTGAACAGAGAGGAGGGCAGCCGCCGGGTGTACCAAGATGGCCGCCGCTCCGGAGCTAGGCCGAAGCCGGGGACTTTCCTTGTATAATCATCCACTCTGGTTATAAGGATCTGTAATGTATCCCTCTCAGGGCTTTCAGCATGTAAGGGGTAAATTATTGCAGGATTAATCATTTAACCCCTTACTGTAAGGGATTAACAGACTGACCCCCCCCCCACAATCACAGATCCCCCATCACAGACTGACCCCCCCACAATCACAGATCCCCCATCACAGACTGACGCCCTAAATAACAGACCTCTCATCACAGATGGATCCCCCCAATCACAGATAGACCCCCCACAATCACAGACCCCCTATTTAACAGACCTCAGACAGTAACCCCCAGTAGTGCAGACCTCAGACAGTAACCCCCACAATAGTGCAGACCTCAGACAGTAACCCCCACAATAGTGCAGACCTCAGACAGTATACCCCAGCATAGTGCAGACCTCAGACAGTATACCCCAGCATAGTGCAGACCTCAGACAGTATACCCCAGCATAGTGCAGACCTCAGACAGTATACCCCAGCATAGTGCAGACCTCAGACAGTATACCCCCAGCATAGTGCAGACCTCAGACAGTAACCCCCAGTAGTGCAGACCTCAGACAGTAACCCCCACAATAGTGCAGACCTCAGACAGTAACCCCCACAATAGTGCAGACCTCAGACAGTATACCCCAGCATAGTGCAGACCTCAGACAGTAACCCCCAGTAGTGCAGACCTCAGACAGTAACCCCCACAATAGTGCAGACCTCAGACAGTAACCCCCACAATAGTGCAGACCTCAGACAGTATACCCCAGCATAGTGCAGACCTCAGACAGTAACCCCCACAATAGTGCAGACCTCAGACAGTAACCCCCACAATAGTGCAGACCTCAGACAGTAACCCCCACAATAGTGCAGACCTCAGACAGTATACCCCAGCATAGTGCAGACCTCAGACAGTATACCCCAGCATAGTGCAGACCTCAGACAGTATACCCCCAGCATAGTGCAGACCTCAGACAGTATACCCCCAGCATAGTGCAGACCTCAGACAGTAACCCCCATAATAGTGCAGACCTCAGACAGTAACCCCCAGTAGTGCAGACCTCAGACATTAACCCCCAATAGTGCAGACCTCAGACATTAACCCCCAGTAGTGCAGACCTCAGACATTAACCCCCAATAGTGCAGACCTCAGACATTAACCCCCAATAGTGCAGACCTCAGACATTAACCCCCAGTAGTGCAGACCTCAGACAGTAACCCCCAGTAGTGCAGACTTCAGACAGTAACCCCCAGTAGTGCAGACCTCAGACAGTAACCCCCAGTAGTGCAGACCTCAGACCTCAGACAGCGGCGTGTGTGGTTTCCCTCAAGCGCGGGCTCCTCCTCCTCTGTGGGTGTGAACAGAGAGGAGGGCAGCCGCCGGGTGTACCAAGATGGCCGCCGCTCCGGAGCTAGGCCGAAGCCGGGGACTTTCCTAGGCCGAGGCTCCGGAGCGCTCCGCGGCGCCGGTGGATGGATTCGCCCCCCCCCCATTTTTCGCCCGGTGCGACAGCCCCCCCTGCCCCCCCCCGCTACGCCAGTGGCTGCTAATCTTTCTTCTAGCCCCCCTAGGGATACGGCTAGCATCTCCTCTGTGATAAACACAGGGCTGGGCTGATCTGGGCCAGCCTCAGCACCAGACCCCCCCAATTGCTCATCCAAGGCGACCCTCATGGGAATAAGCTGCGGGGAAAGTATCGGCATATCATCAGAATCAGAGGGGGAACCCCTTTGTTTTTTGGTCTTTTTTGAACCCTTTGACCCCAAACTTTTGGAAGCCATAATACAAAATCGAGGGACTCCGCCTTCAACAACAGACTGTAGTGGCCAGGAGTACAAAACTAGGGTTTAGGGGACAATAGCTCACTAATGCCCATAAACCGATGGGGCCCCGTATGTTCTTTTTTTCTTTTTTTTATAATATATAATTTTATTTATTTTTTTTTAAAACATACAGCGTCCCCAAACTTAGTTTGCCAGCCTTCAACCTGTTGCAAAAGGTTTTTTTTTGGCTTAACAGAAAAGCATTGGAACAAAGTCCAGCATGTACTACCCCTCTTCCGCCACCGGGAGTCACTGTTCTGTCGCTCTGCGTCCTCTCCCTTCCAGATCAGCCTCAGACTGAGCACTGACTATAGCCTGCTGATTATAACAGCACACAAGGCGCGCCCCTGATGACGCTGCAGGCACGACGACCCCCCGCCCTCCCCTCCGAACGGCGCGAAAAACGTCTATAAGACGTGCGCGCACACATGCCGGAGAAGGAAGCACATGGAGGAGCCGCGCTGCTGGAGACCCAGGACTGCAGCATCAGGCGGCAGAATCAAACCCCCGGCCAGGTAGGACTCTCAAAAAGGCCCCATAGGGGTCCTTACTAGCCCTGGGAAGAAAGCAGCAGGTAGCTAGCAAACACAATCGTTTCTTAGACAGGGGGACCTAGTGATGGGGGAAAGAGATCATCCTGTCTTCTCAGACATAGTGAGCAAGGTTGCCAATGCAGAGCATACTTAGGCTACCCCCCTTTTAGGTCACCCTGGAGAGCCTGCTGTCGAACCAAGTCCCGCAGGCTCCCCTCTTACCTGCTCCATGCTGCAGGACGTTTGTCTAGCAAAACGATCCAATCTTCTCCCATCTCCGTGGGTAGCGTAGTAGACCTTCAGGCCCTGGGGTCCTATGAAGGTACCCACTGTCCTGGACCTATATAGCACCCTGGCAAACAGGAACTTATGGTCTTTACGAACTCCAAGTCCTGGGCCCATGGTCCAGCCCTCCAAAGAGGAGCATTATAGGCAAAACCCCACGGTTTGGGGCCCGGCTACTGTCCACTTTGGCACTGAGGCTCCTTGGACAGATCCGGTTAGCCCGCCCTTAATCCCAAGGATGTGGAGCAAAGCTATTCCGTGACCAACACCTAAGACACTGGCGAAAAAACTGAGGGACTCCCTCTAGGGGAGGGGGTTATATAGGGAGGGGACTTCCTGTTTGAGATTGCCAGTGTCCACACCTGAAGGTACTCCATATAACCCATATAGTAATGAATATGCCGCTCTGTGTCCCGTGATGTACGAGAAAGAAAATGGCACAGCGGCTGCGTTTGATGGCATGGCACAGTGGTGACAATTGATGGCACAGTGGCTGCGTTTAATGGTATGGCACAGTGGTGACAACAGTGCATGATGAGCAGGAAGTAAGAGCTGCCCAGGCCCTGGCACATGCCACAGCTACTACTGAACTGTAAGTTTAGTTACCTTAAATTAAGAGTCTGAGAGGCTGGCTGGCGTCAAGTCGGTGGTCGTTCCACAGCACAGTCAGCACCGCACAGGCAGCTCTCTCTCTCTCCTCCTTGTCCTCACCCACACTGACTGACACACTTCCCTCACGCGTCGCTGCCGCAGGACTCAAGATGGAGGATCATGAAGAGGTGCAGGGCAATTTGGCGCGGATGCTGAGCGGTGCGCTGTGAATGCTGGGGCGGTCGCGGCCTCCTCGGCTCCTCCTCCTGAATGATGTCATCAATGATCACTCACTGGGTCCGGTTGCTAGGCGCCGGTCGCCGCCGTCGGCACGCTCCTCTGCTCTCTCTGCGGCGCGCCGCTCGTATTATTAACTTTCAAATTCTGCCGGCCGGATTGCCGCTCCCTCCATATGCCGCCTGGTACCATGGGTACCATTGGGTCCCATGGTAGGGCCGGCTCTGTGCTGCAGACATGCGTCTAGCACGCAGAGCTGTCTTTTACTGGCTTGGGGATGTTTAAAGGGTTACATGCATCCCAATGCCGGCATCCCATTTATTTCTACTGAGACACACAGCCGCTATATCCCAATATGTCTTGCGTGCGGGTCCCAGAATGCATGCAGGGTGCGTTCAGGGACCTGCACCAGCATGTCATATTGGGATAAAGTGGTGGTGTGTTTCAGTTGGAATAAATATGATACCGGCATTGTGATCAGATGCATGTAACACTTTAACACAGTGTCACTGTTGTAAACAAGGTTAGGAGACTGTATGATACGTTAAATATGTTAAATACAGTTCTGTAAGCAACACCTTATTTTCCGGGAGTGCCCCTACCGAAACTAGACTCTGGATACGCCCAGGGCCGGCGCTAGCAATAGGCAGATCAGGTGGCTGCCTAGAGCGCCAGATTAGGGGGAGCGCCAAAAAACAAATCCCCAGCCACTCGCTGGGATTCAGATTATTAAAAATCCCACGAGGACTGGCGCCTGTGAAACCTGGTCCTGTGACGGACCGCTCACCGCTCTATCCCCAGCCTGCAGTAGCGGCGCGGCGGCAGTGAGAAGATGTCTGAGGGAAGAGAGCCGGGATGAGAAGCAGCCGACCGGAAGTGCCGCATGATCGGTGGAGGGGGAGAGGATGAGATGGGAGCCCTGCAGCTGCATTTAGTGTAACTACGGCGGGCTTGCCGTTATATCCGCAGGGATGGTACTGATGTGTGGGGGGGCAGATATGCAGGGGGGTACTGATATGTGTGGGGGGCCAGAAGTGCATGGGGGTACTGAATGTATGTGTGGGGGGGACGTGCAGGGGGGTACTGAATGTGTGTGTGTGTGGGGGGGATGTGCAGGGGGGTACTGATATGTGTTTGGGGGGGGCAGATGTGCAGGGGGTACTGATATGTGTAGGGTGCAGATGTGCAGGGGGGTACTGAATGTGTGTGTGGGGTGGACGTGCAGGGGGGTACTGATATGTGTTTGGGGGGCAGACGTGCAGGGGGTACTGAATGTGTGTGGGGGGACAGATATTTGTGTGTGGGGGGACAGATGTGTGTGTGTGTGTGGGGGGGGGGGTCGATGTGCAGGGGGGAACAGGTGTGTGTAGGAGGCGCAGGAGGTACAAAGGGGGAACAGATGTGTGTAGGGGGGGAACAGGGGTGTGTGTGGGGGGGGGGGGGACAGATGTGCAGGGGGTACAAAGGGGGAACAGATGTGTGTAGGGGGGGAACGAGTGTGTGTGGGGGGGGGCAGATGTGCAAGGGGGTTACAGAGGGGTAGCAGATGTGTGTGGGGGACAGATGTACAGGGGAGGGTGTGTGCAGAGGGGAACAGGCATGCAGAGTGATACAGTAATGGGGTTAGAAGGTCCAGAGGCACAGGTGCAAACCTGCGGACCACTGCTGAAGAAATAGGTGCCGCAATTTTTTAGTGAGGGGCGGAGTCAGTGTGTGTGTTGGGGGGGGGGGCAAAATTAGGTTTCGCCTAGGGTGTCAAAAATCCTTGCACCAGCCCTGGATACGCCCCTGGTACACACACCGCCCCCTATCCACATTTGTTGCTGCTGGGAGGTGAGCACTGAGCAGCCTTTGGAGGAGATAGGGGCGTTGTGTGTACAGTGCAATGCAATCTACAGTAAGAGCGATCCGGTCTCATGTACTATAAAGACCAGCACTGTTCTGACAGGAGGGGAAAACAAAACACAACGCACCTCTTCATGGCTGTGTTGGCAAATGTAATGGTGATTTGGGGAGGGCGATATGTGTGAGGAGGAAGAATGGGGGCATATGTGCTGGGAGGAGAGACTGGGGGGGGGGGGGGGTAATTTAGAAGGGGTTGTGCTAGGAGGGGGATTTTTGTTTAGAAATTTGTGCACGGGGGCCCCGTCAGGTAGGCTGTACGGGGCCCCGTGATTTCTATAAGCGGCCCTGGTAGTGGCAGCTGATGAGTAGCAGGACCAGACTGGATTGCTGAGCAATAGAAGGTAGCAGAAACAGTGGATGCAGGTATGCTGTGAATGCAGGACAGAAGATGCAGGTAAGTTGTAGATGCAGGAAGGTAGTACTGGAGCTACACAGGCTGGAAGCAGAAGACTGGAGCAGAGTCAGACAGGCCAGGTTACATACGGAGGATCAGTCTATCATAAACAGCAGGCAGAGAATGGTCAGAGTTCAAGCTGGGTTCGGCAACAAGAAATCAGGCAGACAGGCAGGAGTTAATCAGGGTCAAGACAAGCCAAAGGTCAGGACTGGAGACACCGGGGTGGTCAGGAAGCCGAGTCAAATACTGGAACAGATACAGGCGCAGGATCAGAACACAAGGTAAAGCTGCAGATCAGACAGCACTGCACTAGTGCAGCTGTTGCCGTTATATAGGCCATTTTGCGGCAGTATTACATATTATTACATATGCGCCGGGCGCAAGTATGTTCGTGAATCAGCGTATCTTACTAATTTGCATATTTAAAATGGGTACGCTGAATGCGTCCAGCGTAACTATGCGCCCACGATACGCCGGCGTAGGCAAGTTACACCGGGTGGTTGAAGCCTATTTTTCCAACAAATCTAGCTTGGGGAATCGGCGCAGAGATGCGATGGCGCACATTTGTACCTACGGCGGCATATCTTTAGATACGTCGGCGTAAGACTTACGTGAATCCGGGCCATAGTGTATGGGAATACTGAACTCTTCAAGGTGAATTAAAGGGGTCGTAAAGGTAAAAAACTTTTTCCCTAAATAGCTTCCTTTACCTTAGTGCAGTCCTCCTTCACTTACCTCATCCTTTGATTTTGCTTTTAAATGTCCTCATTTCTTCTGAGAAATCCTCATTTCCTGTTCTTCTGTCTAACTCCATACAGTAATGCAAGGCTTTCTCCCTGGTGTGGAGAAAGCCTCTTGGGGGAGGGGGCGAGCAGGAGTGTCAGGACACTCTCTACTTTGCAGATAGAGAAAAGAGCTGTGTGTTAGTGGGCATCCTGACACTCCTGCTCGCCCCCTCCCCCCTCAAGAGGCTTTCTCCACACCATGGAGAAAGCCTCGCATATGCTGCGTCGGCGTGGCATATGTCGGTTGCGTTACGGCGGCGTAATTGTGCGCCCACTCTCTGTGAATCTGGACCATACTACTAAATCGAATAACATTTTTATTTATTTTTTTACACTTTAGTGAATGTTCCAGTGATGACATCTGTGATTGTGTTTCTTTATAAAAGAGGAAGGAGGTTTTTGTACGGCTCTGTATCACTGTGTGAGAGGGTACTGAGCATACTGCTGACAGTGATATTTTCCATCATCACCCTCAGTCACACCAGTAATTGTCAGAGTGTAACGAGTGTAAGGAGATCCACCCGTTCCTGTGAATCGGTCTGAGACTCCTGTGTGTCGGGTGGCTGCACTATGGATGAGAAGTGTTGGAGACTTTCCTGGTTTCTGTTGATACCAGGCTATGCCATTCCCAGTGCCAGTACTGGATGTACATGTGATGGTGACTGTCTGTCCCGGGGACACAGAGATAGAATCCGGAGTCTGAGTCATCACAATCTCTCCACAGGATCCTGAGGATGGGAAGAGACATATTGATTATTGATTTCCTATCAATCCTGATGTGTGTATTTATTGTACAATGTATAGATGTGTGTGCAGAGGATGATGGAAGGAGCCTCATCTCTCACCCTGAATAGAAATGAAGATGACAGCCAGCAGATAAATGGGAGAAATCATCTTGATGTTTCTGGAGGGTCAGATCCAAACTAGAAGACGTCTCCTGTACAATGAGATATATAGAGAGAGTGACAGGGGAGGTGTTCCCCCCACACACTGTGTATGCAAATACCGGGGAGATGGAAACTAGAATTCTCAGATCAGTGATCTATGATCAGGGCCGGTGCAAGGATTTTTTCCAACGAAGGTAAAGGTGCATTTTGCCACCCCCCCGCACAAGCCATACATTATATCTGTGCTCCATTAACCTTTAATGGTTATGATGCTTAAAGTGGTTGTAAACTGCATATACATTTTTTTTTTTTAAACCTGCAAGGCAAAAGCCATAATGAGCTAGTATGCACCGCATACTAGCTCATTATGAAATACTTACCTCTGAACAAGGAGAACAGAACATACCTGGTCCACGCCGAGCAAGATGTCATCTTGACTTGGCGTGTCTTTCGAGTAACGCCCCTCCAGTGCTGTGATTGGCTGGAGCGGTGATGACGTCACTCCCGCGCGTGCACGCGGGAGATTTCAAATCAGCAAGGTCCAGCGGATGCCGTTCCTTTCGCCGTGGATTCCCCCCTGCGCATGCGCAACTGCAATCAGCGGCGCATTGCGAGGGGAATATCTCCTAAACTGTACAGGTTTAGGAGATATTCTTTATACCTACAGGTAAGCCTTATTATAGGCTTACCTGTAGGTAAAATTAAAAAAGTGGGGTTTACAACCACTTTAAAGTGATTGTTTAACTTATTTATTTTTTATAGAGAAAGATCGCATAGATGGCGTTATTCTGCATTGCGTTGTATATATTGTACTATTGCTGGGATTTGTAGTCCTCTATAGCTGGTGGTATTCTCCATTGCGTTGTATACTGATTATACTGCGCAATGCAGATTACCACTGACCAGTTATAGAGGTATTACAAATCCCAGCAATAATAAATTATACAGCTCAATGGAGAATACCAACAGCTATAGAGGAAATCCCAGCAATGATACATTCGATAAAATGCAATGCAGAATACCAGCAGTTGCAGAGGAACTACAAATTACAGCAATAATACATTATATAAAATGCAATGCAAAATACCAGCAGTTGCAGAGGAACTACAAATCCCAGCAATAATACATTATATAAAATGCAATGCAGAATACCAGCAGTTGCAGAGGAACTACAAATCCCAGCAATAATACATTATATAAAATGCAATGCAAAATACCAGCAGTTGCAGAGGAACTACAAATCCCAGCAATAATACATTATATAAAATTCAATGCAAAATACCAGCAGTTGCAGAGGAACTACAAATTACAGCAATACATTATATAAAACACAATGCAGAATACCAGCAGTTGCAGAGGAACTAAAAATCCCAGCAATGATACATTATATAAAACACAATGCACAATACCAGCAGTTACAGAGGACTACAAATCCCAGCAATGATACATTATATAAAACACAATGCAGAATACCAGCAGTTACAGAGAACTACAAATCCCAGCAATGATACATTATACAGGCTGCTTAATATATTATTGCAGGGATTTGGTGTTTTTTTAACCAGGAAACTTTAAAACGGGTCCCCCTTACCTGTTTCTGAAGCCTTGCAAGTCGCGGCGGTGGCTCTGCGGGGGGGGGGGGGGGGGGGCGTGTGTCCAGCCTGTGTGGTGATTCTTGCTCCCCTGCTGCACATAGTGGTTCTTTACACCATCATATATGTCACTACAAGACATGCAATCTGGAGGGAGGAACCATTGTGTATGGCAGGGGTAGCAAGTATTCAGACCACCTGACTAATTCAAAGACATCTGAATACAGGCATCAGCCAATTCATCCAATGCATCTGAATATTGCAGTATGGGGTGGAAATGTAAGACTCATCCACCAGAACGGTCAGAGTCAGGGGCACACTGACAACTCATGGGGCCCCCGGGCAATAGATTATGGGGCCACACAGTATACACTCACAAACATACAGTATACACACACAGTATACACACAAACATACAGTATACACACAGTACAGGGAGTGCAGAATTATTAGGCAAGTTGTATTTTGACCAGATCATCCTCTTTATGGATATTGTCTTACTCCAAGCTGTATAGGCTCGAAAGCCTACTACCAATTAAGCATATTAGGTTATGTGCATCTCTGTAATGAGAAGGGGTGTGGTCTAATGACATCAACACCCTATATCAGGTGTGCATAATTATTGGTCAATTTCCTTTCCTTTGGAAAAATGGGTCAAAAGAAGGACTTGACAGGCTCAGAAAAGTCAAAAATAGAGAGGTATCTAGCAGAGGGATGCAGCACTCTTAAAATTGCAAAGCTTCTGATGCGTGATCATCGAACAATCAAGCGTTTCATTCAAAATAGTCAACAGGGTCGCAAGAAGCGTGTGGAAAAACCAAGGCGCAAAATAACTGCCCATGAACTGAGAAAAGTCAAGCGTGCAGCTGCCAAGATGCCACTTGCCACCAGTTTGGCGATATTTCAGAGCTGCAACATCACTGGAGTGCCCAAAAGCACAAGGTGTGCAATACTCAGAGACATGGCCAAGGTAAGAAAGGCTGAAAGACGACCACCACTGAACAAGACACACAAGCTGAAATGTCAAGAATGGGCCAAGAAATATCTCAAGACTGATTTTTCTAAGGTTTTATGGACTGATGAAATGAGAGCGAGTCTTGATGGGCCAGATGGATGGGCCCGTGGCTGGATTGGTAAAGGGCGGAGAGCTCCAGTCCGACTCAGACGCCAGCAAGGTGGAGGTGGAGTACTGGTTTGGGCTGGTATCATCAAAGATGAGCTTGTGGGGCCTTTTCGGGTTGAGGATGGAGTGAAGCTCAACTCCCAGTCCTACTGCCAGTTTCTGGAAGACACCTTCTTCAAGCAGTGGTACAGGAAGAAGTCTGCATCCTTCAAGAAAAACATGATTTTCATGCAGGACAATGCTCCATCACACGCGTCCAAGTACTCCACAGCGTGGCTGGCAAGAAAGGGTATAAAAGAAGAAAAACTAATGACATGGCCTCCTTGTTCACCTGATCTGAACCCCATTGAGAACCTGTGGTCCATCATAAAATGTGAGATTTACAAGGAGGGAAAACAGTGCACCTCTCTGAACAGTGTCTGGGAGGCTGTGGTTGCTGCTGCACGCAATGTTGATGGTGAACAGATCAAAACACTGACAGAATCCATGGATGGCAGGCTGCATGAGTGTCCTTGCAAAGAAAGGTGGCTATATTGGTCACTGATTTGTTTTTGAATGTCAGATATGTATATTTGTGAATGTTGAGATGTTATATTGGTTTCACTGGTAAAAATAAATAATTGAAATGGGTATATATTTGTTTTTTGTTAAGTTGCCTAATAATTATGCACAGTAATAGTCACCTGCACACACAGATATCCCCCTAAAATAGCTAAAACTAAAAACAAACTAAAAACTACTTCTAAAAATATTCAGCTTTGATATTAATGAGTTTTTTGGGTTCATTGAGAACATGGTTGTTGTTCAATAATAAAATTAATCCTCAAAAATACAACTTGCCCAATAATTCTGCACTCCCTGTACACACACACACAAACATACAGTATACACACACAGTATACACACACAGACACACAATATACACACACATAGTATACATACACACAAAATACACATACACACATGGAAAAGGTAGTGGAGAGGCAGGGCAGCTATAAACTTGATATATTTTTTTATAAAAACAGATTTTTACATACTGTTCCTGATTTTACTGAGGCTGGCAACCCTGATGGGGCCCTCGGGCAGTGCCAGAGAGCCTGAACAGTCAGTCTGCCCCCGGTCAGTGTAGATATGCTTCTTTATTTTTATCAGTGACTCTTGGCTGACAGGTTAAAGTGATTGTAAAGGTTTGATTTAACAACAACAACAACAACAACAACAAAAAAAACATGTCATACAGTTTATTTTTCACAGAGTGGCCCCAAACAGCAACTTCTGGGAAGCCTCGGCGGCTCTCTCTCGATTCCTCCCCGCATCAGAAAACCCTCTTCTGGGAAGCGCTCTCCCGAGGGGGTTATCTTGCAGGTGCACTCCCGAGTCCAGCATTCGGCGGCTATAGCCGCCAACGCAGGACTCAGACCCGCCCCTGGAACCTGCGTCATTGGATTTGATTGACAATGGCTGCACTGCCATCAATCTATCCAATCAATAGCCGAGAACCCCTGGAAGAGAGCTTTCTCGATGCGGGATTTCCAGGGCTCAGGTGAGTAAAACAGGGGCTGATAGGCCAGTGACTGACAGAAGTATTTTCACTAGGGTTGTCCTCATAAAAAAAAAAAAAAAATTGTATCGGTATCGGGACTGATACTGAGCATTTGCGCGAGTACTTGTAAATGGTCCCGATGCCCTGTTCGATACTTTTCTATTGACAAACGGCGGGCGGAGAGCGGGGTGGAAAGTGGGCGGGGGGTGGAGAGCAGAGCCGAGAGCAGAGCAGTCCTCAGGTGGGTAAGAAAACATTCAATTGTGACATGCATGATTGCACGCCAGACTTGAATTCCTTCCTCGCTCGTTAGGATTTACGATCCAATGCTTTACTTGCTTGTCTTTCTGCTGGTCATGGTCACCCAGAAATGTTGCTCCCTCTCCCACCTGTTTTTTTTTTTTTCGATGCTGGAGGGGAGGGAGTTTTGTTAAGCTGAGAATGGCATCTCTTATCAATATGAAGAACTAACTCCTAGTCCTAGGGTGCATTAGGGTGAAGAAGAAAAAAACAGGAGGGTTTACAACCCCTTTAACTTAAATGGATCTATTTTTAAAACATTAATTGCAAAAATGTCGAAAGCATTTATGATAGCTGCATAAAAATTGGCACCATTTTTTTTTTTTTTTTTTTTTAAGAGTTTAATACCTGTATTGTCGGCTTCATTTAGGGAACAAAATGTGTATTTTTTTTTCAAAGTCCTCAATGTGAAAATATATCACATTTTTACCACTAAATGTAGCCGATGATAATCTCTTAGGAAAATTGCAGTGACATTTTGTTTAGCTTGCATTATTGCTTCTGACATTCGCACAATGAATGTTTTAAAAAGAGACTTCTTAAAATGAGCTTGATCTAGTGGCCAAAATTGGGTATATTATCAAAAAAAAAAAAACTGTACTGCATTAGTCCACCAGATGGAGCTGATAACACAGGCATTAACCACTTAGAAAGATTACAGTGACATTTTGTTCAAATTTCACAAATACTTCTGACATTCATACAATAAATGTTTTATAAATAGACCCCTAAATATTATGTCCAGACATTTACCAAAGTTATCCTCTGTTGAATATAAAAAGCTTCTTGAAGACTTCCGAACACATTCAAAACTAGTTGGGGCGGTGTTCCCCAGCTGATATGCCACATCCTATGCCTGGAGTGAAAAGTAGGCTGCCAGTCTCAGGGTGGCCATGCCCATCTTAATGGAAAGTGCTGTGTGCATCTGGGCCAGTTCTTAGGCACATATATATATGTGAGTGTGGTGTAATTGTAAGGTTTTATATGGATTAATAAAGTTGGCTTCTTTGCACAATGAACATTTTCCTGTGTTGGGTGCGCTTCCTTGCAATGCCATACACCGCCACTAGTGTTGCTCACGAATATTCGCATTGCGAATATTCGCTACGAATATTGCATATTCGAGTATTCGCGAATAACTCGAATATCGCGGCGAATATTCGTATTTTTCAAATTTCGCAATAAATTTCGCAATCAATTTCGCATTTTTTTTTTTATAAAATATAGCGAATATTCGTAAATATCGAATATTCGTGATATTTTATAAAAAAAAAAAAAAATCCAGAAATTTCGCATTGGCGAAAATTCGCATTGGCGAAAATTCTATATTTTTTTTTTTTATAAAATATCACGAATATTCGATATTAAGGAATATTCGCGAATATTCTTCGAAATATTCGCGAAATCGAATATGGCGTATTCCGCTCATCACTAACCGCCACCCAACACAGGAAAAATGTTCATTGTGCAAAGCAGACAACTTTATTAATCCATATAAAACCTTACAATTACACCGCACTCACATATATATGTGCCTAAGAACTGGCCCAGATGCACACAGCACTTTCCATTAAGATGGGCATGGCCACCCTGAGACTGGCAGCCTACTTTTAACTCCAGGCATAGGATGTGGTATTATCAGAAGTGGCATATTAGCTTGGGAACACCGCCCCAACTAGTTTCGAATGTGTTTGGAAGTACATGGGAATGGGCACGTTGGTGAGACCTAGTGAGTTTAGTAATAGAAGGTCCATCCATTGTGGTAGGTGTACATCCACGTGGGGTCACCTGAAACACCTGGAAGTGGTCACATAATTACTATTACTAATGGCACCAGCACTTGTTTCTCTACTTTTGGTTTTTAACCACTTACAGACCGCCCGCCGTCGTTACATGTTGGCTGTTTGAAGACGGATATTGTTGTTATGGCAGCAGTTAGCTACCTTCTTCTTCAGCGGGCAGGCCGCATTCAGATAAAAGTGATCTCTGCGGCGGATTTACCGCAAGATTACTTTTATCAGTGGTGGGACAGGGCCCCCCCTCCTGCCGCTCTCCGGTGGCCTCTGCCACTTACCGGAGCCGCCGGCAGCGGCGATCGGGTCCACTCCCTGGCTTGGTATGGTAATGAGTGAGGGGAAGATGCCCCCACCATATCATTGCAGGGCGGAAGCAATGTCCAAACATCACTTCCACCCATAGCTCTTAAAGAAACATTTTTTTTTGTATATTTTTTCAAATTACATTTAATTAAATGTATTGGGCCAGATTCACAGAGCGATTACGCCGGCGTTACAGGAGATGCGCGGCGTAAGTCTAAATTTGCGCATGTGTTTTAATGCTCCGCATCCCCAAAACGAGATATGCAAGAAATCTACTTTTTTTTGTCCAGCGTAATTTCGATAGACAGGCGCATCCGTCTGCGCAAAACTGCGCTAGACACACCATTGATTTGCTATTCAAATATGCTAATAAGGGAGTTACGGGGATCAACAAAAGAACGTTGGTGCAGCGCAGGCTACGCGCTGTGCGCAACAGCTGCATGTCCTGTCTAAAATTAGACCATATAAAAGGTGGTATAAAATTAGACAATTCGTCTACATGTCAGAGAAAGCAACACTGTTAGTGAGGGGCCATTGATTGCACACATGTGGCCCTCCAGCCCCCCCATGAGACAGAGCACATATACCGCAATCGGAAGCATTGGCATTCCATCAACGTACAGGTGATAGTCGATGCCCAAGGCCTCATATGGCACGTCCGTGCCAAACACCCCGGATCCAGCCATGACAGCTACATATACAATCAGAGCCCCATCCGAATGGAATTCGAACAGAACGTGTATGGGGACACCTGGCTGGTTGGTGAGTGACATGGGTGGCAGGCATGACTGTCCCCCCCCCCCCCATGATGCACACATCACAAGGGGCACATGCACGACTAACATCCTCCTGTGTTTTTCCTTCCAGGTGACTCTGCATATGCACTGGGACCCCATCTCATGACTCCTATCCGGAACCCCCAAACCCCAGGAGAGGAAAGATACAATGAAGCCCACGCCCAAACCCGTGCAGTGGTGGAGCGCACCTTTGGCCTCTTGAAGTCACGTTTCCGATGCCGGGATAAGTCTGGGGGGACCCTGTTGTATTCCCCAAACTTCGTGTGCCAGATCATCGATGCATGTTGCCTGCTGCACAACTTCGCAGTGAGAAAGGGCCTGCAGATTGACATACGTGATGACCTGACCCCTGAACTAGACAATCCCCCCCTAACCGAGGCTACCCCGTCTTCTGAGGGAAGAGCAGCCAGGAGACAGCTCACATTAGGCATCTTTGCACGTTAAACACACACATTAATCATGGCACAATGAGAATGCATTCATGCACACCACTGTGGTCCCTAGCACACACACCCCACATCCTCATCAAATTGGATTGGCACAAGCCCACCATGCAGGACTTGTGAGCAGCAACGCCACGCCAAGGCTCCAATTATGTCACTGTACATCCATACACCATTCACACGGACCTGGGGATCACTTCTCCCTGGTCCTGGGGAACCCTTCTCCACCACAAATGAGGGTTACACCCCTTTTCTGGCAGGAATATCACCCCCACATTCCAAAAACATTCACATCACAAAAAAAAAAAAAATGTCCAGCAAAAAAAAAAAAAAGGGGGGGAAACAAATTAATGCCGTTGGAGTGAGCCATGCCTGGGGCGCCCACGGCCACGGCCCCGGCTCCTCAGGGGAGACTCATGGGGAGGGGGGGAATCCGGGGAAGGAGGAGCAGCCCCTGGTCTCTGCCCACCTGGCGGCCTGCCCTCCAAGGCCACGGCAATTCTGTTCAGGCCAGCACCTAGTGTTGCCGTGTTAACCTGGATAGCCCGGGTGAGGGCCCTCACATCCTGCCCAACGTCTGCTGTTGTAGTCTGCAGTACGTTTAGGCAGTTTGTAAGAGCCCGGGAGTGGCAGTCCAGGCTCCCCAAGCGTATCCTTTATGGAGGACAGGCTCTCCTCCATCCGCCCCAAAGTCTGGCTGACCTGTCCCAGATGGCGGGTCTGAAGGGCCTGGTCCCTTCTCAGATTGGCGGGCAGAAGCTCGGCCACCCCCCTGGTCTTCTGGGATGACTTCCTGCCTCCAGCTGAGGCTTGTGGCCGGGGAGAAGGGGAGGCCCTTGGGAGAGGAGCCCTGTTGGGGGAGGAGTGGGAGGAGCTCCCCCTTAGGGAGGGCTGGCTGCTGCCAGCCAGAGAGGAAGACTCCTCCAAAAACAACAATCCACTGGCTGACATGACATCCTCCTCCTCCTCCTCAAACTCCTCCTCCTCTTCAACCTCCTCCGAGGACTCCGGCCTTGGCGGGGGGTCCTCATCAGGCTGTTGTCCCTGGGATGGTGCGGTCAGCCCAGATGGCCCAGCACCCTCCTGCTCATCTGTGGATGACACAAAACATTCACAGGTTGGAGGATCCACACACTTGCCGCATATTCCCTTTCATCCCCTCCCCCACACATGCTACACACCTGATAGGGAAAAAAAACCTTACCTGGCATCACGCCTTCATGACTGGAGTCATAGCCAGGCAGGCCCTCCACCTGTTGTCTATGAAAGGTGTGGGCCACAGCACGCTCCTCCGCTGTCAGCCGAACAGGGCATGGTGGGCCCCCTCCTGTGGCCCTGGCATGGGCTGCCATTTTGGCCAGCTTCTTTCTGACCAGACGGCGGAGGTCATTGATCTTCTTTTCAATCCCCGACCGTGTCCGGGTCTCCCCCCCCCCCCCCCGATGCATTCACCTCGTCAGTAATGTTCTGCAAGATATCACGCCTCCTGGCCGGGGTGGTGTTGGCACTCTCCGGGCCGTGGAGGAAACGCCCATATTGGGAAATGGCCCAAGCAAGAATTTGTTTCTCCCCCAAAGTAAAATTTAACTTCCTCTTCCTCTCAGTCATACTTATACAAAAACTCTCTCCCAAACAGTCAGCAAAAATCACTCACAAAAACCAGCAGGAAAAATCAAGCAAGAAAACAAACAAACAAAAATCTATCAACCAAAAAGTCTCACAAGCAGTCACCAAAAAACACTTTCAAATATCTTCTACCAAACACTAGATCAAACAGTCCACAAATATGACAAAGACAAATCACAACGCAACTAACAACAGAACAAAAGCACCTTGCTGTATAGGAAGGGATACAAAGGGATGTACTTTTGCAAAGGAAGTGCGTTTGTGTGTGTCTATTTATGCTGTTTGCGTAGTTCACTAAGTTGCCCTAGTCCACTTCCAATTTCACTGATTGCGCTGTTCCCGAGTTGTGAGCATGCGCACAGAGGTGCTGACCATGGTCTGCTTCATGTGTGCATGCCCGAGCCGGCCGGCCCTTTATTTGCATGGGGTCACGGCTCATTTCAATGTAACACGCCCACGTCCTTCCCAATTTGAATTACTCCGCCTTACGCCTCTGAAATTACGTTGCACAGGCGCTATTTTCTGCGCAAAACAATCGAGAATACGGTGATTGCGCCACTACATTGCCAGTCAAAAAATGCGCCGATGTACGTGAATCTGGCCCAATATTTTTAATTGCATTTTAGTGTAAATATGAGATGTGAGGTCTTTTTGACCGCAGATTTCATATTTAAGAGGACCTGACATGCTTTTTTTTTCTATTACAAGGGATGTTTACATTTCTTGTAATAAGAATAAAAGTGACACATTTTTTTTTTTTAACCACTTGAGACCCGCGCTATTGACAAAAGACGTCAACAGTGCGGCTCTCAAGTGCCAAGTGGGTGGCGCGCGGTGGGTAAACACTGTCCCGCCGCATCGCTGAGGACCGATGCATGTACCTGGCGGCCGCGATGTCCGTCGGGTACATGCGATCGGCGGGAAAACAAGAAGATGACAGCAGGGACGTGGAGCTCTGTGTGTAAACACAGAGCTCCACGTGCTGTCAGAGGAGAGAAGGCCGATCTGTGTCCCTTGTACATAGGGACACAGCATCGGTCACCTCCCCCAGTCACCCCCCTCCCCCCACACAGTTAGAACACACTCAGGATACACACTTAACCCCTTCCTTACCCCCTAGTGTTAACCCCTTCACTGCCAGTCACATTTATACAGTAATTAGTGCATTTTTTTAGCACTGATCACTGTATAAATGTGAATGGTCCCAAATTTGTGTCAAAAGTGTCCGATGTGTCCGCCGCAATATCGCAGTCTCAATAAAAATCGCAGATCGCCGCCATTACTAGTAAAATAATTATAATAAAAAAAAATCATAATTCTGTTGCCCATTTTGTAGGCGCTATAACTTTTGCGCAAACCAGTCGCTTATTGCGATTTTTTTTTTTTTTTTACAAAAATACGTAGAAAAATGCATATCGTCCTTAACTGAGGAAAAAATATTGTTTTTTTTTGTAAAAAAATGGGATATTTATTATAGCAACAAGTAAAATATATATATATATATTTTTTTTAAATTGTCGCTCTTTTGTTTATAGCGCAAAAATAAAAACCGCAGAGGTGATCAAATACCACCAAAATAAAGCTCTATTTGTGGGGGAAAAAGGACGACAATTTTGTTTGGGAGCCACGTTGCACGACCGCGCAAATGTTAGTTAAAGCGTTGCAGTGCCGGAAGCTGAAGTTTTGCCTGGGCACGAAGGGGGTTTATGTGCCTAGTAAGCAAGTGGTTAAAGAACAGTTTAAAAATAAAAAATAAAAGGTAAAATAAATAAGAAAAAATAATAATAATAAAACATTTTTAAACGCGCTCGAGCTCGTCTGCAGAGGCGAACGCATACGCGAGTAGCGCCTATATATAAAAATGGTGTTCAGACCACACATGTGAGGTATCGCCGCGATCGTTAGAGCCGAGAGCAATAAATCTAGCCCTACACCTCCTCTGTAACTCAAAACATGCAACCTGTGGAATTTTTTAAACAACGCATATGGAGATTTTTAAGGGTAAAAGTTTGTCGCCATTCCACAAGCAGGCACATGCACATGTTGGGTATCAATTTATTTGGCGTAACATTATTTTTCACAATATAAAAAAAATGGTTTAATTTTACTGTTGTCTTATTTGTTTATTAAAAAAGTTTTTTTTTCCCCAAAAAATGTGTGCTTGTAAGACCACGAAAATACGGTGCGACAAAAAGTATTGCAACGACCACCATTTTATTCTCTAGGGTGTTAGAAAAAAAAGTTCTAAGTAATTTTCTAGCAAAAGTAACTGATTTTAACTTGTAAACAACAAGTTTGAAAAATAGACCCGGTCCTTAAAGGGTCACTAAAGGAAAACATTTCTCCCGTCGCAATCCATCTACGTGAGTATGGGGCGTGAAGCATTTAAAATAGGCGCATTCCCGCGGCGATCGAACTGCGCATGCTCCGTTCGCAAATTTCCCGCCGTGCATTGCGCGAAATCACGTTGTTACGTCGTAGTAGAGTCGTTTACGTACATTCCTGGATAAAAATGGTAAAAGTGGGACTTTGAATGAGATGCGATTTTAGCAAATATGCAATTAAATATAAACATGGATAATAAATTATAAGTAACCATGTGACCAGGCTCAGAATTGTCAACCAAAAAGCACTAAACCAAATTAAACTGTCTAACTGATGTAAGTAAAAACATCAGCCTTTAGTCTGGTGGTATTTTGTTTTTTTGGGCAGTCCTTGTTCCACTCCTACTTTTTTCTTTTTTCTTTTTTTCCAGTGCTCTTATTTGCCATACCAACTCTAGGTAGGGGCGGGCTTTAGGTCCTCACCTGTCCTCTGCCTGGTGATTAGCACACCTGGGCTCCCTTTCAGGAGACCTTAAATTTATAGATAGGACTGCAGCCATGCAGAGTGCCGTGGAGTTGGCGCTGCAGCTTCCCAGGTATTTGCAAATGCTTGCAACTAAACCTCTGTTTTTACTTACATCAGTTAGACAGTTTAATTTGGTTTAGTGCTTTTTGGTTGACAATTCTGAGCCTGGTCACATGGTTACTTATAATTTATTATCCATGTTTATATTTAATTGCATATTTGCTAAAATCGCATCTCATTCAAAGTCCCACTTTTACCATTTTTATCCACTTACAGGGATGGAGGCCTATGGCAAGATCGCTATATGCCTCATTCAAAGTCCCAACCCCCCCTCTTTTAAAAAAACTTTTTTACGTACATTCCTATTCCCGAACGAGTTACGTTAAAAAAAAATATATATTTTCAAATCGACGCGGGAACGACGGCCATACTTTACATGGGTTACGCACTGTTAGACCAGCAAAAAGCTCCTCTAACATTACGTAGCCAAAAAATGACGTAGGCGATTGCGAGGGACACTCGTACCTTCGTGGATCGCCGTAAAAACTAATTTGCATATCCCGACGCATGAAAACGACGCAAACTCCTCCCAGCGGCCGCAAAAATATCGCAGCGTAGATCCGAAGGCTTACGAAGACGTAAGCCTCTCGGATCGAAGCCCGCAGCCGCCGTATCATGGTTTGAGGATTCAAACTAGTGATACGGCGCGCGAAATTTGAAATGACTCCTGTCTAACACCAGTTAGACAGGCGTAATTGCTCTGTGAATCTGGGCCAAGGTGCTTTTATTCCGTTGTCTGTTGCTGTTTGGAGGTTTGTGTCGTGTCGGTGTGTGTGTGTGTGTGTGTGTATATATATATATATATATATATATATATATATATATATATAAAATATTAAATAACATAATTATAATAATATTAAAATTAGTAAATTTATATTAGTTAAATAAAAAAAATATATATATTTATTATATTAATTATTATAAAATATATACTAAACAGAAAAAAATGTATATAAAATATATATTTACCCATTAGGGTGAAAAGAGCCACTGGCAAGGAAATGGAGTGTTGCCAGTACCTTGCCCAGTGGCGGTCGGCAGATCCTCTCCCGTGTAAGAACAGGGGAGTCCGCGCTATGGTGAATAAAGTAGCTGTTGCCTCCCAGTAGGATCCTTATGTGGGGAGCTAATATAAATATGAATAGTAGAAAGGGAAATGGCGCTGCTAAATTAATACCTTTGTCGGGTATATCCGTGGGGTGAGCCCAATGGTAATAGGCCCCCCTTTTGGCTGGAATTAGGGTGCAATTGGAGAGATACCCTGTGTTAATAGGAGGGTAGATGTTGGTTCCTCAGCTTCCACTAATTTCAGTGAAATTGAGTAAAGATGGATTAATTAGGTCAGGAGCCTGTGCGGGCCAGCAGGCCCAAAGATTGCTAAAGTAAAATGATCCTATGCTGCTATAAGGATGCCAGTTGTGACCGATGCACCCTAAAACATATAAAACAAAGAAAAAATGTGTCTCTAGAGTCTAATAGGTAGGAATCCGTACTAGTGTGGTTACTAGCTCCTGACCTAATTAATCCACCATTACTCAATTTCACTGAAATTAGTGGAAGCTGAGGAACCAACATCTACCCTCCTATTAACATAGGGTATCTCTCCAATTGCACCCTAATTCCAGCCAAAAGGGGAGCCTATTACCATTGGGCTCACCCCACGGATATACCTGACAAAGATCCTCTCCCGTGCCCTCCTCCGTGCCCTCCTCCTTCTGCGCTCATCTAAAGTCAGTAGTATAGCTATGAGCAAGGATGCCCCTGGCATGTTGGCATACAGATTAATGTCCTGCAAGTGTGACTGCTCAGCTCAGCCCTAATGGTGTTGCTTTTGCTGACATGTAATTTTAAACCTGCTTTTATATGGTCTAATTTTAGACCGGCCGTGCAGCTGATAAGCACATCGTGTAGACTGCACCGCACAAACTTACTTTTGTGGATCGGCGTATCTCCCTCATTTGCATATTTGCATAGCAAATCAATGGTGTGTCTAGTGCAGTTTTGCACGCACGCTGCGCCGCTCTATCCAAATTACGTCGGTCTAAAAAATGTGGATTTCAGGCGTATATCGTTTTGGGGATACGGTGCATAGATAAGCGTGTGCATTTTTAGACTTACGCGTGCCTAACTCGTGATACTCCGGAGTAAGTGCTTTGTGAATCTGGCCCACAGTAATCACACCGTCTTGATTAGTGACCACAGAGATAAGCTCCCATTACTTTTTTCATAAGAAAACAGACAACCAGGAAGTGTGCAGAACAGGGAAGGATTACAGCAAAAACAAACAATGAGTACATGAAACCAGGACTGCATTAGGGTAAAGGAAGCTATTTAGCTAAAAAAAAAAAATCCTTTAGTGACCCTTGTTACAATTATTATTTTAATGGGATTTATTGATACATTGGACATTCAATGTATTTTCTGGTGTTGTTCATCTATTTATTTTTTGCACTTTTACATGTAGCAAAAACTGTTTAGTCATTCTGATTGACATTTTTGGGGTTCATAAATGTGGAAGTCAGACACACGTTGAAGGCTGCAACGCCATAATCACATTCACTTTTTTTTTTGCTTCTGGGGTGGAGTTTTCATTGTAATATCCAGGCGTCAAGTCCTGGGGAAAAAAGTGTGGGAACTCCCACCAAAGATCCACTCCCCACCAAAAAAAAATATATGCTCATATGCATAATTACTAAACCGCATGTTTATTTAATTTTTTTTCGATCCACTGTACCTTAGTAATCCTTTATGGAGGTCTGCCGCAATTTTTCACGGGATTTAGAAAGAAGCAAGTTCTTTCTAAATCCTGCGATAACTCGCGGCAGACCTCCGCAATGTCTCCTGGGAACAATGACAAAAGCTCCCAGGAGACATTGCGGCATTGAGGAAGTGACGGAATACCCGCACACTACTTGATGAATCCATATACATGACTATGGTATCCCAGATATAACCTTTACTGCTAGGACACACTGTTTATACTCCCCCTTAAACCTTTTATAATAATGAGACCACCACTGTAACTTGGAGTAAAACTGGCCGTAGCAGCCTCCTTTATTTTAGATAACATCCAATAATAAATAACATATATAAACCATATAATTCCTGAGAAAAACAGTTCTTCTCATACTAGTGCTGGACTTTGCAGGCACCACTAACACTGACTTGTAAAACCTTTTAACATTATGACATTTTTTGGCACTGCGGTACCTCACCTCTGGTCATAGGCCTCAAGCCGACAAGCTGGCTCAGAGACGACCACTGACCGCAGTGCCCCCATTAACCAACATTCCAGCTACACCTTGGTAGACTGGAAACCACACCCCTTCAGAACCCATACCACCTCTGGGTAATGGCATCCATATTTGGGGTAATTTCTTCTCCTGCAAAGTCCAAACACCCGCCACCAGCACCCAAAGGTAACCCCTTGCTTTTGGGCGCACCTCCACACCCTCAATGCTTGCTGTACCCCATACTACGGGCCCAACCCCCACCATATCGATACCAACATCTGTGCAGTAAACTCCATCACTCCTAAGGTATCTTCACGTAGACACCTCCAACTCCCAGATGCCTGACCGCCAGGCCCCCGTTTCTACTTACTAACCACATTTGGTTGGCACTGCGTTATCTAACCCCTGGTCATAGGCCTCAAGCCGACAAGCTGGCTCAGAGACGACCACTGACCGCAGTGCCCCCCACCACCTCTCTGTCGATCTTCCACCAATCTCTTTTTCACCCCCTCCGCTGTCTGGCCATCCTCCATGATGTCCCAGCCACCATGACCGATCATACCACTATCGTATCCGGGAACCTCACGACCCCAGCATTGACCTCACCCCCTAAATCATTTCTCCTACATGGAGAACCAGTACCTCCAGTGGTCGGTCCCAACGTGCAAACCTGTGCACTTCGATACCACATCATTCCTGGGAAACGCAACCAATGTACACAAGCCTGCCGTCTCGGGACCCCCAGCTGTCGACCCACCGGTCGCACATACACTATCCAAGCCCCCCCAATCTCCGAAGGAGTGGCCCATAATCCAGACCAATCCTTGCACTGTACCTGAAAGACAGTAAGCAACCTATACAACCATTGATGCAACCACCAAATTACCCCTACGCCAGGCCCACCAACCATTGTGGCCTGCATCTAGTTGAAACCTCTTCGACTCCCACCTGCCTATCCCCTTGACTGTTTCCTCATCAAGACGATCACGTGCCGCCTCTGTCGCTGCCCCAATCCTAAGGGAATGCCAGAGAATTCTTTCTCCACTAGGCCCAAAGCCCCCAAACCTTTCTTAAACCCTGCCACGAACTGATACCGCGACCCTGGAGCCCCCAACTTATGCAACCAAATGAACCGCCCACCTTCGGGCGTACCTGCCGGAATTCCCCACCAGCCCGACTGGGCAAAGGTCTGAACCAACAACAGTGACCACCTGCACTGACTTACCTCACCCCCTCTGATCCGTTTTGGATCTGCTTAGAAGCAGTGTGGCCCCTTCATGAGCCCCCCACACGTCAGCAGCCAACATGCCGCCTTGAACTGTTTCTTGGAGGGGCTAACTAACTCGCCCACCCTGGATGCTCCAAAGAATTTGCCAGACCAAAAACACTGTGCAGAAACGACACAACCCCATACCGGAATAAACACAATGTCCTCACATTCCCCATAACACCTCTTAAGATGTAACGATACTGGGCGCCGCGCCTCCCTCCGCCGTTCCTGCAGGCTATATCCCTTGAGCGCTTGTTGCACCCAAAAACCATAATAAAATTCCAGGCACCTTAGCCACTCAAACGAGAATACCAGACTCAACAACTTTTCTTATCGAGTACCAACTGTGACATCCCAGCCTCTATGTTCCTGGACAAACAATACCGAATCAGGACCCATACCTCCGGACCCGTCAGCTGCACCTCCGCCCCCCGAACCAGCATCTGCCACACCAACCAGACCTTCTCTTAGGCCGCCCATGTTTCCTCACCTTACCGACCTTCTGTGAGATGATTCAAACTGAATCCTCCACACACTCGCTGGACAGGGGACCCTTGCTACTCTGCCTAACGCACCAAACCCAGAACCTGTCCCCACTGCAAACCGGGACAAGGCGTCCGCCACAACCTTGTCCACTCCCGGTATACCTCTGGAAACAGCGCAGCTCCAGGTGCCGCAAGAGACGAATAACCAGGGGAGAGGACGCTGTCACCCTGTTGAACACCTGTACCACCCCCAGATTATCACCATGTAAACAGACCTTCCGGTCCCGGATGGCAGGGCCCCCATAGTTCCACCGCCAGCACTACCGGAAAACAGTTCCAGCCGAACCAAGTTCTTAGTGAACCCTGCTGGCACCAGGACTGGGGCCAAGGGCCCACACTACACTGTCCCTGCAAGAATGCACCAAAGCCCGAACCCCCGGCCGCATCTGTGAACAGTTCCATGTCAACATTGCTGACCGGACCGAACATCCACAGAGCCGTACTGTTAACTGACTCCAAAACGAAGTGACAAACCGACAGGTCTTCCTTGTGTTCCTTCACAAACCCACAATGTGTTTGGGTGACTTAACCCCCCGCCGTGCTTGCCGAGCGGCACGTGCAAACGACTTGCCCCATAGGAAGAATAAGACACACGAAAATACGTTTTCCCAGGAGCGACTGCCACGCTCAGATTTGTACTTTCTGTGAACCCAATATCTCGCCAATTTTTTGCCGTGAGGCTTTCCAGTGTGTCCCATGGTAATCTGCACTCCATTGCCTCCAAGCCAATTACTATGCCAAAAAATTGTATGACCGACTTCGGCCCCTACCTTTTCTCGGATGCCAGCGGCGCCCCAAATCGCTCCGCAATGCATTCCAGAGTGGCCAAAACACTGCGCAGCTACGCGACCCAGCCGGGCAAACGCTGAGGGAGTCGACCCGATAGTGGACCAAGGAGTTCACTCCAGCCACGTACCGACCCCCCATTCTAGAAACAAACTAAACTGTACCCACAAGGCACATGAACCGAGCAACCCACCGGTACCCACTTGTCCCTCTTGAACTCCCCCTCCCAGTGACACACCAGTACCGGAAGAAGCGGAAAGGCAGCCTCGATGTCAGGCTCGGCCATCACCGCCCCTCGACCATACTCCTGACCCAATCAACCGCCCCATCAACTGAGGCGTAACATACCGTACAATACCCCGCGCTAATAGCCTCGTTGACCCCCCCCGTCAAGACAGGTGATGAATGAGCCTAAACTTGTTCGGCTCCTTGTTTGGCCCCACCCCAAAGGGGAAAAACAACCAACTCATATGAAGGGGGGGGGGGGGGCGGAGAGAATGGGCACCCCATTCGGCCCAGAGCTACTTCCTACCGCAGTGTATCCGAAACCACTGCAGGGTGACGTAGCGCGGAGCGCCAATTGTTAGGCATGGGGGGGGCACCCCCAGCTTGAAAGGAATGCTAAAACCCTCTGAAAACCCCCCTCCAACGACCGGGCAGCCGCTCTGTCAGGGTGCTACCGAGAAACGGTCGCATCCTCTACACCATCACCGTAGTCCTCCCTCTTACTCGTAAAATCTCCGAGACGTACCTTGCCTTGCTCACAAAACCCAGGAAATAGGGATGGTTACACCGCAGCCTCGTGCTTGAACCGGCAGGACCCCCCAAACTTGCAGTTACCCTCATTACACTGCCAGCAGACCCCCTTTTCCATTTCTGGCCAACTGTCCCGGGGAATAGGTTACACAGCCCCCCCCCCGAAAACATTGTGGACGTCCGTGGGACCGACCTGAGCTGCATCCCAAGGCCAAAGCCCTCGGTCTCTCCACCCACATGTCCGGTCCCACCGCCCTGCGTTGCCTGAACTGTTCGTCGCAACGGAGCCATCCCGTGCCTCCGTAACACCGATAGGCCTTGCTAATCGCCTCCTGTTAACTGAAAAGCGCCGAACAGTGTTCAGAGTTTTTTTTTTCACCGATCACGCTCACCCCGATCTAGTATGACTGCGACCACTTCGCAAAAGTCCTGGGTATAAACCTATACCTTCCTTTTACTTCATCTTCCTTTTAGGACTCAGGCTTAACCCTGACCAGGTTAAACTTTCCCAGAGGCAAATGCGCAAATATCTCTACATATTCTCTCTTCCAGCCCTTCTCTCTCACCTCCTGCCTAAAATGTGAACCCAAGGGTGCCTCATAACAAGTATACCCTTCCCCCTTTTGCGCCCGACAACCGGACCAGATCCCTCTTTGCGGAGTCTCCCACCGCCTACACCTTAACCCTGGATTGCCCACCGTCACTACCCCCAGCCATACCCCCCTGCCGGCACCCAAGCTGCCGCAGGGCTAACATCGGGATTGTCCCCCCAGCCTGGCTCACCAAAGCTACCAACCCTACCAAACAACCGATGCAAACCTGCATCCCCTCCAACCTTTTTCCCGCAGGCACTAGGCCTTACCTCACTACCCCCGCCACTGCGGGCACTACCAAACGACTACGGGGACCCTCCCCCCGCCCCCCTACCAACACACCAGCATTTTGCAACACAGTATAAATTGATGAAAATGACTTACCGGGCTGCCTGGAAGCAATCCCAACAGCCGAAACACTCGTCTCCAGCGCTGTAAACTGCGTCCCGGGCACAAACTCCTCCTCGGAACCCGACAGCTCCCACTCCGAACGATCTCAGGCTCCTCAGATGATGGCCCACCAGGCGACTCGGGCCTGGCAGCCGAGGGCCCAGAGCTGGCATCACTCACTCTGGCATCACTGATAGGGTCGCGGCATCACTCACTCTGTGCACTCTGGACCCGTGCACGGATTTCCTCGTCGCTTTTCTGGGTGCTGTACCTCTGCTGCTGTCTCCTGCTCCCCCACGCCCCCTCTCCTCAGGGCTGGAAAGGAGGTGGCTAGCCGTGGAAGGCAAGGGGCTAGCCACCGCTGCGATCAATCTCCCTCGCCGAGGCACATAAACCACCGGTGCACAACCGGGGTGAGAGCCCGCAGCAGCCTGTTCCACACGTAGGGCAGGCCTAGCCGCCGCTTTGGAGCCCCCTGGCCGCCCCCGCGCCTCGCGGGGCCTACAGGGCCCGCCGCTGTCCATTTTGGCTGGGGGGCCCGGGCTGGGGTCCCTTCCCTCCTGAGCTGCCTGGTGGATGGCCCCGGGGAGTACCGCTACGGGGGCCGCGGGTGCCCCCCCCCCGCGGGTGACCCCTGGGTGCCCCCACCCCGGGTGCCCCACCCCCCCCCCCGCAGGTGTCCCGCCCCCCGCAGGTGCCCCGGCCTGGTTCCTGGCCTGGCTCAGGAGAGGCTCCAGGGAGCCCCCCCCCGCATAACCCGGCCTGGTTGCTGGCCTGGCTCAGGAGAGGCCAGCAGCAATCCTACCTTACAACTTTTCTCCCCAGACTGTGTTACCCGGGAAAGGAGGGGGGAGAATTTATAGCCTATCCTCCTCTGCACACTGCACCTCTCATGACCACTCCCCCCTGGCTTGTAAGGGTTTCTGTTAACCCCGTCATGCCCGGCCCTACGCTTATGGCTTGTTCTTTTGCTCCGGGCCTCTCTGGAAGCAGCCAGTAACATAAAGAATTACTAAGGTTCCCCTACCCCTGACAGTGACTCGAGCTGGGCATCGCCGCTTAGTGAAGGATTGGCTCGGGCGGCTCGGCTGCTCTAGTCCTGCAAAGGGAACTGTGTTCTTGCTGTAAAAAAAAGTGCAGGAACTCCGTTCCCACGCGTTCCCGCAGGACTTGCGTCCTGGTAATATCCCTTGAAATTCATTAAATATGCTATAATTTAGACACGTGCAGAATGAAAAATGTGTTCAATTTCAGATCGATTCATTACTTTACTAATTGTGTCCTTAACATTTGTAATAAAATAAATTTAGCTTCATTTTGTTTATTTATTTCGACTGGATTCAAATTTTATCAGTGGATTTGAAGAATTTGAATCAAATTCAAATTGAAGATATTGAATCAATCCAAATTCATTGTGTAGAATAACTGGTGTTTCTCTATTAGAAATTAGAATTTCAGAAGATGGCTATATTCATTCTATTCTATTCTTTAGAAAAAAGGGTGTACTCATTGCGCTATCTGAACTGGACACCGGGGGGCACTGCTGCAAACACCTGGGTAGTCTGCCTTACACAGAAAAAATGCAAATATGAATAGGTGATGGTAAGGTGCTGTGAAACCTAATAGTAAGGGGATACTAAACACCCATGGGTGAATCCCTAGGGAAATGTAAATAAATACTATGTATTCTATTATATATATTTTTTTTATTCTGTTCTATTATTTTCTGTTTCACATAGTTACATAGTTAGTCAGGTCAAGTCCATCAACCAAAAAAAAAAAACATTACCATCCCATATACACAAAGCTACACCCACATTTTATGCAGAGGAAGGCAATTATTTTCTATTGTATTGTATGGCAGTCTATTCTATTTTACTCAAATTCAAATCGAAAATATTGAATCAATCCAAATTCATTGTGAAGAATATCTGGTTCTATTCTATTAGAAATTTGAATTTCAGAAGATGGCTATATTCATTCTATTCTATCCTCCTCCAGTTTTTGTATTCTATTATTTTGTATTGTATTGTATTGTATTTTATTCTATTCTGATCTAATCAAATTCAAATCGAAAATATTGAATCAATCCAAATTCATTGTGCAGAATAGCTGGTTTTTATCTATTAGGCCTTGTACACACGAGCAAATACATCTGTTCAAATCGGTCGGACAGACCGATTTGAACAGATCTATGTGCTGGGTTGTATTGGTTTGATCGTGTACACACGAGTAAACCAAAATCCCCGCCAACAGACAGCGCGCTGACGTGTCGGTGACGTGGTGGTGACGTTGACGCCGCCACGTCACCGCACCAGGAAGTAAAACACTTCCGCGCATGCGTCGAAACCATTCGGCACGTGTGCGAGAAGACATGTCTGCTGGTTAGCGTACTAACCAGCAGACATGTCGGGCGGACGGGTTCCCAGCCGACAGATTTCAAAGCATGCTTTGAAATCTGTCGGATGGCCAAATCCGTCTGTTTGCCCGTACACACGATCAAATCTGTCTGCTGAAACGGCCCGTCAGACCGTTTCCAGCAGACAGATTTGATCGTGTGTACGAGGCCTTAGAAATTAGAATGTCAGAAGATGGCTTTATTCATTGTATTATTTTCTAGTTTTTTATTCTGTTCTAGGTTTTTTCTATTTTACGCTATTATTTTCATTTTGTATTGTATAGTTGTCTATTTTATTTTATTCAAATCAAAAATATTGAATCGATCCAAATTCATTGTGAAGAAAAGCTAGTTCTATTCTATAAAAAAAAAATGAATTTCAGAAGATGGCTATATTAATTCTCTTCTATTCTATCCTCCTCTATTTTTTTTTTTTTTTTTTACTGAATTCTATTCTTTTCTGCTTTACTGTATTATTTTCTTTTGTATTGTCTTCTATTCAAATCAAATTCAAATAGAAAATATTAAAATACCCAAATGCATTGTAAAGAATAGCTATTAGACATTAGAATGTCAGAAGATGGCTATATTTATTCTATTCTAGTTTTTTTTATTATATTCCTTTCTTCTCTGTTTTACTCCTTTCTTTTCTATTTTATTCTATTCTTTTCGGTTTTACTCTTTTATTTTCTATTTTATTCTAATTCTGTTCTTTTCAGTTTTACTCTTTTCTATTGTATTGTATTGTATGGTAGTCTATTATATTCTATTTTATCACATTCAAATCAAAAGGATTGAATTGATCTAAATTCATTGTGAAGAATAGCTGGTTCTATTCTACTGAAAACCACCAAAAGAAAGCTCTATTTGTGTAAAACAAATGATAAAAATGTCAAATGGGTACAGTGTTGAATAATCACGCAATTGTCATTCAAAGTGTGACAGCGCTGAAAATTGGCCTGGGCAGAAACGGGGTAAAAGTGCGCAGTAGGCAAGTGGTTAAACTCAACAGTGTCTTCAAACTTTAGGAGACTTCAGTAGGAGGATTTATTGCATATGAATCCCCAGGTTTACACACCTCACATTGTCATTATAAGGGGGTCCCACTCTCCTTAATTTTGTTTATTACAAAGAATGCAACTATTGATCTTTTGCAGGCAGATCTCACCTAGTGTCCAGCAGATATATGAAACCTGCAGGTAACTCTTCACATTGGGGTCCACTTATGTTAAGAAAAATAAACATTCCCCTCTGGGTGATCTATGTACATTGCAGTGGCGGCCCGTCCATAGGGACGCACGGGCGTCGACCACCTCCCGCAGTCAAAAAAAAAACGGGCCCTTTAAGAACTTTTATTCGGCTAAAATGTAATTTTGACATTTTAACCGCCGTCTATAGAGGGCGCCGCAGCGACACCCCCTCTCGCAAATAACACACATTCGTGCATAAATGCACAATTGTATGTTATTGTTGATTGCCAGCTGCCTGGTCTATTCATATAACCGGATATGGTTCGCCGGTTACCCGAATAACGGCAGCTGGTTGGCTGAGGGGAACTGCCTATCAAAGCCAGCGGCTCTGATAGGCTTTTCCCGGACCGCCCTCCGGCTCTCAGAATTCTATTCTCGGAGCGCAGACAGCCTGCGTTCCTTGAAAAAGACTGACGGCCGTTTCAGCCAATCAGGTTCCCGGGTTCTGGTTATCAGGAACCTGATTGGCTGAAGCGTCACCAAGCGGGACAAGACATCGAGGGAGGACATGGAAGCTTCAGGTAAGTTCATTTTACAGGGAAAGGGGCGACAATGGGCACAGAGAGCGGCAAAGGGGACAGAGCGGCAAAGGGCACAGCACAGTGACAACAATGGGCACAGTGGCAACAATTAAAGGGCACAGCACAGTGACATGCACAGTGGAAACAATGGGCACAGTGGTGACAATTAGCACAGTGGCTGCGTTTGATGGCATGGCACAGTGGTGACAATTGATGGCACAGCGGCTGCGTTTAATGGCATGGGGCACAGTGGTTGCAATTGATGGCACAGTGACTGCGTTTGATGGCATGGCACAGTGGTGACAATTGATGGCACAGCGGCTGCGTTTAATGGCATGGGGCACAGTGGTTGCAATTGATGGCACAGTGACTGCGTTTGATGGCATGGCACAGTGGTGACAATTGATGGCACAGTGACTGTGTTTGATAAAAATACACAAACGGTCACTGGCGCTAGGAGGGATATAGGCTGGTCAATGAGGCAAAACAAACCCTATAGTGATTACTGTAGAGGGTATCATATAGACAGTTCAGTGCAGCGGGAATGACAGTACCCGGAAGTACCCAACACAAGTAATATACACAAAACAAGTCCGCGCTCTTAAATGTCTGTAAAATATATATAAAAGCCCAATGTTGTTGGGATAAAATAAAATAATCATATAAATATGGAGAAAAAAGAATCCATTTATTGCAGATCCACTTCTAAAAACAAGGAAGAAACAGTCCATATAGGATAATATACAGGGCTTTAGAATAGTAAGCAATGTGCACAAACAGTTCCACCAGCAGACACCAGCAATTCATGGGGTTAAACCTCAAAGGTTCCATGCACAGGCCATCATGAGGACGAAAACACACGCTGACAGTACCTTGATGGTAGATGGTATAAAGTGGTACACAGAGAGCCGCCGTTAGATCTTAGGGTGAGGACCTGACATCAAACAGTCCACAATGCTGGAGTGTCACCACAAAGAGAAAGGGACGGTGCCATCCGACTGGACCATCCGACGGGTCTTTCTACCGGAAATGCGGCGCAGTGGGCTCTGCGGGGACACACGCTCCTTCCGTCAGATCGCGTGGGCGTCACACGTCTGAGACGCCACTTCACGTTCAGACCAGTGGTGCTTAAATATCCTGGACGCCCTCTGGTGGAAAGTCCAAAAATGGCATGTAACTAGTATAGGATGGTGGAAGCTGTTAGCAAAAAAGACAGGATATAGTCTATCTTCTTTTAAAAGGTGTGTAATAAAATCCCATAAATAAGGGGATCAGGGGGGTCTTGACGACGCGTTTCGCGCTTCCAGGCGCTTTTTCAAAGTCAAGGGTATAAGGCTTATTGCCAGGATTAAATAGTCTAAAATAAGGGGAGGGATAATGATGAGAGGAAGGGGAAATGGAAAAAAATGGGCATGTCCACAGAACCGAAAGGTTTAACCCCTTACAGGGACACAACACACATGAATATATATGTAAAAAAACTAAAAAGCCTGCCACCTAATGAAGTATTAGGAATATGAAATAAAATAATTTTCTAAATATACCCACAAATATTTAAAATTAAAACTTAGTCGTTAGATCAAAATGCTAGTTTCAATTTCTTCGTTTAACCCCTTGGGAGCCAAAGAATTGAGCATAAAAATCCAGAAGACTTCTCTTCTGCAAAGAAGGGAAAATCTCTCGTTATTAGTAAGAGTGCATTTCGGAATGTGTTCAATCACAAACACTTCTAGATCTTTAAAATGTTTGTTATGACAGTAATTAAAATGGCGTGGCACACTATGTTCAGTGCACCCTTTTTTTATCAGACGGCGATGGTCACCTATTTTTGCACGTAGTGCTCTTATGGTACGGCCTACATAAAAGAACCCACATGGGCAGCGTAATACATAAATAACAAATTCCGTTGAGCAGGTAATAAATTGTTTAATAATAAACTCTTTCCCAGAACGCATGGTTATTCTCTCAGTACCATGTGTAATAAACTGGCAGGTTAAGCACGCTTTTTTTTACACTGAAAAATGCCCTTTCTATCATTAAAATAGGTTCTTATGTCTAAGGGGGAACCTGAAGATTTCTTTTTTATTTTGCAAGGGGCCAAAATATTTTTAATAGTTCGAGCTTTCCGAAAAGTGACTTGGGGTATGGCCGGAAGTACTGGGGCCAGTCTCTGGTCCAAAAGGAGGATCTTAAAATGTTTTTTAATAATGTTAGTCACTGCCTTATATCTATTATTAAAGGTGGACACAAATCTGATCGCATAGGCATTATTTTGCTGTTCTTTAGGTGATTTCTTAGCATGACTTGGATCTAAGAAGAATGAAAACGCTTAATTTATAAGCTCTTTAGGATAACCCTTTTCTTCAAATTTCTTCTGCATTAGTCCACTAGATTCCACGTAGTCCTCTTTATTAGTACAATTTCTCTTGAGTCTGTTAAACTGACCTTTAGGGATATTTTTCTTCCATACGGGATGGTGACAGCTCTTAAAGTGGAGGTAAGAGTTACCATTAGTGGGTTTAATATGGTTTTTGGTGATTATCTTCTTCGACTCGTGAGTTAGAACTAGATCTAAAAACACCAATTCCAGGGGGTCTAATACGTGTGTAAACGTTAGATTGAATGCATTGTTGTTGCAATGAGAAAGAAAGGAGAAAAAAGCCTCAGTGGTCCCACTCCAAATGAGTACCACGTCATCAATATAACGTCCATAATTAACTATATGCTCAGCAAAGGGATTGTTCATCCAGATATTCTCTTCCTCCCATAGACCCATGGTGAGGTTGGCATAAACTGGAGCAAAATTAGCTCCCATTGCAGTCCCTTTCTGTTGTACGTAAAATTGTTCACAAAAAGTAAAGGAATTGTGCTTTAGGCAAAAATCAACTGCCTCAACCAAAAATTGTGATTGAAGAGAGTTGAAGTCTCCACTTTTATTGAGAAAATGTTGTATGGCTCCAATCCCCACTTCGTGGGGGATGGAGGTATATAGAGAGGCCACATCAAGGGAGGCCCATAAGTAATTTGGTTCCCATGAGTAGTATTGCAGGGCATCAATAACCTCCTTAGAATCCTTAATATAGGATGGTAATTGTACAACCAAAGGTTGTAACATATAGTCAATATAGGTGGACAATCCACTAAGGAAACTATTGGTACTGGCTATTATGGGACGCCCTGGGGGGTCAGTAAGGGATTTGTGGATTTTCGGCAGGTGATAGAAGTGAGGAGTACTAAATTCAGATGGTAGGAGAAATTGTCTCTCTTTTTTCGTAAGGACTCCTTTTTCCCAGGCTGTATATACTAGTGTTTTTAATGTCTGTTGGTAACCAGGACGGGGGTCTTTAGATTTAGGTATGTATCGGCATCAGTCAATAGGAGACTAGCCTTGTTTATATAGTCTATTTTATTTTGGATGACTATACTGCCCCCTTTATCAGCCTGTTTAATAATGATGGTAGCGTTAGTCTTTAGATCTCTAAGAGCCTGAGTTTCTTCTCTCGTAAGGTTATTCTGTTTGGGATTTTTTGGTTCATCACAGAGGGCTAACAGGTCCTTGTATACAGCCTGATAATAAGTCTCAATAAATGGTCCCTTTGAATAACTGGGAAAGAACATAGACTTTGGTTTAAAGGAAGTATTTACCACAGGGGGTTCTAATTGGGAAGTGGGGACATAACCCTCTACCTGTCCCTCTGACCACAGGTCTTCCAAGATATGTAATATATCTTCCTCCAGCAAAACTGAAGGTGATGTAGTAGGTACAACCAATTGGTTTGTATCATGGGACTTGTGGATAGACAAGTTCTCCAAAAGGGTTTAAGTTTCTCTCCTTCTAGTGGTCCCAACACATTTGGACTATTTAAGGACCTACATGTGTTTATTAGACAGCTTACCCTTAAACGCCATTTTGCCCCAAATCCCTTGTCTATCCAAAAGTCCCATGATACAAACCAATTGGTTGTACCTACTACATCACCTTCAGTTTTGCTGGAGGAAGATATATTACATATCTTGGAAGACCTGTGGTCAGAGGGACAGGTAGAGGGTTATGTCCCCACTTCCCAATTAGAACCCCCTGTGGTAAATACTTCCTTTAAACCAAAGTCTATGTTCTTTCCCAGTTATTCAAAGGGACCATTTATTGAGACTTATTATCAGGCTGTATACAAGGACCTGTTAGCCCTCTGTGATGAACCAAAAAATCCCAAACAGAATAACCTTACGAGAGAAGAAACTCAGGCCCTTAGAGATCTAAAGACTAACGCTACCATCATTATTAAACAGGCTAAAATTGGGCAGTATGGTCATCCAAAATAAAATTGACTATATAAAGGAGGCTAGTCGCCTATTGACCGATGCCGATACATACCTGAAACTATCTAGAGACCCCCTTCCTGGTTACCAACAGACATTAACCACTTAAGACCCGGACCAATACGCTGGCAAATGACCCAAGGGGTTTTTGCGATTCGGCACTGCATCGCTTTAACAGACAATTGCGCGGTCGTGCGACGTGGCTCCCAAACAAAATTCGCGTCCTTTTTTATCCCACAAATAGAGCTTTTCTTTTGGTGGTATTTGATCGCCTCTGCGATTTTTTTATTTTTTGCGCTATATACAAAAATAGAGCGACATTTTTGAAAAAAATCTATATTTTTTACTTTTTGTTATAATAAAAAACCAATAAACTAAATTTTAGTCAAACATTTAGGCCAAAATTTATTTAACCACATGTCTTTAGTAAAAAAAAAATCGCATTAAAAAAAAATTAGCTACCTAGCGGGAACAGCGACACTAATACAGCGATCAGAAAAATGATCGCTTAGTGATGCTGGCAATAGGGAGTGAAAGGGTTAACTAGGGCAGTGATCAAGGGGTTAAAACTTTATTGGGGGGGGGCTACCCTGACACTAACACTGACTGACTGTCACACTGTCTGTCACACTGACACTAAATACAGTAATCATACATGTATGATTACTGCATTCAGTGACACTGTGACAGGGGGGGGTGATCGCGGGGGTTAAATGTGTTTGTGTCTGTGTGTAAGTGTGCTGTTGGTGCAGACTTACTTGTTGTGTTGTGATCTCTCCTCAGCGGCGCTTGAAACAAACGCTGAGGGAGAGATCACGTCGCTTCCTCCTTCCAGTGTTTACACAGGAGGAGGAAGTGACAGGGCGGGCGGGCGCGCGCATTGGCTGGGAGCGATCCGGAGGGGGCGGGTGAAAACGGATAGCCGCCCCCACTTGTCGGATCGCTCCTGCAGCCACGCGGACCGCCGCATGTAAGGGGGGGGGGGGTCCGATCGGACCCCCGATCCCCCCCAAGGCACCAACGTATATATACGTTGATGTGCCTGTCGGTGCCATTCTGCCGACGTAAATGTACATGCGGCGGTCCTTAAGTGGTTAAAAACACTAGTATATACAGCTTGGGAAAAAGGAGTCCTTACGAAAAAAGAGACAATTTCTCCTACCATCTGAATTTAGTACTCCTCACTTCTATCACCTGCCGAAAATCCACAAATCCCTTACTGACCCCCCAGGGCGTCCCATTATAGCCAGTACCAATAGTTTCCTTAGTGGATTGTCCACCTATATTGACTATATGTTACAACCTTTGGTTGTACAATTACCATCCTATATTAAGGATTCTAAGGAGGTTATTGATGCCCTGCAATACTACTCATGGGAACCAAATTACTTATGGGCCTCCCTTGATGTGGCCTCTCTATATACCTCCATCCCCCACGAAGTGGGGATTGGAGCCATACAACATTTTCTCAATAAAAGTGGAGACTTCAACTCTCTTCAATCACAATTTTTGGTTGAGGCAGTTGATTTTTGCCTAAAGCACAATTCCTTTACTTTTTGTGAACAATTTTACGTACAACAGAAAGGGACTGCAATGGGAGCTAATTTTGCTCCAGTTTATGCCAACCTCACCATGGGTCTATGGGAGGAAGAGAATATCTGGATGAACAATCCCTTTGCTGAGCATATAGTTTATTATGGACGTTATATTGATGACGTGGTACTCATTTGGAGTGGGACCACTGAGGCTTTTTTCTCCTTTCTTTCTCATTGCAACAACAATGCATTCAATCTAACGTTTACACACGTATTAGACCCCCTGGAATTGGTGTTTTTAGATCTAGTTCTAACTCACGAGTCGGAGAAGATAATCACCAAAAACCATATTAAACCCACTAATGGTAACTCTTACCTCCACTTTAAGAGCTGTCACCATCCCGTATGGAAGAAAAATATCCCTAAAGGTCAGTTTAACAGACTCAAGAGAAATTGTACTAAGAAAGAGGACTACGTGGAATCTAGTGGACTAATGCAGAAGAAATTTGAAGAAAAGGGTTATCCTAAAGAGCTTATAAATTAAGCGTTTTTATTCTTCTTAGATCCAAGTCATGCTAAGAAATCACCTAAAGAACAACAAAATAACGCCTATGCGATCAGATTTGTGTCCACCTTTAATAATAGATATAAGGCAGTGACTAACATTATTAAAAAAGATTTTAAGATCCTCCTTTTGGACCAGAGACTGGCCCCAGTACTTCCGGCCATACCTCAAGTCACTTTTCGGAAAGCTCGAACTATTAAAAATATTTTGGCCCCTAGCAAAATAAAAAAGAAATCTTCAGGTTCCCCCTTAGACATAAGAACCTATGTTAATGATAGAAAGGGCATTTTTCAGTGTAAAAAAAGAGCGTGCTTAACCTGCCAGTTTATTACACATGGTACTGAGAGAATAACCATGCGTTCTGGGAAAGAGTTTATTATTAAACAATTTATTACCTGCTCAACGGAATTTGTTATTTATGTATTACGCTGCCCATGTGGGTTCTTTTATGTAGGCCGTACCATGAGAGCACTACGTGCGAGAATAGGTGACCATCGCCGTCTGATAAATAAAGGGTGCACTGAACATAGTGTGCCACGCCATTTTAATTACTGTCATAACAAAAATTTTAAAGATCTAGAAGTGTTTGTGATTGAACACATTCCGAAAGGCACTCTTACTAATAACGAGAGATTTTCCCTTCTTTGCAGAAGAGAAGTCTTCTGGATTTTTATGCTCAATTCTTTGGCTCCCAAGGGGTTAAACGAAGAAATTGAAACTAGCATTTTGATCTAACGACTAAGTTTTAATTTTAAATATTTGTGGGTATATTTAGAAAATTATTTTATTTCATATTCCTAATACTTCATTAGGTGGCAGGCTTTTTAGTTTTTTTACATATATATTCATGTGTGTTGTGTCCCTGTAAGGGGTTAAACCTTTCGGTTCTGTGGACATGCCCATTTTTTTCCATTTCCCCTTCCTCTCATCATTATCCCTCCCCTTATTTTAGACTATTTAATCCTGGCAATAAGCCTTATACCCTTGACTTTGAAAAAGCGCCTGGAAGCGCGAAACGCGTCGTCAAGACCCCCCTGATCCCCTTATTTATGGGATTTTATTACACACCTTTTAAAAGAAGATAGACTATATCCTGTCTTTTTTGCTAACAGCTTCCACCATCCTATACTAGTTACATGCCATTTTTGGACTTTCCACCAGAGGGCGTCCAGGATATTTAAGCACCACTGGTCTGAACGTGAAGTGGCGTCTCAGACGTGTGACGCCCACGCGATCTGACGGAAGGAGCGTGTGTCCCCGCAGAGCCCACTGCGCCGCATTTCCGGTAGAAAGACCCGTCGGATGGTCCAGTCGGATGGCACCGTCCCTTTCTCTTCGTGGTGACACTCCAGCATTGTGGACTGTTTGATGTCAGGTCCTCACCCTAAGATCTGACGGCGGCTCTCTGTGTACCACTTTATACCATCTACCATCAAGGTACTGTCAGCGTGTGTTTTCGTCCTCATGATGGCCTGTGCATGGAACCTTTGAGGTTTAACCCCATAAATCTGACTTGTATCTTAGTGCAGAAAAAAAATATGGAAAATGTGTGAGCCAATCACTCACAGCAGGAAATTACATTTCTGTGTACAAAACGCCTCCAGGTAGCCATATTGCATTCTACAGACATTTACAGAACTGCAGATTGAAAAGGAAAGGTAATTTTAATAACATTCAGATGGAGTATGACTTGTGTAGCAATTATATACGCTATATCAGGGCTCATCATTTCAAGTCCTGAGCTACCAGCCAGGCCTCAAGGGTTATTCGCCACTAGTTGCCCCACCCAACCCCTACCCCGCCCCACCCCTAATTCCGTCCCTAGACACGCTTTCATAAATGATCTAATGAAATGACACTTAAATGTTTGATGCAGAAATAAGTTATAAATAAATATTAACAACAACTTTATGAGTGCCCCTCAGCACAGCCTCACTTCTGCTCATCAATGCAGGCTCACCCGTGCCCACCATTGCAGCCTCACTGTGCCCACCATTGCAGCCTCACTGTGCCCACCATTGCAGCCTCACTGTGCCCACCATTGCAGCCTCACTGTGCCCACCATTGCAGCCTCACTGTGCCCACCATTGCAGTCTCACTGTGCGCACCATGCAGCTTCACTGTGCCCACCACTGCAGCCACACTGACCCGGAGCCTTTGATAGACAGAATGCATCCCATTGGACCCACATTCTGTCTATCACAGGCGCAGGTCAGGAGCAGGTGCGGCTGTGTGTGACGGCAAACAGATTGGATCTAATGTAAGCTCTAACAGCGTGCTATCCACACTCTTTGATCCCACAGCTCTCCTCTTCCTCCATGCTCTCTTCCCCGGGGGGGCAATCGTTGGGAGAACGGCTCCTGATCAACCCCGCCCGCTCCCAGGCAGCCCAGTTCCTCGACAGCCCGCAAAATGCAAGTGGAAAATATGAGGGCTGCGCTATATCCTCTTCACGACTGTCATGCAGATATACTGTACTGTGACAGGGCAGCCGCTCTTCACCAGTGATCTTGCATGGCGGGTTTGGGGTGACCCGATCTCGCTGTGATTGGACACAGCAGGATTCAATCAGTGGGTTCAGCAGACACAATATCTGCCAGGACCCGTTGATCCTTTGGGAGACAAGTAGAATGGCGATCTGCCTATGTAAACAAGGCAGGCTGCATTTCTGTGACAAGGGAATGCAGTAATCTTGTGTTTCTGCTAAGCAGGGACACGGATCTCTGCCTTTCCACAGTACAACCATCTCTCACACAGTTAGAAAGCACTCCCAGGGAGCACAGTTAACCCTTTGATCTCCCCTGATGTTAACCCATTCCCAGTCAGTGTTAGTACAGTGGAATAAAAATGTGTAGCGCTGTCATTAGTACAGCACTGATCACTGTATTAGTGTCACTGGTCCTCAAAAAGTGTCACTAATGCCGCATATACACGATCGGAAATTACAACAAGAGAAGTCCAATGTGAGCTTTTGGTCAGGAATTCCGACCGTGTATATACTCCATCAGACTTTTGCTGTCGGAATTTATGTCAACAAAAGATTGAGAACAGATTCTCTATTTTTCCGACGGAAAAAGTTCCTACCGGAAAATCTGCTCGTCTGTATGCAATTCCGACGAGCAAAAAAAACATGCATGCTCAGAATCAAGCAGAAGAGCCAAACTATCTATTGAACTTCATAGATCCCGACTCGTCGTATGTCTTGCGCTCTTGACGGTCAGAATTTTTGACAAGATTTGTGTGAGAGTGTGTATGCAACACAAGTTGGAGCCAACATTCTATTTAACGTTCCGGTCATTATAGAAAAAATCCACGGTTTTCTTGTCAGAATTTCCAATTGTGTGTACATGCCATTAGTGTCAGTTAGGTGTCTGACTTCTCCCCTGGAATATCGCAGTACCGCTATAAGTCGCTGATTGACGCCATTACTAGTAAAAATATAAAAATAAAAAATATCCCATAGTTTGTATAACTTTTGCGTAAAACCAATCAAATAACCCTTATTGTTTTTTGTTTTTTTACTAGAATATAGCAGAATATATTGTAGCACTACCCCAGAGGAGCTGCTGGTTAAATTTTGGGTTTGCACGTTACCTCTCAGGCCCCGTACACACGACCGAGCTTCTTGGCAGAATCCAGCGAGAAGCTCGCTGGGAGACATATTCTGCCGAGGTTCTCGGTCGTGTGTACACTTCCGACGAGCGTCCCGTCGGGAAGCTCGTCGAGCCAAAAAAGAGAGCACGCTCTCTTTTTCCTCGTTGTTCAATGAGGACTTTGGCTCGACAAGCTTTTTCGAGCGCTCATTGGGAACCTCGTCAGGCAGAACGATGTGTTTAGCCCGACAAAGTTCTCGTACGCGTGTAGGCTTTGTCGTCAGGGTAGGAAAGTCCATAGTAAATGCAATGTCGAGACACACGTAAAACCTTCAACAGTTGGGTTTTATTTTCACTGCAGGGTAACTTGAAGAAGAGAAAGTAAAAGTGAGGAAAAGAGTAGGGGAAGGTTCAGGCACATAAAAATAGTCAATCAGTCTCCACTCTCAACTATTAAGTGGGTATTGCTCACCCGTATAGTCCCCTCTAACATGGCCTAGCAGCCGGGATGATGCACACACAAACTAATGTCCAGACAGTCTCTGCCACAGACCTTTTGGATGAACTTGGTCTCTGCCACAGACCTTTTGGATGAACTTGGTCTCTGCCACAGACCTTTTGGATGAACTTGGTCTCTGCCACAGACCTTTTGGATGAACTTGGTCTCTGCCACAGACCTTTTGGATGAACTTGGATGCATCCAGGAATCCTCTGCCACAGGATTTTAAAGTTCCGAACATTTAGCCGTGCAGTAGAAGAGCCTTTAAGCCAAACCGGTAGACTGCAGGGCTTTCAATGTAGTGAATCCCTCCTTAATCAGGTCACCAGGCCTCACCCGAGACATTAGCACTTTGACGGTCTCCTCCAGGGCAGGTCCTCCCCCGGTTTCCTTCATTAAGACAGCTTTCTCCCTTGTGCACAGACAGCTTGGGATCACCTTTTAGAATTATAGGCCCCAGCCAGCATAGCTGGGCCTACTCAACAGCGAAGTGATCCCGGGCCAACATGGCCCCGAAGTCAGACTCACATGCACCTCGCGCCAGGAGGGCCACAAGATGAAGAACCCCGATCAATCGCGTCTGCCCCTTAAGTACCCCTCCTCCGCATGCACAGCAGTACACTAACCCCACTGCACCGCTGCCGAGAAAGGACACCCAACACACCATGGTACAAGAAGGTAACACCACCTGCAGGCAACATGGGACAACTACCACCTAGTACCACAGCCAGAACAGAGGCTAATTTGTATTAATCAAAACAGGTCTGGGCCCAAGTATTGGCCCAAACATCCCTTAAATTTGAAATAGCGCCCCCTAAATTTGGGGCGGGTGCTACAATATATTGGCATAAATTTATGATGACTTTTTGTGTTGTATAGCAGCAGAAATTAAAAAAAAAAAATTTTTTTAAATGTACTGTCTTTTTTTTGTTTATAGCAAAAAATAAAAACTGCAGAGGTGATCAAATACCACTAAAAGGAAGCTCTATTTGTGGGAAAAGAAGAACAAACATTTTATTTGGGAACAACGTTGCATGTCTGCGCAACTGCCATTTAAAATAACGTAGTGCCGTATCGCATAAAATGGCCTGGTCATGAAGGGGGGTGAACCTTCCGATGCTGAAGTGGATATACATTTTTTTTTTTGCAATTCATTTTTCCTACGAAAGTGAAATTACCCTTTAAGTAACACCTTTTAGTAGACTGTACATTAATATAGTTTGTAGATCCTAAAAATTGTGGTGGGGGGTTCCTAAGTCCTCTATAGCAGGAGCTGGAGGTTATAAAGTTATCATTGATTTCTATAGACAGAAACACTTTTCACGTGTAATTTTTCTTGTTATCATTTAAATTCTTAATTAGGTTTTTTTTCACAGCTATCTTCGTATCACCTTAAAAAAGAGGAAGGAGGTTTTTGTACGGCTCTGTATCACTGTGTGAGTGGAGTCCACCCTGTCTGCTGACAGTGATATTTTGCTTCATCTTCTACAGTTGCTCCAGTGATAGTTAATTTGTATTCAGTTTCAGATCCAGAACCACTGAACCTGTCCGGGATCCCAGGTGCCCGGGTACTGGCCCAATTGATGAGAAGCGTTGGAGGTTGGTGGGGCTTCTGTTGGTACCAGGCTAGAAAGTATTTGCTGTTACTAGTTAGGCTTTTACTGGATGTACATGTCATGGTGACTGTCTGTCCCGGGGACACAGAGATAGAATCCGGATTCTGAGTCATCACAATCTGTCCACAGGATCCTGAGGATGGGAAGAGACATATTGATTATTGATTTCCTATCAATCCTGATGTGTGTATTTATTGTACAATGTATAGATGTGTGTGCAGAGGATGATGGAAGGAGCCTCATCTCTCACCCTGAATAGAAATGAAGATGACAGCCAGCAGATAACTGGGAGAAATCATCTTGATGTTTCTGGAGGGTCAGATCCAAACTAGAAGACGTCTCCTGTACAATGAGATATATAGAGAGAGTGACAGGGGAGGTGTTCCCCCCACACACTGTGTATGCAAATACCGGGGAGATGGAAACATACAAATTCTGTGGTAGGCTGTCACCTGCCTGAGACTGAAGATACAAATAATTTTTTTTCAGCTCAGTGAAGCCCAACAGAATAAAACCTTGCACCCCATTTGTATTCAATTACTTGTTTTCCCCAATTAATATAAATGTTTGGATATTAACCACTTAAGGACCAGCATACGCCTATTTACGTAGACAGAATGTCACGGACAGGCATATGGGCGTACAGGTACATCCCCTTTAAATTGCTGCCATGTTGTCGCACGCGCACCGCCAGTGGCATGCTCGCGACCCTGACATGAGCTCCGTGACCACGCCCGCGGGAACCGCAGACCCGATTGCCACCGGTGTCCTGCGATCGGGTCACAGAGCTGAAGAACGGGGAGATGTTGTGTGTAAACACAACGGCCCAGATTCACAGAGAGTTGGGCGCACATTACGCCGCCATAGTGCAAATGCCGTACGCCACGCCGGCGCAGTGCGGAGAGGCATGCACTGTATTCAGCAAGCTATTGCTCCCAACGCTGCGTCGGCATGGCGTATTTTTCTAAGGTGCAGGCCGGCGTAGGTGGAAGTGGGCGTGACCACATGCAAATGATAGTCCGAGCATGGTGCAGTGTTTTACGCCCGGCGTATCAAGAACTGTGCAAGTGCCGTGACCTGGACACATGAAACTGCACCCTTATGCGCATGTTCACAACCACGCCGGCACAACTGCCTGAGCTACACCGGATCGCCACGTACGCTGTGAACGTAACGTACGCCCAATACGCCGGCCTGTGTTCTCTGGTGCAGACCTTTGCATGTCTGTTGCCGGGTTGCGCCTCATCTATGGGGAATAACTTTACGCCGGACGTACAATTTACGTGCACCTCGCTCAGCATGCGTGGGGCGCACGTACGTTCGTGAATCGCCGTATTTCCCTCATTTGCATGTTTAAATGCCTAATCAATGGGAGCAGCAACATGCGTCCAGACGAAAAGTACGCCCACGCTACGCCTCGGTATGTAAGCTACGTCGGCGTATGGTGGCCAGTTTTTAGGCATATGTTGGTTTGTGGGTCTGGCGCACAGATACGCCGGTGCAAATTTGCACTTACGGGTTCACATTTGCACTTACGTCGGCGTAAGTGCTTTGTGAATCTGGGCCATTATCTCCCCATTCTGCCTAGTGACACTGTCACTGGTCATGTTCCCTGTCACCAGGAACAACGATCAGTGAAGTGTCACATGTAGCCACGCCCCCCTACAGTAAGAATCACTTCCAAGGGTACACTTAACCCCTACAGCACCACCTAGTAGTTAACCCCTTCACTGCCAGTGTCATTTTCACAGTTATCAGTGCATAGCACTGTTCACTGTAAAATGACAATGGTCCGAAAATGGTGTCAAAAGTGTCCGATGTGTCTGCCATAATGTCGCAGTCACGCTAAAAATCGCTGATCACCGCCAATACTAGTAAAGAAAAAAATTATTAATAAAAATGCCATAAAACTATCTCCTATTTTGTAGACGCTATGGGCCAGATTCAGGAACAGTTAGGCTGGCGGATCCAGTGATCCGCCAGCCTAACTGACTTTGAGCCGGCGTTTCTGTTTTCTGTAACCAGAAAACAAGAAACGCCGGGTTGAAGCTCCGATGCGAGCAGCGTAACTGAGTTTCGCCATCGCATCGTTACTTCAACTTAAAAATGGCGCCGGGGGCGTTCCCGCCGATTTACGCTCAAAAAATATGTTAATGAGCGGAAATCGGCAATTCACGATCGAATTCCGGCGCGACGCAATGACGATACGACGTTTCCGGACGGGATACGCGGCGCATAGTTATACCTACATGGGGTTGGAATATCCTATGTTAGGTATAGGCGTCGTCATCGCGTCGGAAAAAAAAAAAAAAAAACGTCGCTTGCGTAAAACGTTCATGAATGGGAATGTGACGTCATTGACGTTCATTCACAGAATTTGGAGCATGCGCACGGGGATGTTTTGACACTCGACGCATGTGCAGTACGTTCGCGGCGGGATCGCGCTTAGTTAGAATACTACACGCCCCGTACCCGCCCAATTTGAATTCCGCCGGCTCATTTGCGATGCGCTGCCGCAACTTTAGGAGCAAGTGCTTCGTGAATGACAGCACTTGCTCCTAAAATTTCTGCAGCGTAACGCAAATGAGAAGCGTTACTCTGGAGCAAAGATGCTCCCATCTACCTGAATCTGGCCCTATAACTTTTACACAAACCAATCAAAAAACGCTTATTGCAATTTTTTTACCAAAAATATGTAGAAGAATACGTATCAGGGGCAAAGCTGAGGAAAAAAAAATATATATATATTTTTTGGGGGATATTTATTATAGCAAGAAAAAATATTGTTTTTTTTTCAAAATTTTCGCTCTTTTGTTTATAATGCAAAAAAACGCAGAGGTGATCAAATACCACCAAAAGAAATCTCTATTTGTGGGAAAAAAAGGACATTAATTTTGTTTGGGAGCGACGGCGCACGACCGCGCAATTGTCATTTAAAGTGAAAAATAAAAATTGGTCTGGGCAGGAAGGGGTGAAAAATGTCCTGTATTGAAGTGGTTAATGTAAACATTTTAATATAAAAAAGAGACCATTCTAGGTTGTGATTGGTTTATATTATTTTAAGAGAAAGTTTCATAAAAAGGAAAATATCTGGAAAAGTAAAGCTCGGTAAGCAGATGATGGGAGTGGGTGACCAGACATCCCCAGTTTCAGGGGACAGTCCCCTGATTGAGGACACTGTCCCCGGACCAAGTCTGTCCCTGGTTCCCTGGTCTTGTCCCCAGATTGGATTTAATAGGGGGCGGGGGCAATTTCAAAGACATTCAGTGCAGAATTAAAATAAAAAAAATTGAATTACACCCCCCACTCCGCCGTGCCTACTAACATAGGGAGGTTGTATTTTTCCCATTATCTGTGCCCCTTTCTGATGATCATGTGCTGGTCAGAGTGGAGGGAATATTTCTTCAGTTTGGGGTACATGCCCATTCAGCTTCGCTCGCATGTTCTTCTGCCTTGGCTCAGTCCTGGCCAGCCGCCTGCCTTCTTATCTCCTTGCTTTCCCTGGTGTGTAGGCGCGACGGACCAGGGATGGACTGAGACCAAAATTTGGCCCTGGACTTTATCCAGACCGGCCCACTTTATGTTTGCAAACAAGAACAAAAACAGTATACAAACTATACGGAATTGTGCAAAAAAACATAAGTAGCATAACATAAGGAGTCCTCACTCACCTCTTTTATTATTTCACTTATTCTCCTCTGTATTTTCCTCATTCTTCTCACATCACTGCATGAAGTGGAGGGCGAGCTGCGCAGCCATTACTTTGACAGGCTGTCACTGAAACCGGCCCACTGAGCCATCGGCCCACCGGGAAACTCCCTGCAGTCCCTATGGCCAGTCCATGCCTGCGACGGACCATCAGTCAGCTTCATCGGTTAACTGATGGAAACGGTCCATCAGACCATTCTCATCGGATGGACCGATCGTGTGTACACAGCATAACAGTACATATGCTGCACCAGTGCACATTGCACAATAATTAATAATGAAACATAAATAAAAAAAGACTAAGAGCCTCTATGTTTGAGTAGATGTATGGTATTTTTACAGTTTATTGTTCAAAAATAGAAGCTGTCAGGTCAGTTGTATCAAAGCTTGTTGTCAAAGTAAAACATCAGCTTCCGGTCCACGATACATCATCATTCACATCACATAATGGGAGCGGCACAACTGGAAAACCCAAAACAGGCTGTTTCAAGGACTTGCGTCTTCCTTAGGGCCCTTTCAGACGACCGTATGTCCGTTTTTTTACATACATTGGTCCCTATGTGATTGCGGGTGTCAGCGGATAAACATCCACTGACACCCGTAATCACCCGCCTCCGCAAAGATCCGATTTTGCAGATGGAAGATTGTCCTATTTTTTCTTTCGGCTGGGGATCGGATGAACACGGACCCGCGGTCCGTGTTCATCTGATCCCCCCATAGGGGAGAGCGGACAAAAAGACAGGGCGGTCCCTGCACAGTGTGCGGTGACCGTCCTGTCATCTGACGGCTCAGCGGGGATCTACGGAGCGATCCCCGCTGAGCTTACAGATACAGGGAGGCGGATCATAACTGATCCGCCCTGTGTAAAAGGGCCCTTGGAGCCAGAGCTCTGAGGAGAGGCAAGTCCTCAAAACACGTTAGCCTGTTGGGTCTTCCAGTTGTCCTATAGGTGATGGATATGATGTATTGTGGACTGGAAGCTTACTTTGACGAAAAGGTTGATACAGGTTGACACCTGTTGGTTTGTTGTGTATTACTTACCATATTAACAAAAAGAGGTCTTTCTTAAGATGATGCACTAGGCTGATGCACCCTCTGTCTTGTTTTATTTTAGACAGTGTATCCACTGACATCCCTAGTCATAAGAGAGCATTAAGGCGAGTCATGTCCAGTGAAGCCAGCAGGGAAAAATGTAGGCAACAGTCTGGGGCCAACTTCCAAGCAGCGGAGATTGTGGAGTTGATTTACTAAAATTGGAGAGGTTGAAAAATTTTGCGCCGTTAAATATATTACCCAATAAGCTTCGAAGTTCTTTGGCTTGTTCAAATCCTTGACAAAAAATAAATCTGGAAGTCGATTGGTTAACCTAACCTTCCATGCATAGCTGCACCAGATTAGCTTAAGGAGAGACATAGTTTGGCCCAACAGCAAACTATGTAGTTCAAAAGGCCTTCCAGGCCGGGGTGCACGTGCCATGCGGTGTTCCTGGTTCCCGGACCACGTTGGTCCGGAACATTTAAAGCTGTGGCTGGGCCCCAGTAATCGACTGGGTCCCCAATCCTGAGAAGATCCCAAGTGTGTTCCCAGTGAGAGGAAGCTGTTTGGTGGGGAGTCCACCTGAGGAGAGCCAAGAGAGGCTGGCGGTTCAATAGGTCCAATAGGGTCTCGACAATACACCGGGGATCAAGGTAACCGGGAACTGAGAGGCTGGACGTTGGTCACCTATCAGTCGGTAACCTAACTGCAACTACCCGAAGGAGATTTAGGTGCAAAATCTATCAAGGAGGATTACCTCCACCATCTCAATTCTAAGGAGGGTCTGTGGCAGAACTTTTCCCTAAGTTCCGAGTGCTACTCTAGCTGGCAGGTCAGTGAGGGAGGCCTGTCCAGGTACACTATACCCACTCAGGTTGGAGTGGCGACTGCATGAGCCCCTAAATATTAGATACAGTGGCTTTGAAATTACAGAGCTCAATTATTTTAGGATCCGTGGGTGGATGCCATCTGGTCCAGGTGCTTTATCCACCTTTATTCTGTCCAAATATTTCTGGACCATATCACTTTTGAGCCATTGTGGATTTGGGGCTGTGTCATTACCACCCCCATTATGGACATGAGCTCCCCCATGCTCCACTGTATACACAGAGCTGAAGAAAGCATTTAATAAATTAGCCTTGGTGGTTGGTGGTTCTGTTAACTTCTTCTTTAGGAGCTGGAAGGCAATTTCTCTTTCTGTGTTCCATTCAACTGGTATTGGAGACTTTTGGTACCTCTTAGGGTGTCCTCTCAGAAGTTCTAATATTGGCCCCGCAACTTGGGCAAAATGAGGAATAAAGCGTCTGTAGTATCCTGCGAAACTGAGAAAACTCCTCACTACTTTCACTGTAGTAGGAGTAGGCCAATTTCGGACTGCGGCTATCTTCTCTGGATCCGGTTTAACACCTTCAGAGCTTACAATATGCCCTAAGTATTTGACTTCTGTCTTCAGCAGATAGCACTTAGATGGTTTGACTTTGAGTCCATGTTTAATGAGGATTTGAAAAACTTCGGCCAAATGTTTCAAGTGCTCTTCATAAGATTTGGAGTAGATGATGACATCGTCTAAGTACAACAGAACGGTTTCAAAATTGATGTGTCCTAAACAACGCTCCATTAATCTTTGAAAAGTTCCGGGCGCATTGCAAAGTCCAAAAGGCATGCGGTTGAACTCAAATAGGCCCATAGGGGTGGTAAATGCAGTCTTCTCACGATCTTCAGGTGCCATTGGTACTTGCCAGTATCCACTGGTTAAATCAAGGGTAGAGAAGTAGGCTGAAGATCCTAAGGCTGTCAAAGATTCCTCTATGCGTGGTAAAGGTTAAGCATCCTTGTGGGTGATTTGGTTAATTTTTCTGTAATCCACACAGAATCTGATGTTACCATCCTTTTTGTGGACAAGGACTAGAGGTGCAGCCCATGGACTATGGCTGTTTCTAATGACATTGGAGTCCTTCATCTCTTGGATCATTTGCTTTACGGATTGGTACATAGTTGGTGGTATAGGCCGATATCTTTCCTTGATCGGTGCGTGTGAACCTGTAGGAATGGAGTGCTTGATAATATCCACTTCTCCATAGTCTGTGGAATGCTTACTGAAGGCACGGTGAAGCTCCTTCACAATTTCTAGAACTCCCTCAATTTGGTTTGCTGGTGTGGAAGCATCTCCCACATGAACTTCTTTCCACCAGGATGTGTTTACATTTTGGTCCTGTGGGTTCTGTCTCTTGGTAATTTGCTCTGTGGTAGCTGTAGCCACACTGATGACATCTTGAAAAGTGACTTGGATTAGCTGGGCAATAGGACAATGTTTTGTTAGGGTTACACTGCTATCACTCAAGTTTAGGAGTCGTATAGGCACTTTACCTTCAGAGACGGTTACTAGGCTCCTTGCAGCTCTAACTAGAGGATAGTCTTCCAACCCAACAGGCTCTACCAGGGCTTGGTAGTCTTGACCTTAAATTCCGACTACAGCTCGGCACCACAAGAGTTTCGTGTTGGGTTTGAGGATCACAGGTTGCTTATCCCGGATGTGGGCACAGCAAATTTCTCCTTTTTCGTTAGTGAATCTCTGTTGCGCATTTAGTACACGGATGGTTTGTTGGATCACTTTCCTAGAATTAGGAGAGGCAGTAGGCACCAACTGGTGCAAGGCTTCTAGCATCTCAACATAACAGTTCCTGAGGACATTCATTCCTAGGACTACTGGAGGGTTAGGGTTATTGTCTCTGACTCGTACCACAATAAGGCCTTGTCGAGGTAGTGTAGTTCCTCCTACTTGAATGGTAGGTTCCCAATAACCATGGACTGGTATGGGTTTGCTGTTACTGGCTATGAGACTCAGCCAGGATTCTGGAGGTTGGGTAAGCTGATTTTGATCCCAGTATTTTTCAAAAGCTGTTTGTTGGATGGTGGTGACTTGGGATCCGGTGTCAACTAGGGCAACAAAAGGAACTCCATTTATTTGAAGGGTCACTTCAGGACGGGATCCAACGTATCTTGGCATCCAGTCGGGATCTTCTGGACCTATTGGTTTACCTCCCGAGGGGTGGTCCTTGGCCTCGGGTTTCCCATTTAACTGCCAGCAGGTTGCTTCTTTGTGGCCTGGTTTGTAACAGTACGTGCAGATAGGTCGCTTAGGGGTACTAGTGCGGTCAGGGGGACGTCCGCCAGAATCTCTGAAACAAGTCTCTCTATACTTAGAAGGGAAGAGTCTTCTGGACACAGGTTTCTCATCCTCTAGCATTAATGGTTTCTCCCATTGTTCCAATTTTTGGTGGACTTTCTCCAGACTTTTAGTCAGGAAATGGACTTGCTCAGTCAAGGCAGCAACTGCGTCAGGGACTGGAGCTTGGGTTGCCTGACTGACTATAGGTAAAGACTTTACAGGGGTAACCAGCTGTGATACAGGCACTTCAACAGATCTAACAGGTTTGGTTGGTGGGCTCTTTCCCAGTATGCTGATAGCTAGTTCTTTGAAATCTAAGAAGGTAGCTCTTGGATGTTGGGCAGCTAACATTCTTAGTTGGCTCTTTAAATTGTCTGTATTGACGCCTTAAATAAATTGTTCTTTCAGGGTTTTGTCCTGATTCTCTGCCTCACGGGGGTCTACTTGGACAACAGCTCTAAGGGCTTCCTGTAAAGATAATGCAAAGTCTGAGTGACTCACCAGATTGCTGTCTCTTGCTGAAGAACCTCATCTTCACCTCTGACACGGTTCTGGGTTCCAAGGTGGTGTAGAGGCATTCAAAGATCTGCTCCATGGTCTTCCTCTCTGAGCTCGGCCAAGATTTCACTTCTCTGAGTGCAGCTCCTTCCAATTGCGCAAGAAGAATCTCCATCAGTTTCTCCGAGGATACAGGGTACAATCTGAACACAGCAAGAATTTTTTCTTTAAAGTCCCTTAAAGTATGAATTTCTCCAGAATATCGTGGGAACCAGGGGGCCCCAAAATAATAAGGCATGGTTAAAGGCATTAAGCTTGGTGTTGCAGCGGTTGGTATTGAACTGCGACCGACTGCAGCTGATGCAGGGAGTCCGCCGAGGTCAGGCTGCACGTCATCTTCCTGCACAGACATGGTAACAGCAGGCGAATTCTAGTTAGGTAAGTCAAATGCGTTTTTAGACACTTTTTGTGCGGTGTTGCTATGGGCAACCACTGTCTTGCGGGTGTATGGCCCTTTAAGAATTTAATGTCAGCTGAATACAATGCTGCAGCAATGTTGATTTTGGGTCTCTAGCAGAGTTCCAGCTATCAGTGCTCCTTATAGTTAGTAGAGGCAACTGACGGGTTGCAAATACTGATCGTACGGCAAGCAATGTGATTATTTTCTCTTCTTTTGCTCGCATGCGAAGTCTCGCGACTTCTGGGGCGTGCGTTTGTCACACTCTCCTCTCAGGATCGACACAGCAAAGGTAAGGCCGGACAATTTTGCATAAATGGGTGGCACCAAACTTTCCACTCTTCAGGGGGTGTCACTAACTTATCCACAGTGATGGCGCAGAAATTTTTGAACAAGAAGGTCTCCGGCAGCCATTTAAAGTGTATGGAAACCGTCAATTCAAATACAACAAGCAGTTTTGTTGACACGCAAACGTCCGATTTCCTCACTTTGGATGCTGCGATTTTTATGCTGATAACTGGGATAACGCTTCCATGCAGCTTTTAAACAGTTTAAACAGTTCTGTGGCCCCACACAGCATGCAATAAGTAAATAGTCTCTCAATAAAGCAAAGGGGCTTATTCTGATGCGACAGTCTTTTAGATAAGGCGCAGGGGTTTATATCCTGTTTGTGACACCAAAATTCTATGTGAAGAGGCAGAACCGCAAGGGCGACACGTAAGGTGCACAGTGGGCCGATGGGAGACAGCAATAATACAGTTCATCGGTTTACTCTCGGTTAGCAGAAAGCCTCCCTGGGCCGGTCGCACAGAGGGAAGACAGCACAAAATACTCCGGGGCACGCTCTGTGATAGGGAAACGCCAGCCAAGATGGTGGTTGAGGTGCCCGTGATGACAGGGGTGTTTAAAGTGCTTGTGGCGGCTGGGTCCCTTGATGGTATTTGTCGTGACGCCAGTACCGTTAATGGTGGTACGACCATTTGCAGTGTTGAAGAATGAGGTAGACAGAAGTAGGATACAACTCACAATTTTTACTGTGACTGGTTTTGATTGCAATACAGACATCCAGTTAAAATACAGTATCTGGGTAGAGAGAGAATTCTGCTGATCCACTGTTAATAGGCTTTAGTAATCCTGGACTCAGGCTGTGGTTCAGTATTATGCTTGCTTGTTACTGGTCCCTTTTGAATCCAGTGACCTTGGTGAGGTTGCCGGAAGGTAAGAAATCCTTCACCTTTTGATTTAAGCAGTTCCAATCTGTCCCTTCTCTGGACTGACCTTCTCTCTCCTTCCTTGCTTCTGCACACACACACTTCCTGAACTTAACAACCGACCACAGATAACCTGAGCTGGGATAGATATCCCAGAGTGGTGCTTTCCCCATCTTGTGGTGGGAAGTATGAAGCACACCTGACCAGCATATGAACAGGGATCTCACAGATGTAGAAATGCAAAATGACATGCAATATAGTAATAACAAAGAAATAATACTTTTGCAGTTTCCACATGTCCTGAGTGGGACGCTGCATATACACTGTACACTATACACTCACTCACATCTGATCCCATTTTGGGGTAGTTGTGTTCTGCTATAAGATAACTCTGAATTAGTTGTGTTTTTAAGACTCTTACAGGGATCTGTGTACTGTCAATTTTATTTGTCTAACAACTGTCCGATTCTTTCAAGTAAACAATTTGCAACTGGTTAAGTTACCTCTTGTGTAAAACTCTGTCTATAGCAACTGCTAATGCAGTGGCCAGTACCAAGGTGATTGTAAATATATATATTTATACCAGTGTGGGTTTGTGGGGTTCTCTTTACCATTGGGTCCCACATTCATATTGTTGTCTAGTTGTGCCAAGGGGGGTTTGAGACAATGTTCTGGGGTTGACAGGCAGAGTGCAGACCCAAACTTAATCCAGCAGCTCCTTGGGGGGTAGTGCTACAATATATAGATTGATTACATTTGAAATGGATTGCATGCTATTGGTTTGAGATATTCAGTAGTATATTGCGTACCTTCGTGTTTAAAAAATTCATGCGCTTGTTGTCAGTGTAGTATAACATACTGAAATGCTATCTTTCTATCTAATAGCAGTTAAAACATGCATTACCTGGCCTGGTTTTTTAGTAGTAGTAGAATTAGTAGAACTAACTAAATAATACTAATACATACAACTGAATATCTCCTCCTCTACATCAACTCCCGGAGACTGTTATGCCGCGTATACACACGATCATTTTTTGTGATGAAAAAAAACTACGTTTTCTGTGAAGTAAAAAACGACGTTTTTGAAACGTCACTTTTCAAAGACGATGTTGCATACACACCATCGTTTTTTCACAAAAAGCGAGGTTACGTTCACCACTCTTTTCCATTGAAGCTCGCTTCATAACTAGCTTCTGGGCATGCGCGGGTTGAAAAACGTTGTTTTAAACAACGTTTTTGCTACACACGGTGACTTTTTGTGAAACAAAAAACGACGTTTTGAAAAACGACACAAAAAATTCAAGCATGTTGGAATTTTTTTTTGCTCGTTTTTTTTAAGACAAAAAACGATGTTTTGCCCACACACGATCAATTTAAATGACGTTTTAAAAAACGTCATTTTTTTTTTCATCGCAAAAAACGACCGTGTGTACGCGGCATTAGTCTTTCCACCCCATCATCTTCACATTACACCAGAGATCACTCTGAATGGTCCCAGGTGCTTGCTGACTTGCTGAATGGTTAAAAGGCCAGGGCCCTGCAGTAATTGGCGGCCTTGATGTTTAGCAGCTTGAGTTAGTTGATGGACTACTGATCCCATCTAGCCTGACTTGCAAATCCTGCATGTGCAGGCCACATCGATTTGACACAAAACCCCATAGTCTCTCCTCTGGCCTTGCACCCAGCTCCCCTGGCATGCCTCCTCCAGATATCCAGTGTGCCTCACTCACGACCTTCTCCTGCCCTGAGTCCATGGTGAAGAAATTAACTGGACATGCATACCGATAGCTTCTCCAGCCCCTCTGTTCCAGGACCCCTTCTTCATGACTGTGTAAAGATGAGGCTCCCTCTCGGGTCCTGAGCTCCTCCGTCGAGGCGCACACCCCCTCCCCCCCAGATGGGAATGGGCCTCCTGCTATCATCCAATACACTATTCTTCACTTCACCTAGCCGACAACTCCCCTCCAGTGGCCTGGACCTGAGCTTATGAAGGAGACCTGCTCCCTGCCAATTCCAGTTGGGGATTGGTCAGGGCTCCTCACATGAGCTCCTTGTCACTCCAGCTCCCAGCCTTGCCCCTCTTCCAGAACATTCTCCCTGGAAGCAGGGGAGGTGTCCAAGAACTGAAGCACAGGTGGTCACCCACTGCTACATGAACCACTCCCTGCCCCCCATTTAAAAAACAAGCAAGCCAAGCACGCAGCATATGCCTGTCTAAATTTAGATGCCTGGCAGCTACCAAAAAAATCCTCACCTCTAGCACCTACCTATGGTAAAGGGTGCTACATATAGTACTAGTTTATACTTTAAGAAAATAGTACTATATATAATATAAACTTTGAATGCTATTTTGGAAAGAGATATTCAGTTAGATATAGTATTATTTAGTTAGTTCTACTAGTTCATGCCAGGTAATGCATATTTGAACTGCTATTATTAGCATTTCAGTACTATATAGTACTAGTTGGATTGTCAGTTTAAAGTGGTTGTAAACCCCACTTTTTGACTTTTACCTACAGGTAAGCCTATAATAAGGCTTACCTGTAGGTATAAAGAATATCTCCTAAACCTATACGGTTTAGGAGATATTCCCCTCGCAATGCGCCACTGATTGCAGCGGCACATGCGCAGGGGGGAATCCACCGCGAAAGGACCGGCAGTCACCGGGAGTGACGTCACTGCTCGCCGTGGACCAGGTAAGTGCTCGTCACCTCGTTCCGAGGTAAGTATTTCATAATCAGCTAGTATGCGGTGCATACTAGCTGATTATACCTTTTGGCCTTGCAGGTTTAAAAAAAATAATTGTATATGCGGTTTACAACCGCTTTAAGTAAGATAAAAGCAGCAATGCTCACCGGTGAATAGTAGTAATAGTAGCCATGAGGGACGGTGCCCACTCTCCAATGCAGCACCGTATGCAGCCATCTTCCGAGTCTCAACTGCGTCTCAACCACGAGGAACGTCCACGGGAAAAGTGTTCTCAACAGCAGGCAACATGTACAGCGTCTTAGCCACGAGGAACGTGCACGCCACCCACACAGCGAGTGACGTCAACCGTCGGTACGCCCACCACTACTGCGCATGGTCAATTTTTGCCGCCATATATCAGCAATTTTTTTTCTTCCGGAAATGTGCCGAAAACACAATTTTTTGCCAATATGTTCAGCTACAGGCATCATTCAGATATCACCGTCTTCAGCCGGCGATTCTCTGCACGATTAGAACGATCAAAGCGGCAGTACTGCCGCTTGATCGTTCTTATAGTCAGCATTGTAAGTAACAGCGTTAAAATAAACGCTGTTACATAACGATGCCCCTTTTGAGGGTAACGAGTAATCTACCAGATTACTCTTCCCCTCGCGGTAAAGCCGTTCCCATTACTTGGGCGGTGTTACCGCAATTACACATGTACCTGTGTGTCACCGTCGGCGGCCATCCATTATTAAAAAAGCACGCCTCCCCCTCTGACTGTTCCGTCCATGATAGGCGGAACACTATATTTCCCAGCAGAGCCTCTGTTTAGTGTTCAGCCTATCACGGATGCCTTCTCATCCTCAGCCTCGGCCTCGGAAGAGAGGACATCTGTGATAGGCGGAACACTGAACAGAGGCTCTGCTGGGAAAATTACTGTTCCGCCTATCACGGTCACAGCTTGAGGAGGAGGCGCGGCTTTTGAATAATGGAGGATGGCCGCCGACATCTGACATATGGAGAACAGGAGAAGCTAGGGAGATCGTCAAGGCATTTTACAGGCACAGTGAGACATGTATGATGGTAGAGTGACTCACTGTGCCATCATACATGCCTCACTGTGCCTGTAACATGCCTCACTCACTGTGCCTGTAACATGCCTCACTCACTGTGCCTGTAACATGCCTCACTCACTGTGCCTGCAACAGGCCTCACTGTCAGTGAGGCCTGTTACAGATGGCACAGTAAGGCATGTTACAGATGACACAGTGAGGCATGTATGATGGCACAGTGAGGGGTCATCTTATAAAGTGAGTAACTAATTACTTTGCCAATGTAGTAACTAAGTCACTAAATCAATTACTTTTTCGGACAAGTAATTTGTAACTGTAACCAATTACTTTTTTAAAGGATGATGAGCAACACTGCTTATAGGCAGCGGGAAGGCACATCCCTCCCTCCCGTCGCCATCTGGTGCATTCTCTGGGCTCTCCCGTGCCATTGGGGGGGCCGGAGAGCGAATCGGCTGGCGCTGGCTGGGAAGCATAGAGATGACTGGTGGTGACGTCGCACCCAGGTACCCGGAAGTAAACAAAGCCGCAATCACGGCTGTCGGCATGAGATCGGTGTATTTGTTTTCACAATTTCATGCTTGTAAGCGTGGAGGAGAGATCTGGGGTCTTATTCTCCATAAAGAGGACCTGTCACAATGATTCCTATTTTTAAATAAAGTGTAAAAATAAAAAAATGAAGTAACATAAAAATCAAATAAAATATCTTTTTAGAACGCCCTTGTCCTCGGTAGCTCGCGCTCAGAAGCAAACACGCATTAGACATGTGCACAGAAAAAAAATTTGTTTTTTTTTGTTCCGTTTCGTATGGTCCCGTCTGTTCGTTTCCGTTCGTTTTTCGTAAGACGCCCATTTTCCCGTTCGTTCCCGTTCGTTTGTCGTACGACGCGATTTTTTCGTATTCCGATCGTTTCGTATTTCCGTTACCATTTTATTTTCGTACATGCGGGATGATTCGTTATTCTGTTTAATTCATGTTCGTTTCTTGTTAGACAATAATTATCGTGAATTTTCGTCAATTTGCATTCTGTGTATCTTGAATGCTTTTCTTTTGTTAGTGTCAGTTTTATGTTCATTGTTCAATGACATCTATAACAAAAGAATTTCATTATGTATATTGAATGAATTCCTTTGTCTGTTATAGGTGTCATATCAACATACGAAAATAACAAAAGAAACGTGTTCAAATGCAAATCTTTTGTTTATGGTTTTTTTTGAATGGCCAGAGAGTTAGGCTGGCCATACATGATACAATTTTCTGTGCAATTTTCTTTAGATTTACCTTCAACTATGTAGTGCAAGGGCCTGCCTGATTGCATACAATTGAAAGTGTTGTTTAGTTTGACCTCATATATGGTTTTTGGTAAATCTAAAAAAAAATTGCACAGAAAATTGTATCATGTATGGCCAGCCTAATGCCGCGTACACACGGTCGTTTTTTGCGATGAAAAAAAAAACGACGTTTTCTGTGAAGTAAAAAACGACGTTTTTGAAACGTCACTTTTCAAAGACAATTTTGCATACACACCATCGTTTTTTCACAAAAAGCGAGGTTACGTTCACCACTTTTTTCCATTGAAGCTCGCTTCATAACTAGCTTCTGGGCATGCGCGGGTTGACAAACGTCGTTTTGAACAACGTTTTTGCTACACACGGTGACTTTTTGTGAAACAAAAAACGACGTTTTGAAAAACGACACAAAAAATTCAAGCATGTTGGAATTTTTTTTTGGACGTTTTTTTTAAGACAAAAAACAACGTTTTGCCCACACACGATCAATTTAAATGACGTTTTAAAAAACGTTGTTTTTTTTCATCGCAAAAAACGACCGTGTGTACGCGGCATAACTCTCTGGCCATTCAAAAAAAAACATAAACAAAAGATTTGCATTTGAACACGTTTCTTTTGTTATTTTCGTATGTTGATATGACACCTATAACAAAAAAATTGCCTTCAGTATTTTGAATACACAGAAAACAGAAAAAGGAATTCATTCAATATACATAATGAAATTCTTTTGTTTATAGATGTCATTGAACAATGAACATACAACTGAAAACGAACACAAAACGGATTCAAACAAAATACACAATGCAAACCTCTTGATACAGATTTAATTTTCGTTATTTTGCCATTTTCATTTGTCGTTTTTTCCCGTCGGATCGTTCGTTCGTAATTGCGGTCGTTCGTAATGCGGCTCATCCGTTATCCCGTCGTTTTCGTATTTTGGTGCTTTACCGTTTTCGTATGTACACATTATCCCGCGGGTACGAAAATGAACATTTTCGTACGAAAATAACATTCGTACGAACGGGAATGCACATATCTAACACGCATGTAAGTCCAGCCCACATATGTAAACGCCGTTCAAACCCCACATGTGAGGTATTGTCGTGTGCGTTAGAGCGTGTGCAATAATTCTACCACTAGACATCCTCTGTAACTCGAAAATAGTAACCTGTATGGAGATTTTTAAGTGCCGAAGTTTGGCGCCATTCCATGAGTGTGCCCTTTTTCTGTATGATCAGAACTGATTTATTTTTAGAGCGGGTTGATAATGCCAACAAGAAAATACCATTCCTTTGAAAAGCAATCCAGACTCAGATCGCTTTTGAGAGGCAGTTGACAGGCAGTGAAAAGGGAATATTTTTCACCATGACTGGTAAAATGTTGAGAAATACTGATCTAGAGGAACCGATCTCTCTAATTTCCTCCTGCAGCTATTGAAAGCCTGGAAGTGGCTAAGAGTGCGGCCGAAGGAGGAATCAGGGGTGCGGCCGAAGGGGGCCCCATCAGATAGGCTGTACAGGGCCCCATGATTTCTATATGCTAGTCAGTCCCATCCCCCTTCAGTTAGAACACAGAGAGGGAACACAATTAACCCCTTGATCGTCCCCTAATGTTGAAATGTTTACAGCGATCAGTGCATTTTTATAGCGCTGATCGCTGTAAAATTGTCAATGGTCCCAAAAATGTGTCAAAAGTGTCCGATGTGTCTGCTATAATGTCACAGTCCTGATAAAAATTGCAGATTGCCACCATTACTAGTAAAATAATAATAATAATAAAAATGCCATAGTTCTATCACCTATTTTGCCTATACATGTAGGTGCTCGAAATATCTCCCCAACCTCCACAGTTTAGGAGATATTTACAAATGAGACGTGCGCCGATGTCTAAGGAGCATGTGCAGTAGACAACAGCGCAGGTGCACTTCAGAAACCTTTAGAAACGGTGAACGCGCTGTTTCTAAAGGAGATTGTGCTGTAAAAAAATAGAGAGTGGTAAATCTGATATTTTAGAATGATGGATTTAAAGGGGGGTCTCACTTAGGTTATAAAATTATCATAGATATTTCCGGACAGAAACACTTTTCAGATTTAATTTGCTTTTGTTATCATTAAAAAAAATGTACTCTTTTATTTTTCCACACTTTAGAAAAGAGGAAGGAGGTTTTTGTACGGCTCTGTATCACTGTGTGAGAGGGTAGCTCCTAATCTGCTGACAGTGATATTTTGCTTCATCTTCTGCAGTTGCTCCAGTGATAGTTAATTTGTATTCAGTTCCAGATCCAGAACCACTGAACCTGTTCGGGATCCCAGATGCACGAGTGCTTGCCAAATAGATGAGAACCATTGGAGGTTGGTTGGGCTTCTGTTGGTACCAGGCTAGGTAGCTGTAGCTGCCAGCAGTTAAGCTGCTACTGGAACTACATGTGATGGTGACTGTCTGTCCCGGGGACACAGAGATAGAATCCGGAGTCTGAGTCATCACAATCTGTCCACAGGATCCTGAGGATGGGAAGAGACATATTGATTATTGATTTCCTATCAATCCTGATGTGTGTATTTATTGTACAATGTATAGATGTGTGTGCAGAGGATGATGGAAGGAGCCTCATCTCTCACCCTGAATAGAAATGAAGATGACAGCCAGCAGATAACTGGGAGAAATCATCTTGATGTTTCTGGAGGGTCAGATCCAAACTAGAAGACGTCTCCTGTACAATGAGATATATAGAGAGAGTGACAGGGGAGGTGTTCCCCCCCACACACTGTGTATGCAAATACCGGGGAGATGGAAACATACAAATTCTGTGGTCGGCTGTCACCTGCCAGAGACGGGGGATACAGATTGTTTTTTTAGCTCAACGAAGAATAAAACTTTACACTCCAGGTCAATTCATTTACTTATTTCTTCCAATTAATGTCTTAATTTTAAAAATAAAGAGACCATTCTAGGTTGTGATTGGGTCATAATGTTACAAATGAAATAAAATAAAAGGAAAACATTTGGCTAAATATATCTTGGTAAGTAGACGAAGGAAGTCTGAGGTTAGAGGTAAGGATCATTTCTTATGTGTTTCCCTTTTTTCAGTTTTTGCTACATCTAAATCTGGAAATACACGTCTGGTTCTCCTCAATGTTTCACAGTAAGTCCATCACAAGGATGGTACAAATTGTATGAAAATTCTCAAACAACAAAGTTTTTTTTTTTTTTTTTGGTGATGTACAAATGTTGTGGTGTAGATTAGCTAGTCTAAACCAGGGTGCCTCAGGGTTGCTGTGATTGTCCTGGTAGAGAAAAGCTGTCAGATTGTGCTCTCTGCCTCCCCCTACGGTGCAGTACCTGGCTGTGTGAAGAAGGTACTGTACTGTGCTGAAACTTTTTTTTATTTAAAGTGGAGTTCCACCCATTTTTTAATGTTTGTCTGTGCTGCATGCCCTAATCTCATAGTGTTCAGAATGGACAATTTTTATTTATTTTGTTGCTTGTAAATACCTTTATTTTGTAGTCCTTCATTACTTCCTCCTCCTTATTAGCCTAGACTATTAAGTCACAAGGCTATTTGCAAGGGTTTCTGGGATATCATCATGTTTCCCAGTAGTCCTTGCAAACCTGACTGAAACCTATTACATTGCTTGTGCAGCACTGAGCATGTGCGAGATATGCAAAGCTGAAATCCAGGAAGTCATACAGTCTGGCTTCATGATGCCCACACTTAAGATGGCCACTGTCTATTTCTAGATTATAAACTATCTAAATGCTGTAACAACCTAACAAAACGGACCTTAGTTTACAGACTAACTTTACTAAAATACATTAAGCTTGTGTATTACAGGGGTATTTATATTTAAAAACTGAATTTGTGGGTGGAACTCCCCTTTAAGTAACGTTTTTTATTTGTGGATATTGAGGGCACTTCCTCGTTGTGCAATGTGCAGTATTATATACTACATACCAAACAAAAGAAAATATATATACATAAATGCTAATAAATATGATGAATCCAAAAGCAATGTGCACTAATGCCTCGTTTCCACTGAGCAGATCGGTTCGGGTCGCTTGGAACGGAACGGTTCAGAGGGGCCCGGTCTATTCTGGTGAGTGTTTCCACTGCCAGTCGGACCACCAGGGCCATACAGGTTTTAGAAAAAAAATCCCTCTCGTGATGTCACACTAGTGCGACGAGAAACGTGATGCAGCGTCACACAGCGTCAACCAAACACCAAAAAAAAATAAACAACAATGGAGGTCATTCAGCAGCTCGTGTTTTCTCTGCTAGCCTTTTGGTTCTTTATAGGCAAAATACATGCCGCATTGTATGGGAGAAGGTTGCGAGCGGCCAGGAGAAACACAGCACAAAAGAAAAGCAAAATTTTAGCTTGGATGTGTAGCCAGGAGGAGAAGTACACATTGGTGCGGCTAAGACGGCAGCGCTATAGGGTAAGCACAACTGACCGACTTAACTGAAACACACACACACTGACCCACACACACACACACACACTGACACACACACACACACACACTGACCCACACACACACACACACTAACCCACACACACACTAACCCACACACACACACACACTAACCCACACACTGACCCAAACACACACACACTGACCCAAACACACACACACTGACCCACACACACACACACTGATACACACACACACACACACACACACACACTGACCCACACACGCACACACACACACTGACCCACACACACACACACATGCTGACACACACACTGACACACACACACACACACTAACCCCCCCCCCCCCCACACACACACTGACACACACACACACTGACACACACTGACCCACACACACACACTGACACACACACACACACACTGACCCACCAATATGACACACACACTCACTGACCTACCAACCAACCTTGACATACACATTGACTTGAAAGATGTTTATTTTTGGAGATATGTTACCATTTCTATTTTTTTCAGGTGCTTCTCCTTTTGGCAAAGCAGCGCCGCAGCCCAGTGATTTGGGCTTTCCCTCATGCCAATGATTGGTGGAATGTGACCGTCCCCCCAGGATTTACACACAGACAGTGGGTGCAGAATTTCAGGATGTCAGAGGAAACCTTCTCCTTCCTTTGTGCCAAGCTACGTCCAGTAATGGAAAAGAGAAATACAAATTTCAGAGCCAGTTTGCCTGTGAGGAAGAGAGTTGCCATTGCTCTGTGGAAGCTGGCTACCAACAGTGAATACAGGAGTATAGGCCATCTTTTCGGTGTGAGCAAATCTTCAGTGTGTCGGTGTGTGCAGGACTTCTGTAAGGCTGTGTGCACATTGCTAGCTCCTGACATTGTGCATTTTCCGGACTGGGAAAAGCTTAAAGACATGGCTGAGTACTTTGAGAACAGGTGGGGCCTTCCACAGTGTGTTGGTGCTATTGATGGCTCACACATACCAATAATAGCACCACAAGAATACCACACCGACTACTTCAACCGAAAAGGCTGGCATTCCATCATCCTCCAGGCAGTAGTGGATGGCAAGGGACTGTTCTGGAATGTGAATGTAGGAAAGCCAGGTAGTTTGCATGATGCTCGGGTTCTCCGATTGTCAACACTTTGGGATTGGGTTGGCCAGGGAGGACTCTACCCGGTGAGCACTAAGAACATTTGTGGGTGAATGTTGGCTACTATGTGCTTGGAGACTCTGCCTACCCTTTACAAAATTGGCTTCTGAAACCATTTCCTGACAATGGGCGCCTAACAACAGAGCAGCAAACCTACAACAAGAAAACATCCAGGGCACGTGTTGTAGTGGAAAATGCTTTTGGAAGACTTAAGGGTAGGTGGAGGTGTCTTATGAAGAGGAATGACAGTGACATTCAACTCACCAAATCCATGGTCCTAACTTGCTGCACTCTTCACAATCTTTGTGAAAGTCATGGAGAAGACTTTGACCAGGATTGGAATACATCTCCAGAAGAGCCAGTACCAGTAACAGCAGCACAAGATATGGAAGAAGAGTGCAGCTAAATACGTCAGGCTCTGATGCGGCACCTTAACTTTAAATTTTTTCTCATTTATTAGTACAATGTTTATTTACTTTGTGCCATAAGTTTAATAAAATGTTGCAGAAACGACATACTCGTAGAAGTCTATTTTGTTTTTTTATTCAACAAAAAATTAATCTTCATACTTTTTTTAAAGTAAAAATTTGGGGAATGTACAATCTCTTAAACAATAACCTAAAGAGGTTGTCATTTTCTTTTTCCAACATCACTTGTAAATGTTTTTTTGAATATTTGTCTGAATTTCTCAATTTCTGTTCCTCCTCAGTAAGCATGTTGTAAAGTTTACTGAGAAGGAACAGGAAGTGAGAAATTCAGACAAAGAAAAAACATATGAAGCCACCGGGGTGCCTTTTGGTGAAATCCAGGCTGCACCTTCCAAGGCGTGGGTGATAATGCAAAGGTGTCAGGAGTGAAGGTGCCAGAGCAGCACTACAACTAAAGCCATGTGCAGCAAGGAGGAAATGTGTCCAATCTTGTGTGATTGGTGCTGGCTCAAAAGTAGCCTATTAATAGAATAAAATATAACTTTTTAAACACAAAATAATAAAATTTCCTTTAAAAGTAAAAATGGGTACAGGTCCTGTGCTGCATGAAAGACACTACTGTCTGGGTGGTGACCTGGGTTGACAATTGGCTCCAATCACTTGAACAAGCTGACCAAGGACACCGAGAAAGGCCTGGTTGAAGGTAGCCAACTGCTCCATCTGCATCCGGGCAATTTCTGCCTCCTGGCGCATAGCTTCCTGTGCATCCTGACGTAGTGCTTGAAACCGCCTCTCAGAAAGGTTATCCATTCTTTCCAGCTGCCTTTCTTCTGCTGCCCGCATATCCTCCATGACTGTGTGCAGATCCAACTGCAACCTTCTTCTTTCACCTGTAGAATACAAAAAAAAAAAAACATTGTTTTTGTCATCTGTCCAACCAATACTGTAAGCCCCTTTCTCATCTGCCCCACCAGACTGTACCACACTGGCCCACTTCTGTTCCCCCCTCTCATCTGCTACACCAATACACAGCACTGCTCATCTGCCCCCCAGAGCTGAACCCCCCCCCCTCTCATCTCTTCCACCACTGTACCTCCTGCACATCTCCCCCAAAACTCATCACCACCCCTCCTCTCATCTGATACACCAATACACAGCACTGCTCATCTCCCCCAAAACTCATCACCACCCCCCCTCTCATCTGATACACCAATACACAGCACTGCTCATCTGCCCCCCAGAGCTGAACCCCCCCCTCTCATCTCTTCCACCACTGTACCACCTGCACATCTCCCCAAAAACTGATCACCCCCCCCCCCTCTCATCTGATACACCAATACACAGCACTGCTCATCTGCCCCCCAGAGCTGAACCCCCCCTCTCATCTCTTCCACCACTCTACCTCCTGCACATCTCCCCCAAAACTGATCACCCCCCCCCATCTGCTACATCAATACACAGCACTGCTCATCTGCCCCCCAGAGAATTTATTGATTATCATCATGTCTTACCATTGTGTCGGGGTGCATTGGGAGTACTCGGTGGTTGGCTACTCGGTGGTTGGTCTGGTGAAAAACTACTGTTGCTGCTGAAAGACGTTGAAGGTCCATCATCTGAAATGTTTGATACATCATTGGAGAGTCCATCAACTGTTTCTGAAAATAAACATATGGTTAAATATTTCATTTCAAATGGTTAGCAGAGCGATATCCTATGCAAAGTTTAAAAAAAATTACTTACCAAAGGGGTCTACCATGGATTCCAGAATTACAGTTGCAGAGTCCAGATCTCCCTCCCTGCCTTGGTTTGCTGGCCGATGACCATAAATGGCATCCATGGCGTCGTACCACCTCCAAGCAGTTGGACAATTTCCACTACGGCTGTTGGCGTCCTTAATTTTTTATATTGAGCTTTAAGCTTTTTCAGCTTTGCCCTACACTGGCCTGTGTCCGTTCGAATCCCTCGGCTGCCATCCGCTGAAAAATTTCTTTATAGACCTTCTCATTTCTCACTGATCCATCAAGCTCACTCTGAATAACGCCATCACCAATAATTGATAGGAAAGTAGATAGTTCCTCAGATAACCAAAGCCTGTTGTTTGCTGCCATCCTTCTCCTTTATATGGACTAGAGACGTGGTGATTGGTTGGCGCTTTGCTTTGACGTCAGCATAGCTGTTTTCTGTCCACAATCAGTGGAATAAACCATGTGACGCCAGTAGCTCCGCCCTAACCGTACCGCTCCACCTTTCTTTGGACCCTCATCTGAAGCAGGACCCTTGCTGGCGCAGTACGGTTCGCTTTTATGGCGCGCTTTCATAATGGAAACACCCAAAATAGCGAACCGTACCAAACCGATCCGCTCAGTGGAAACGAGGCATAAGTGTACACTCATATAAAGTCCCAATATTGAGTGTAGATCCCAATCAGTCCAGTGATAACTGTAATGATATTTTTGCTTAAAGTGAGATATTCCTTCACCATACATAGATCTCTGCCATCACCCAAAGTGCACAGATGATAAATGTGCTTACCAGATGCACCTGACTTCTTTAATGAAAAAGAAAGTCAGATAGAGCATTTGCAGGATAATGCCTGCATACACACCAATCAGAGAGGAACAATTCAAATGCCTCTTCCTCTGAAGTTACAGACAGAACATGTGAAAAAAAAAAAAATAGGAAGATCCATCGCGTAATACTGTTTATTAAAAAATGAAATGAGTATAAAACAACCAATTGGCCTCTTACATTAAAATGTGCCTATCCCGGCACCGGGGCTGCAAGCTCGTCTGCATAGCGCTCCACTTCCACCTCCGTGGTGGCTTGCGTTCCACCTCGCGGCAACAGCAACCAGAGTACCGGAACTGGTGTCGGACATACGCGTGACCAGGTACCGCCGTCGACGTACGTTTCGTAGTTAACGTCTTCAGGGCGTGTGCCTGAACGTTTTTTATTAGTTATCTCAAAGAACATTATTATTATATATCAACTTCACTTGTACAGTGCCTGCCGCGAGAATGTGTTTTTAGCACGACAGCATTGGCGCTGAATCTCGGCGACAGGCTGCCGATATCTCGCACTCGCTGGAATAGTAAAAGCACATTCCAGCGAGTGCATCATAGAAGCGACGGGGATCCGACGCGGATTCCCTCCAATTCTACACGTGGGCGGAGTTTGTTATGAATCCCGAGAAGGAAGTCCCCGCCGGATTTTAAATAAAAATCCAGCATGGGTTCCCCCCTCAGGAGCATAACGGGCCCTTAGGTCTGCTATGGGATGTAAGGAGACCCCCCCTACGCCGAAAAAAACAGCGTGGTGGTCCCCCCACAATCCATACCAGACCCGTATGCAAAGCACGCCGGCTGGCCGGTCAGGAAGGGAGTGGGGGCGAGCGAGCGCCCCCCCCCCCTGAGCCGTACCGGGCAGCATGCCCTCAACATGGGGGGGTCAGGTGCTCTGGGGCAGGGGGCGCACTGCGGCCCCCCACCCCAGAGCACCCTGTCCCCATGTTGATGAGGACAGGGCCCCTTCCCGACAACCCTGGCCGTTGGTTGTCGGGGTATGCGGGCGGGAGGCTTATCGGAATCTGGAAGCCCCCCAGATACCGGCCCCCCACCCTAAGTGAATGAGTATGGGGTACATTGTACCCCTACCCATTCACCGGGAGGCAAAGTGTAAACACAAATAAACCACACAGGGTATTGAAATATTTTATTAGTTGGCCGCCGGGGGGGGTGTGTATGATCGCTTTTATAAAAGCGCCTCCCTCCGGCGGGCTTCTGTGGGGGGTGGGTGCCGCTGTTCTTCGCCACTGTCTGGTTCTCTTCCACCGCCGGGGGGGTCGCTTTGATAAAAGCGCCCACCACCCGGCGGGCTTCCTTCGACATGGGGGGGTCTTCTCCCGCTCTCCGGGGGTCTTCTCCCGCTCTCCGGGGGTCTTCTTCTTCTTCAGGACTCGCCGTCGCTATCTTCGTGTGTAAGGCTGCATTCACACCTGAGCGACGGTCGTTTGGTCGTTTTTTGGGCGTTTTTCCAGCGTTTTGTCGCGCGTATTCATGCTTATTTGCGCGTTTGCATACAGCGTCGTCCGACGTTTTTTTGTACTTTGACGTTTTTTATTTTAGCCAATAGGAAAAATTATCATCTTTTCATCACTTGTTGCTATGTTGGTAGATTTGTTTAATCTTCTGCCTGGGTGAAAAGTTCTATTGATTAAAGCGACAAAACGCCTGTAGCAAACGCTCGTTATCGCGCTAGTCGCTTGAATCGAGCGTTTCCATTACTTTCTATGGGAAATGGAAACCCTCAAATACGCCCAAACCGCCCGATACTAATAAAATATTTCAATACCCTGTGTGGTTTATTTGTGTTTACACTTTGCCTCCCGGTGAATGGGTAGGGGTACAATGTACCCCATACTCATTCACTTAGGGTGGGGGGCCGGTATCTGGGGGCCCCCTTATTAAAGGGGGCTTCCAGATTCCGATAAGCCTCCCGCCCGCATACCCCGACAACCAACGGCCAGGGTTGTCGGGAAGGCCCTGTCCTCATCAAACATGGGGACAGGGTTGCTCTAGGGTGGGGGGCCGCAGTGCGCCCCCTACCCCAGAGCACCTGACCCCCCCAATGTGTTGGATGGCATGCTGCCCGGGGGATGGTTCTATGCCTGCCAGGAGGGGGGGGGGGCTCGCTCGCCCCCTCGCCCTATCCTGACAGTGCCGGCCGGCGTGCTTTGGATACGGGTCTGGTATGGATTGTGGGGGGACCCCCACGCCGTTTTTTTGGCGTAGGGGGGTCTCCTTACAACCCATACCAGACCTAAGGGCCCTTTATGCTCCTGAGGGGGGAACCCATGCCGGATTTTTATTTAAAATCCAGCGGGGACTTCCTTCTCAGGATTCATAACAAACTCCGCACACGTGTAGAATTGGCGGGAATCCGCGTCGGATCCCCGTCGCTTCCATGACGGCTTTGTCTCCATCGCGGCAAGCCAGCTCGGCGCTGGCTCCCGCGATGGGGCTCTCAAGTGCTCAATCTCGCCGAGAAAGGGAGCGAGATTGACACAATCTCCCAGTCACCTACTGTAGCATTGCTTATAAAAAACAAACACAGTAAACACTATCTTAGTACCAATTACTTATAACTGTGCATTGATGAATTGCAAATCAGAAGAGAGAAAGAAAATGAAAGAGAGAGAAAAACAAAGGGGGAAAGAAAATAGAAGAAACAAGATAGGGGGAGACATTAGGTTACCGCGTTGACTCTGTTACCGACACACGACGGGTTCTACAGAAGATGCCACCTTTCCCAGACCCCATTGTGGTCGTCCAGCCTATCTCATATCCTGGCCATAATTTTCTCTACAGTATAAGTTCAACATCTTTGACCCTGGAGTACAGAGCTTCCTGTGTTGGGGGGGGGGGGTGATTTTTTTCCCAGTGTAGGGCAATTAGGCACCTTGCTGCCGTGAGAATGTGTCTAGGTAATTTTTTATATGGTTTGGCTAATTTCAGTTAAGACAGGCCAAACAGGAAGAGTTTTGGTGATATAGGTATTAGCACCTCAAAGAGGCATGTCAATAATTGTTGTGTTGAACTCCAGAAAGGGGCTATTCTAGGACAAGACCGGTAAATGTGGGCAGAGGCGTCGTTAGGGCGTGGCTTGGGGGGCTGGAGCCCCGAATGGGTCCCCGAAAAGCCCCGAGTCTATGCAGCATTACATTATGTTGTTAGCCCTGAGTGTCTGGCGAAAAGTGGCCGAGTGCGTCCAAGTGCCGCCAGCGCCGAGCTGCCATTCCGGGCGGCGGCGCCGGCCATTAGTCCCACCCCTAAGCCAGCTTCTCACCTGTCATCTTTTTCCAACTTCTGGGGGGGACGAGGCAATGCCGAGGGAGCAGCGCCGGCCGGCCGTGATTGGTCGGTGACAGGCCTGCCCCCAGTGGTGGACTGACCATTCAGGCTCTCAGGCTGAGTACACCTGGGCTGAGGCAAGTAGAGGGAGCTATGGATGCGGACTGGGCAGGATGGATTCGGCCGTGGGATGCATGGCATGAACGGGCTCCTGGTCCTGAGAGGAGAGAGGGACCGAGAGAGCCCGGGAAGGAGGACACATCCTGCATTGAATTACTGACTGTAATGGTGGGAGGAGGGACAGGCGAGCAGCGAAGAACTGGAGTGTGACAGCCTGCCTTCTACACAGAGAAGGGTGAGTCCACTCTGAGAGGAAACCTGTGTATATGAGTGCGGGATCTGTACTGTACTTAAAAAAAAAAAAAAAAAAAAGTTGTAAAATGCCAAGTCCTATGCATTGCCCCCAATGTGTCATGCTTTCTTTATGAATGCCATGCTGCAATCTGCGGAGACTTTACTTATAATCCTTTCCTTTGCTGTAACAATTTTATGAAGCATTCCTGTTCTGTATAATGGTGGCAGTGGGACATACATAGCAGACATACTGATCAACCCACCCTTTTTCTCTCAACCTCCCTCTACCTACACCCCCTATCTCACTACCCCCCCCCCACTTCCTACCCCCCCACTTCCTACCCCCCCACTTCCTACACCCCCTCCCTCACTACCCCCCCACTACCTACACCCCCATTTCCTACACCCCCTCCCTCACTACCCCCCCCACTTCCTATACCCCCTCCCTCACTACCCCCCCACTTCCTACACCCCCTCCCTCACTACCCCCCACTTCCTACACCCCCTCCCTTACTACCCCCCCACTTCCTACACCCCCTCCCTCACTACCCCCCACACTTCCTACACCCCCTCTCTCACTACCCCCAACTTTCTACACCCCCTCCTCCTCTCCCCCTCTCTCCCTCCCCTGACCTAAATCCCCTTCTTTTGCACTCCCTTCCTCAGCCTGCCTCTCCCTTCCTATCTCTCTTACCCCCCCTCGTTTCCCCTCCCTCTCTCTCCTACTTTCCCATCTCCCTATCTCTTAGTCCATCCTAGACATAGTGTATGTAGGACAGGTCAGTGGGTCAGGTCAGTGTATGTAGGACAGGTCAGTGGGTCAGGTCAGTGTATGTAGGACAGGTCAGTGGGTCAGGTCAGTGTATGTAGGACAGGTCAGTGGGTCAGGTCAGTGTGTGTAGGACAGGTCAGTGTAGACAGATCAGTGTATGTAGGACAGGTCAGTGGGACAGGTCAGTGTATGTAGGACAGGTCAGTGGGTCAGGTCAGTGTATGTAGGACAGGTAAGTGGGTCAGGTCAGTGTATGTAGGACAGGTTAGTGTATGTAGGACAGGTCAGTGGGTCAGGTCAGTGTATGTAGGGCAGGTCAGTGTATGTAGGACAGGTCAGTGTATGTAGGACAGGTCAGTGGGTCAGGTCAGTGTATGTAGGACAGGTCAGTGTATGTAGGACAGGTCAGTGTATGTAGGACAGGTCAGTGTAGGCAGGTTAGTGTATGTAGGACAGGTCAGTGGGTCAGGTCGGTGTATGTAGGACAGGTCAGTATGTAGGACAGGTCAGTGGGTCAGGTCAGTGTATGTAGGACAGGTCAGTGTATGTAGGACAGGTCAGTGGGTCAGGTCAGTGTATGTAGGACAGGTCAGTGTATGTAGGATAGGTCAGTGTAGGCAGGTTAGTGTATGTAGGACAGGTCAGTGGGTCAGGTCAGTGTATGTAGGACAGGTCCGTATGTAGGACAGGTCAGTGGGTCAGGTCAGTGTATGTAGGACAGGTCAGTGTATGTAGGACAGGTCAGTGGGACAGGTCAGTGTAGGCAGATTAGTGTATGTAGGACAGGTCAGTGGGTCATGTCAGTGTTTGTAGGCCAGTGTATGTGGGTCAGGCCAGTGTATGTGGGTCAGGCCAGTGTATGTAGGACAAGTCAGTGTATGTAGGACAGGTCAGTGTATGTAGGACAGGTCAGTGTAGGCAGGTTAGTGTATGTAGGACAGGTCAGTGGGTCAGGTCAGTGTATGTAGGACAGGTCAGTGGGTCAGGTCAGTGTATGTAGGACAGGTCAGTGTATGTAGGACAGGTCAGTGTAGGCAGGTTAGTGTATGTAGGACAGGTCAGTGGGTCAGGTCAGTGTATGTAGGACAGGTCAGTGTATGTAGGACAGGTCAGTGTAGGCAGGTTAGTGTATGTAGGACAGGTCAGTGGGTCAGGTCAGTGTATGTAGGACAGGTCCATATGTAGGAAAGGTCAGTGGGTCAGGTCAGTGTATGTAGGACAGGTCAGTGTATGTAGGACAGGTCAGTGTATGTAGGACAGGTCAGTGTATGTAGGACAGGTCAGTGGGTCAGGTCAGTGTATGTAGGACAGTTCAGTGTATGTAGGACAGGTCAGTGTATGTAGGACAGGTCAGTGTATGTAGGACAGGTCAGTGTATGTAGGACAGGTCAGTGTATGTAGGACAGGTCAGTGTATGTAGGACAGGTCAGTGGGTCAGGTCAGTGTATGTAGGACAGTTCAGTGTATGTAGGACAGGTCAGTGGGTCAGGTCAGTGTATGTAGGACAGGTCAGTGTATGTAGGACAGGTCAGTGTATGTAGGACAGGTCAGTGGGTCAGGTCAGTGTATGTAGGACAGGTCAGTGTATGTAGGACAGGTCAGTGGGTCAGGTCAGTGTATGTAGGACAGGTCAGTATATGTAGGACAGGTCAGTGGGTTAGGTCAGTGTATGTAGGACAGGTCAGTGGGACAGGTCAGTGTAGGCAGGTTAGTGTATGTAGGACAGGTCAGTGGGTCATGTCAGTGTTTGTAGGCCAGTGTATGTGGGTCAGGCCAGTGTATGTGGGTCAGGCCAGTGTATGTGGGTCAGGCCAGTGTATGTAGGTTATGTCAGTGTGTACACACACACACACATACGTACGTCAGGGTATGTGTGTCAGGTAGGTCACCCAGCACCACTCCACCGACCGCGCCCGAAACCCCCCCCCCTGGTGCCGGCTTGGCTTCGGGCTGAAGCCCCTGGTCTTTTTGGCACCTAGCAACGCCCCTGAATGTGGGAGAGAATGCCTCTGCCTTGGTGGCAGCGCCAGCAGCGATCAGAGGTGGAGGGGTACATTTTATGGAGTATGTCTGGAGTCAGATACCAAAAGAAGAGAATTTTATAGGTGTTTTCCTTGTAGAGGGTACATGATGAATTATTTTCAGCCTGACTCCAGATCGCTCCGCCAGGCTTCCACAGGGAGTTCCTCTCCCAACTCCCTCTCCCAGCAGAGCATATAAGCGTGTTTTCCCCGTACTGGTATAGAGTACGCATTTAGGATCTGGTATATGTCTGAGATCAGTCCTCTACTTGTATGGCCTTCTAGTATGATGCATTCAAATGGGGAGGGTAATGAAAATTGCAGGTGTGGGGCTATAATCTGGGCATAATGTCTAATCTGCAGATAGCTATAGAACATCTGTCGGGGTAGGTCATGTTCAGAGAACGGCAATAATTTACGGCATCTACTAGACGACCAAAATGGAACAAGTTCCGCAAGGCCCAAGGCCAAGACATCTGGTGGGTAAGGCTTGCGGGTACTTTTGGGTTGCAGAGGAAGGAGGTCAGCAGTGAGCAGTCAGATTTAAGCCCGCCTTCGCAGGACAGCTTGCGCCACAGTCGCCTAAGCTGGGACATTGACCCCAGTAACTGTCCAGGGTCTACCGCAACATTCGCTAGCCAGATTTTATACGGAAACATTTTAAGGGGTTGTATACATGTGTGTGTGTATATGTGTGTCTATGCATGTGTTTGTGTGTACATGTGTTTGTATGAGTTTGTGAACTTGTGCTGTATATGTGTTTATATGTTAACCATATTTTATACGGAAACGTTTTAAAGTGTTGTATACATGTGTTTGTATGTTTGTGTGTGTGTTTATACATGTGTGTGTGTTTGTTTGTATAAGTGTGTGTGTGTCCATGTGTTCGTGTGTGTGTGTGTACATGTGTTTGTATCTATGTGTGTGTACATGTGTTTGTATTTATGTGTGTGTGTACATGTGTTTGTATCTATGTGTGTGTGTGTGTGTGTGTACATGTATCAGAATAGGGTACTCACCAAGGCCGAGATGCTGAGAGCGGTTAGCTATAACGACTAAGCGCAGTCTGCCCCCTGGAGGTGGTACAGAGGGTGGATGGCACAAAGAGGCACAAGCTACCAGCAGGCAGGGTAGAGCTTGCGTGGAAGTCCTATAGAACTTGGAGCAGGGACAAATGGGTATCAGGATCCAGCAGGAGAAGTCAGGTAGAAATTCCGGAGCAGGCTGAGGATCAAACACAGGTAAGCAGACAATACAGGTCACATGCTGGGGGTCAAGGCACTGGAGACAAGAGTCAAGCCTGGGTCACAGGCAGAGGGTCAAGCACAGGAGACAGGAACAAGGTCTGTAAAACAAGCCAAGGTCAGGTCCAGGAGAAGATCAGAGTAGGTCAGGGTAAATCTGGGTCACAGCAGGTAATCAATCAACAGGAAATAGGCACTCAGGTACAGGAAGCTGAAGACAAAATTCTGATGGCAGGTGGCAAACCACATTTGTGGCAGGCGATATGGCAAGTGACAATCCACATTTGTGGCAGGCGATATGGCAAGTGACAATCCACATTTGTGGCAGGCGATATGGCAATCCACATCTGGTGGCAGGCGACGTGGTAAGTGTCAATCCATGTCTGGTGTCAGGTGACATGGTAAGTGGCAAATCGCATATGGTGTCAGTTTAAGCATTATGATGAGTTGAACTATTTCATTTTATATTACATGGCAGAAATAATGCGCTTCATTCATATTGATACCATATCAGCCATCATGGTGCTGTGATGATTGAAGCGCCAACACCCGACAAATTGCCTACGAAAAGCCCCATAAACCCCAAGCCTTGGCACGATTTTCTTCCACAATGCCGGTCCTCATGCCGAAAAGGTTGGGGACCACTGATCTAGAGCATTTTATTAATCTCTTACTGTGCTTTATACTTTATCACCAGCGCCCCCCTGTAATCCATGCACCCACCCACTAATCTACATGCAGGGTGCCAAACACATGGATTCCAATGTGTGTGTGTGTTTTTTTTTTAAAGTAAAATTTTAAAAATAAAATAGTGGGCTCGGGGGCACAGAGCCTTCCCATCCTGTCTCCTGCATGGGGGGTAATGTTAGTTTCCACCAGCCGCCAATGTTTGCCAATTAATACAATGTATAAATAAGACATACTGTACTTCTATTCTCCGGGTCTCAGTTTAATTTTTTTAATCAACCTTATTATTATTTTTTTTTTTATTTATATGACATAGGCTGTTCTGTAGTTTAGACGCAACCCTTGTGCAGCAATGAAAATCAGGAACTCTCCATAGGATTTTAGTCAAGTAAATATGAATATTATATTTTCTTTAAGTAATTTGAATATTATATTTTATTTAAAGCGGAGCTTCAGCCGCGATTTTTTTTTTTTTTAAAGTCAGCAGCTTCTAACAGTGTAGCTGCTGACTTTAAATAAGGACACTTACCTGTCCTAGGCGCCCGCGCTGACGCCCCCCCCCCCCCCCCGATGCCGGTCCCACGATCGCTCCGGGTCCCGCGCCGCCATTCACACTATGGGAAACAGGCAGTGAAGCCGTACAGCTTCACTGCCCATTTCCTACTGCGCCTGCGTGAGTCTCACGCTGGCTTGTGAATGGGCGCGCTGCTCTCTGAGAACACACACAGTTCCCAGAAAGCAGCGCGCCCCATTCACAAGGAGAAGGACAAGAAGAAAAGGCACCGCAGTGTGGAAGAGGCAGATTACGGACTTCCGCATAGCAACAGGTATTTCAGGTGAGTATTTTTTTTTTTTTCAGGTTTTTTTTAATTTATTTTTTTAAACAACATGGGAAAATGTTGTTTTCCTGGGTGGAGCTCCGCTTTAAGTATATACAGTGTAAATATAATTAACTTATACATATACAAAATAAATACATTATTACCATTTACCACTTGCAACCAACAATCTCAGACACTTTTGTCTCATTGAACAGCTGTTGGTGTACAATAGGCCTGAAAACTGTCTCCCAGAATGGACAAACATCCTCTCATGCCGCGTACACACGATCATTTTTTGTGATGAAAAAAAACGACGTTTTCTGTGAAGTAAAAAACGACGTTTTTGAAACGTCACTTTTCAAAGACGATGTTGCATACACACCATCGTTTTTTCACAAAAAGCGAGGTTACGTTCACCACTCTTTTCCATTGAAGCTCGCTTCATAACTAGCTTCTGGGCATGCGCGGGTTTTGCTACACACGGTGACTTTTTGTGAAACAAAGAAACGACGTTTTGAAAAACAACACAAAAAATTCAAGCATGTTGGAATTTTTTTTGGGTCGTTTTTTTTAAGACAAAAAACAACGTTTTGCCCAGACACGATCAATTTAAATGACGTTTTAAAAAATGACGTTTTTTTTCATTGCAAAAAACGACCGTGTGTACGCGGCATTACTCTACCAGAATTAAAGTAGAATTATAGGTTAAAAAAAATTGTTTATCATTTAGCTTTTTTAGATACAGTTCTGAAGGGTGAAAACCCCCTGCAAAATTCCTAGGCCCTTTTCCTAAAATGTGGCCCAAATCTGAGCCCATGATCTAGGAGTTTCTTTCAAATTAAATTTATTTAACCACTTCAGCCCAGGAAGATTTTACCTCCTTCCTGACCCAAGCATTTTTTGTGATCCGGCACTGCGTTGCTTTAAGGCCCCTTTCACATGGGGCAGTGGAGGTGCAGTGGCGGTATAGGAGTGTGATTTTTAGTGCTGCTATATCGTCGTATTTACCGCAATATTCGCCCGCTAACGGTGCGATATTAACCCCCCCTAGTGGCCGTAAAAGGGGTTATTACCTAGTTTTCACATTGATTTCAATGGGAAGGAGGGGTATAGGAGCGGTAAACACACCGCTCCTATACCGCTCCAAAGATGCGGCTAGCAAGACTTTTGGAGCAGTCCTGCTAGCGCACCGCTTCAGTGTGAAAGTCTTCGGGCTTTCACATTGAAGACTACATGACATGATTTTTTCAGGCGGTATAGCAGCACTATTTTTAGCGATGCACTGCCTGAAAAACGCCCCATTGTGAAAGCACTCTTACTGACAATTGTGCGGTCCTGCAACATTCCACCCAAACAAAATTGATGTCCTTTTTTCCCCCTGAAAATAGAGATTTCTTCTGGTGGTATTTGATCACCTCGCTGTTTTTACAAAAGAAGAGCGACAATTCTGAAAAAAAAAAAAACACATTATCTTTTACTTTTTGCTAGAATAATAATCCCAATTCCATCCCCACCCCCCACCCCACTCCAATTTTTTTCCCCTTAGTTTAGGCTGATATGTAGTCTTCTACATATTTTTGGTAATAAGCGTATATTGATTGGTTTGCGCAAAAGTTATAGCGTCTACATATAGGGGATCGATTTATGCCATTTTTTGTTATTATTTTTTTACTAGTAATGACGACAATCTGCGGCGGATACTTTTGATACATTTTTGGGACCAGTGACATTTATACAGTGATTATTGCTATAAAAATGCACTGATTACTGTAAAAATGTCATTGGCAGGGAAGGGGTTAACACTAGGTGGCGATCAAGGGGTTAACTTTGTTCCCTCACTGTGTTCTAACTGTAGGGGGGATGGGACTGACTAGGGGAAGAGAGATCGGTGTTCATACACAGATCACGGTTCTTGGTCTGTCATGAGCGATCGTGGGTGCTCGACGGTCATCACGCCCGCTGGGCACAAGCATCAGCTCCGTGTACGCGCTGCGGGCACGTGCCCCTGGTGACCAAAAGGCAAAGGTAATGCCCAGCCGTGCCATTCTGCCAGAGTAAAACTGCGGCGGCTGGACGGCAAGTGGTTGGAGGGATAAAACACGAGGAAATGTGCACATATGCCAGAAGTTTGTAAAAACAGAACTCCTGGAACAAAGCTTTTTTACAGTGTCTGGCTGTGACCCCACAAAACCTCTTGTATTCTGTTAACTTAAAGGGTTGTAAAGGAAAGGAATTTTTCCCACTAAATAGCTTCCTTTACCTTAGTGCAGTCCTCCTTCACTTACCTCATCCTTCCATTTTGCTTTTAAATGTCCTTATTTCTTCTGAGAAATCAATTACTCCACACAGTAATGCAAGGCTTTCTCTCTGGTGTGGAGATAGCCTCTTGAGGGTGGAGGGGGCGAGCAGGAGGGTCAGGACAAGCTCTACTTTGCAGATAGAGAAAGGAGCTGTGTGTTAGTGGGCGTCCTGACACTCCTGCTCGCTCCCTCCCCCCTCAAGAGGCTTTCTCCACACCAGGAAGAAAGCCTCGCATTACGGTGTTGGGTTACAGACAGAAGAACAGGAAGTGAGGATTTTTCAGACAAAATAAGGACATTTAAAAGCAAAATGGAAGGATGAGGTAAGTGAAGGAGGATTGCACTAAGGTAAAGGAAGATATTTAGGGAATTTTTGTTTTACCTTTACAACCCCTTTAATACAAATCATTTTGTGACTGGATCTAGTGAGAAGAGGGGGTGAACAAATGAAGCCGCGTACACACGGCAGAGAACCTCGACGGGCAGAACACATCGTTCCGCCCGTCAAGGTTCTCTGCCGGCCGTCAGATTCGGCGACCCGCCCGTTGGAAATGGCAACCAGCCATTCATCCAGGCGGGCCGTCGAGCAAATAGAGAACATGCTCTCTATTTCTGCTCGACGGCATTCCCGACGGGATGCTCGCCGAGAGCAGACACATGGCCGAGGTCCTCGCTGGAATGCAGCTTCCAGCGAGGTTGTCGCTGATTTCCAGCGAGAACCTCGGTCGTGTCTACGCCGCCTGAGACGATCTTCTCTTGTCCATTCACAGAACATCTTGTGAACAGAATACAAGGCATTTTATGACTGGTTAAGTGGAGAGAAAAAGGAGTAGAAATAACAGGATCCCTTCATGGTATGAGTACCACTTCTCTCCAGAAGTTCAGCTCTGACAGTAGTATCCAGAATGAATAAAACTAGGATTGTTACCTTACACATCAGTCATCTGGACCTCGGATGACCATCATTAGAGGTAACTTAAAGTGATTTTAAAGTCTTTATTTTTGTTTGTTTTTTTAAATAACAAATATGTTGTATGCTCTGTTGAAGTGGATTTGCCCAGAGCAGCCTGGATCCTCCTCTTCTCGGGTCCCTCTTCGCTGCTCCTGTCGCGTGCCCCCACAACAAGCAGTTTGCTATGGGGGCACCCGAACCGAGTCACAGCTCCCTGTATTTATTCAGACACAGAACCCCGACCCGGCCCCGCTCCCTCTCTCCTTTGATTGGCTGACTGATTTTAATTGACAGCCACGAGAGCCAATGGCACCGCTGCTGTGACTCAGCCAATGCCAAAAGGCTAAGGGACTCATGGACATCGCTGGATAGAGATGGGGCGCAGGTAAGTATTAGGGGTGCTGGGGAGACTGCTACACACAGAAGTTTTTTTTTTTAATCTTAATGTATAGAATTCATTAAAGCGGTTGTATAGGCTAAAACATTTTTTTCTTCTGCCACCTGTAAAGGAAAAAGCATAATGAGCTAGTATGCACCGCATGCTTATGAAATACTTACCTTGGAACAAGGTGTCGGTACCGCTGCCGGTCCAGGCCGAGGGAGATGACAGGTATGCGTGCGGGAGACTTCTTTCCGGCAAGGTCCGGTGGTTGCCAGGCCTTAAGCCGAAAATCCCCAGTGCGCATGTGTCGCTGCATTCAGCGGCTAGTTGTGAGGGGAATATCTCCTAAACCGTAAAGGTTTAGGAGATATTTTTTGTACCCAACAAATGACTGAAAACGTTCCTAATAAAAAAAAAAAAACCTGACTTTACACGCACCTGAAATTTAATGGCATCCCATTTGAATTTTGCTTTGAAAAAATAAATCACCTTTAACATTGGGTATCCTACGTGTATTGATAAATATAAATGAAAAGTGATGTGGTGCTGTGATAGTGTACATACCAATGTATACATACTATATAGATCAACACTGTATCCTGGCCTAGGCCAACAAGGCCCAGGCCTAGGGCAACACTTTGCAGGGGGGCAGCATGAAAACTGTTATGCCGCGTACACACGGTCATTTTTTGCGATAAAAAAAAACGACATTTTTTGTGAAGTAAAAAACGACGTTTTTGAAACGTCACTTTCAAAGACGATGTTGCATACACACCATCGTTTTTTCACAAAAAACGAGGTTACGTTCACCACACTTTTCCATTGAAGCTCGCTTTATAACTAGCTTCTGGGCATGCGCGGGGTTGAAAAACGTCGTTTTAAACAACGTTTTTGCTACACACGGTGACTTTTTGTGAAACAAAAAACGACGTTTTGAAAAACGACAGAAAAAATTCAAGCATGTTGGAATTATTTTTTGGTCGTTTTTTTTAAGACAAAAAACTACGTTTTGCCCACACACAATGAATTTAAATGACGTTTTAAAAAACGACGTTTTTTTTCATCGCAAAAAACGACCGTGTGTACGCGGCATTAGTGTAGCGCAAGCTGCTTCTAATTTTGACCGTCCTATCAGCCTGTACCACAAACCTTCCTCACTGTGCTATAGGTTTTCTGCTGCACAATTGGCATGGTTATATCTTCTAATGCCGTGTACACACGGTCGTTTTTTGCGATGAAAAAAAACGACGTTTTTTAAAACGTCATTTAAATTGATCGTGTGTGGGCAAAAAAAAATTCCAACATGCTTGAATTTTTTGTGTCGTTTTTCAAAACGTCGTTTTTTGTTTCACAAAAAGTCACCGTGTGTAGCAAAAACGTCTTTTAAAACGACGTTTTTCAACCCGCGCATGCCCAGAAGCTAGTTATGAAGCAAGCTTCAATGGAAAAGAGTGGTGAACGTAACCTCGCTTTTTGTGAAAAAACGATGGTGTGTATGCAAAATTGTCTTTGAAAAGTGACGTTTCAAAAACGTAGTTTTTTACTTCACAGAAAACGTCGTTTTTTTTTCATCGCAAAAAACGACCGTGTGTACGCGGCATCAGTCCTCTCCATACAATTATCAGGAACGTGTGCTTAAAGTGGTTGTATACCCTTTTTTTTTATTTTTACCTACAGGTAAGCCTATAATAAGGCTTCCATATATTTTGATTACCTGTTTTTGTGCCTGGTTCCTGATTCCCTTACCGTAGATTGCCGGGCAGCACCCGAGGGAGACTTCGGCTTCGGGTGCCGACATTGCGGGCGCCCAGGACAGGTAAGTGACCATATATTAAAAGTCAGCAGCTGCAGTATTTGTAGCTGCTGACTTTTAATATTTTTTTTTCACACTGGAGCGGGCAGGCGCTATTCAGCTGCTAGCAGGGGTTTATAACCCAGCTAGCAGCCCCTGAAGAGGTTAAATGCGCCCGTGTAGCACTGCTGCAAAAGCGTTTTGCAGGCACTTTGGCAGCAGTGCTTATTCATTTCAATGGGCAGGAGTGGTGGAGGAGTGGTATACGCCGCTCCAAAGATGCAGCTTGCAGGACTTTTTTTTTTAACGTCCTGCCAGCGCACCACCAGTATAAAAGCACTCGGGGGTTCACACTAAGGCCGCGTACACACGATCGAACATGTCCGCTGAAACTGGTCTGCAGACCAGTTTCAGCGGACATGTTCGATCGTGTGTACAGCCTATCGGACCGTTTTCCAGCAGACAAACGTTTCAAAACATGCTTAGAAACCTGTCTGATGGAAACCTGTCCGTCGGGCAGGTTCGATGGTTAGTACACGAAATCATCGGACCAAAATCCCGCGCATGCGCAGAATCAAGTCGACGCATGCTTGGAAGCATTGAACTTCGTTTTTTCATCACGTCGTTGTGTTCTACGTCACCGCGTTCTGGTCCGAGGGGATTGTGGTCCGATGGTGTGTACGTACATCAGACCAACAGACCACTTCAGCCTGGTCGGATGAAAACTGTCCGTCGGACATGTTTCATCGGACATGTCTGATCGTGTGTACGCAGCCTGAGACTGCAGGGGAGATGTTTTGCAGGCATTTTACAGGTGCTATTTTTTAGCCCAAAAGCTCCTGAAAAACAGTGAGGGTGACATTTTTTTTTTTTAAATCGGCCTAACATATTGGCCCAAAAAATAAATCGGCATCATATCGGCCATCGGCAGCTGCAATTTCTAAATATCGGCATCGGCCAGAGAAAAACCCATATCGGTCGACCTCTACTAAATACACTACTGATATAGATCTCAAAAAGATGAATAAAAGTGAAACTTCTTAGTAATAGAATGATACTCCTAAATAAATTAGGGCTGCGGAAATTAACGATTAATTGTTCGATTAATCGTTAATTTCTTTGATCGACTAAAAAAATTTTGATCGACGATCCGCGGAGTGAGCTCCACGGTCTCGCCGATAGGAAAGACCGCGGCTTCGGCCTAGCTCCGGAGCCGCGGCCATCTTGGTCCACCCGGCGGCAAGCAAGTAGCGGCGCGCTGACGTCCTCATCACCCGCAGCATCCGGCATCCTCCTTCTCCCCCCTCAGCGCCAAGTTCCCCTACATGTAGCTCCGCGCTACTTCCGGGTACTTCCGGGTTTCCTCGTTGGGTCGGCTCTAGGTATGGTGGACTGGTGGAGCAGGAGGCGGCAGGGGGGATTGTGCTGGTGGTGGTGCTGCGGGGACCTGGCTGGGACACCCAAGATGAGAACAGGAGGCTGAGCCGTGAACAGGTGGAGGGAGAGATGTGCGAGGCAGTGCTGCAGCTGCTGGGGAGAAGGTAATGCTGGTGCACAGAGAGCTGTGTATGTGATGTCGGATGAGCTGTATTATATGTCACACTTCTCCCCGTGTAACTGTCCGCTTGTCATTGTGGATCTTGTTCAGCACTTGCTGCTGGGTGGAACCTTTCTGCCTCCTTTTAGTTCCCGGGGGGAATGTTTAACTAGCAGGATCACAAGACCACTCCTTTCTTCCTGCTTTAGAAAAAAGGTCTCTTCCTGTAACTCAGATTTCACATGTAGATGCATGCAATAGGACCTCCTGTTAAGAAGTCTGCTGAGAAAATTACAAAAGCTTAAAGTTTGTACCCCCCCTTGGCAAGCGGATCGAGGTATGCAGAAAAGTGTGCATTGTTATAAAGATGTATATGTTCTAGAGATAAACCGTGTTCATGCTGTTTGGTTTTAAACACAATATAATCCAAAGCACTTTGCATGTAACCATGTTTCTTTGAATGTTCAATGTAATTAGATGTGTGTGCAGACAACTGCAATTAACCCTGTAACCCCCTTTTGTGGTGATAACTGTAAATAAGTGTGTTGTATGTCATTTACAGTTTTCACGGTGCAACAGTGCGATGGTGCTACGGTGCTTACGATATTCATGTTTACGGTGCTCAAGGAGATAAAGAGAACAATATTCAACCCTGCTGCGCACCTTTGTCGCGAAAGAATAAAACTACTGCACCCGTCAGAAGCTCTCCTCTTGTTATTTATTCGATGCCATAGGGGCCGTAACAGTGAAAACTCGTCGCTGCGGTGGAGACTCGTTGCTGCGGTGGAGACTCGACATCACCGGCTGCGTCGCTGTCCTCATCAAACCGTGAGTAAGGCTTCCCAAGGCCTCGCAGGACACGTGCGGACGCCATCTTGGCGACAGAGACTTGGCTGAAAAGCAAACACGCCACGTGGACTTTTAAATATAGCGGGCTCTTTATATGTGATCCGGAAGCCTCCCTTAACTAGTATGCGAGCAAAATAGTTAATATTTTGCTAAATCAAGTTATTATATTCGTGTTTAGAGGCCTAGTGTCAGATTTAAAGCAATGCTATCTTCCAAGTTCCTAATCCACTAAACTGCAGTTAGTTACGTAAGGGTTAATTGTCTGGTTAGAAAGTGTCAGCAGTATATTCGTTTAAAACATTTTGTCATACTGTGTGCATTGGTTGCTAATCTTTAGTTACAAGGGTAAATGCCTGTTTTCTGTCGTAGCCCTAAGGAACAAGTTTGAGCCAACACTCATTCAAGTTAGGTTTCAGGCACACACACTATTGAAAGGCACAGGCACACTAGAACAAAATGCTGTCACCTGCTGAAGAAACAGACAAACCCACAGAGTCACAACAGGCGCGATCCAGCTCCAGAGAGCGAATCCTAACAGAAAAGGGCAAAGAAATGCACAAAGAAACAGTTAAGAGAAATGAAAAGGCATTCAACAAGGTGTACAACTCCTGGAAGGAGATAGCAAAGGAATTTAGGAAAAGGTTAAAGGATTTCTGCTCAACTGAAGACCTTAATACAAGATTGAAAGAGATTAAAGCCAAAGAAGCGTCAGTACACCAACAGTATGAGTCCATGTGCCGAAATAATTCCACTACCCCGCACGTTGTTAAGAGAATGGATGCATGCACCGCATTAACGGCTGAAATCTGCAACCTCATCAGCAAGCGGCTAGAGAATGTAGATGAAATCTTTAACGATCAACTTGAGAAGGAAAAGGTGAGAATGGTGCTTAATAAAGAAGAGCATGAGTCAGTCTTTGGAAACTCAGAAACAGAAACTGTCCTCTCATAGTCATTACCAGACTCCAGCGCAAGCTCGAGAGCCACTTCCAGATCTAGCAAACGCGCAGACGCAGAAGCAGATCTTGCAGCCAAGATAGAACAGGCAAAGGCGATGCAACAGATGCGCGAGGAGCAAGCTAAGCTGAACAAACTAGAGGCAGAAATTAAACTGAAGTTGGATGAGGAAAAGACAAGACTACAACAGCTACAAGCAGAAAATGAAGTCAAGGTAGCTGCAGCTAGAGTGAAGGGCCAACGACGCCTATGATAGTCTTGAATTTTACGAACAGGAGACAGACCACCAGGTGCAATACCTCTACCAAAATAATAAACCTCGAACCTCATTGAATCCAAAGGCTGTGCCATTTAAACCTTCAAATACACCACTTGAGGTGTCAAGACCAAAGGAAGAAATTAGTCTGACCCCAGAACTTGCAAGTCTGCTTATCTCCAACCGTCTCCCTATACCTGAACCGACTGTATTTACAGGTGATCCTTTGAAGTTCATAGATTGGAAGATATCCTTTATGGCGCTGATTGATCAGAAACCAATCCCTGTGTGCGAAAAAATGCTGTACCTGAAGAGATATCTCGGTGGTGAAGCTCAAAAGGCAGTGGAAGGGTTCTTCTACCGAAATTCAGAAGACGCCTATCTGGGTGCTTGGGGAATCCTACAGGACAGGTATGGAGGTCCATTCATAGTGCAAAGAGCCTTCAGAGAAAGGTTGGCTAAATGGCCAAAGATATCAGCAAATGACCCTGTAGCATTAAGAGAGTTTGCGGATTTCCTTCAAGGTTGTGTGGAGGCCATTCCTCATGTTAAAGGCCTAGCTATTCTAAATGATTGTGAAGAAAACCACAAGCTTCTCAAGAAACTGCCTGAATGGATCGCACACAGATGGAGTCGCATCATTGTGGACGAGCTTGACAAGTCTCAAGAATACCCAACCTTTGCTCGTTTCACAGAGTTCCTGCAAAGGGAAGCTAAGATTGCATGCAACCCCATTGCCTCTCCTTTCCTCCTCAGTACCAAGACTACAGATGAGAGAATCCCCAAGAGAGCCAAGGCGCTCAACACAAGCACTCAAATGAAGCCCTCTACCTTCAACGTTCCAAAGATTTCAGCTTCAAGACCAAAACCACCTTGCCTAGTCTGCAAAGACGAAACACACGGTGTCGCTAAATGTCTGACCTTTGCTGCAAAGACCATGGATGAAAAGAAGGCCTTTATTCACGAAAACCATCTCTGTTTTGGTTGCCTAAGAAAGGGCCACACTACAAAGGACTGCAAAGGAAGGCACACGTGTAGCATATGCAGTCGACGTCATCCAACCTGTTTGCACATACAGAGAAACACTGAGCCTGTCAAAACATCAAACGATGATCCAGTAGACATGGAAAGTAAAGCAAACGACAATGTTCCCAAAGTTATGTCCCATACCTTGACAAGACATACTTCTGCCACATCCTGCATTGTTCCAGTTACGACGGAGCCTCAGAGGGAAATCCTCACTTATGCCCTACTTGACACACAGAGTGATTCAACCTTTATTCTGGCAGACCTGGTATCGAAGTTAAGTGTGAGCACCAAGCCATTACAGCTAAAGCTCAGCACAATGACAGCTGTTGACACAGTTATATCAAGCCAAATTGCTCACGGTCTGCAAGTGCGTGGCTTCAACTCTAAAGCTCAAGTCCAACTCCGTCAAGCCTATACAAGAGATTTCATTCCAGTAGATAAGTCTCACATCCCCACTAAGGAGACTGCACTCCAGTGGTCACACCTCAAACACTTGGCAAACAAGTTACAGCCACTTCAAGACTGTGAAGTAGGACTACTGATCGGTTATGACTGCCCATCAGCACTGGCTCCCTTGGAGGTTGTTATCGGCTCCGAAAATGAACCCTTCGCTCAAAGGACTATGCTCGGCTGGAGCATTATAGGATCAGCAAATCCACATCTTGATAGACAGGGTAGCCAGAGCTTCGTACACAGAGTCGCAGTAAAAGAAATGCCAATGCCGACGGTCACTGATGTGTTAAAGGTTTTAGAAATGGACTTCATTGAAAGAAATTATGAAGATAAGTACCTGTCTCAAGACGATGTTCGCTTCTTGCAGTTTCTCTCGGAAACTATAATGAAAAGGAAAGATGGACACTACGAGATGCCATTACCCTTCAAAGACAACAGTCAACTGGCTCTACCAAACAATAAGAGGCTGGCCCTTATTCGACTTCATCATCTAAAGAAAAGACTAAAGGCAAATAGACAGTACCATGAACACTACACTGCATTCATGGAAGAAACAATCAGAAAGGGTGATGCAGAACCAGCCCCTTCATTATCAGAGGAAGAGACAGTGTGGTACATCCCACATCACGGGGTTTATCACCTCAAAAAGCCAGACAAGTTAAGAGTTGTCTTCGATTGTTCAGCAAAGTTCAAAGGCATCTCCCTAAACGATACCTTGTTGACAGGTCCTGACCTGATAAATTCTCTAGTGGGAGTCCTCTGTCGCTTCAGGAAGGAAGCAGTTGCTGTGATATGCGACATTGAAAAGATGTTCCATCAATTCTACATCCCCACAGAAATGCGCAATTACTTAAGGTTCCTTTGGTGGGAGAACGGTCAGTTGGAAACAGAACCAAAAGAATTCAGAATGGCAGTCCACCTTTTCGGTGCCAGTTCCTCTCCAGGATGTGCCAATTTCGGCCTTAAGTATCTTGCACGACAATATAAGTCAGAATATCCCTCAGCATCAGCCTTCATCGAGAAGAACTTTTATGTCGATGACGGCCTAACCAGCGTTCCAACAGTCAGTGAAGCTTCGAATCTAATCCTTGAAACTCAGATTATGTAAAAATGCTGGCCTACGACTGCATAAGTTCAACTCTAATAGAAGGGACGTCCTGTCCTGTATAGCTCCGTCAGAAAGAGCAACAACTAGTGTACCTGTCAAACTTGACCCAGACTCAACAACAGAAGGACAAGTACTGGGCATTCAGTGGTCAATTGAAAACGACACCTTCAGTTTCAGTGTTGACATAAAGGATCAACCCTCAACTCGTCGTGGTATCCTGTCAGTCGTAGCTTCTCTCTATGATCCTCTAGGCTTCATAGCCCCCTTCATACTGAGTGGCAAGTGCATTCTCCAAGAGCTTTGCCGCAGGGGCATCAGTTGGGATGAAGCACTTCCTGAGAGCTTATGTCCACGGTGGGAGGCTTGGAAGAGTAGTCTGCAAGCTTTAAGGGAAATCAAGATACCCAGATGTTACCATCCCCCAGATTTCGGTAACAGAACGAAAGTGGAACTACACCACTTTTCCGATGCCAGCAACATAGGATATGGTGCTTGTTCATACCTTAGGTACAAGAATGACAGAGATCAAGTCCATTGCAGCCTCATAATGGCTAAAGCAAGAGTCGCACCAACGAAGATTGTGAGCATCCCAAGGCTTGAACTCTCAGCTGCTGTCACCGCAGCAAGGTTGAGTGCCATGTTGAAGGCAGAACTTGAGATAGAAATTGACAAAGAATTCTTCTGGACAGATTCCCAAGTAGTCTTAGCCTATATCAATAATGAAGCGAGAAGGTTTCACGTGTTTGTAGCCAATCGTGTTCAACTCATAAGAGAGATTACAAACCCAACTCAGTGGCACTATGTGGATACGACACAAAACCCAGCCGACCATGCATCCAGGGGTCTACATGTAGAGGATATCTCCCCCTAAAGTTGGTTATCTGGGCCTAGTTTCCTTTGGAAATCTGAAGTGCACGCATCTTCAAGATCTTCGGCAGAACTAATTGTAGGTGACCCTGAAGTCAAACCCATTACAACCCTTGCATCACAAGCCAGTGAGCAAAGTGATATTCTAAACTGTCTGAGCAGGTTCTCCAGTTGGTTAATGCTCATTAAGGTGATTGCAAGAATCAGGAGAATAAAAATGAAGACGCATCACTGCAGCAATCTTGTGTCTGTGGAGGAACGTCAAATTAGAACCACCGTAATGTGCTAAATGCTACAACAGTCCAATGTTCAAGTAGACTAGATGATGCTTCTCTTAGAACGCTATTTTATGAAGCTATGGCCATTGTTAACAGCCGTCCTTTAACTGTCGATGGAATCAATGACCCCAAGGCACCAGAACCTCTAACTCCAAACCACCTCATCCTGATGAAATCCAAGGTTGCATTACCTCCACCTGGGAAATTCGTAAAGGAAGATGTATATGCAGCTAAACGGTGGCGTAGAGTACAGTATTTAGCAGAACAATTCTGGAGTCGGTGGAAAAGAGAATACCTAATGAGCGTTTCCACAAGACAGAAATGGCACACACCCCGACGTAACCTCAAAGTAAATGACATTGTCATAATCAAAGAAGATATGTCTCCCAGATGCCAGTGGCAACTAGGACGTGTAATTGAAACTACAATAGAAAAGGATGGTCTAGTTCGTCGTGTCAAGGTGTTAGTAGGTGACAGAAGATTGCAAGATAAGAAACACTATGTATCAAAACCTTCACTTATTGAACGTCCTATTCAAAAGCTAGTAGTCCTCATAGAAAGCAAAGTTCAGCTTTACTGATACACTAGCATACCACCACACAAGACGGTAGCCAGTTACAGAGGTACCTATAGGCTAAATTGTGTATGATGTACCATGTTTTATAGTGGCCTTAGTTATGTTCTGTAAATTATGTATGACTTTTTAAGTTATATTCATCATAACATAATTTGGTGGGAGTGTAACTGTCCGCTTGTCATTGTGGATCTTGTTCAGCACTTGCTGCTGGGTGGAACCTTTCTGCCTCCTTTTAGTTCCCGGGGGGAATGTTTAACTAGCAGGATCACAAGACCACTCCTTTCTTCCTGCTTTAGAAAAAAGGTCTCTTCCTGTAACTCAGATTTCACATGTAGATGCATGCAATAGGACCTCCTGTTAAGAAGTCTGCTGAGAAAATTACAAAAGCTTAAAGTTTGCACCCCCCCTTGGCAAGCGGATCGAGGTATGCAGAAAAGTGTGCATTGTTATAAAGATGTATATGTTCTAGAGATAAACCGTGTTCATGCTGTTTGGTTTTAAACACAATATAATCCAAAGCACTTTGCATGTAACCATGTTTCTTTGAATGTTCAATGTAATTAGATGTGTGTGCAGACAACTGCAATTAACCCTGTAACCCCCTTTTGTGGTGATAACTGTAAATAAGTGTGTCGTATGTCATTTACAGTTTTCACGGTGCAACAGTGCGATGGTGCTACGGTGCTTACGATATTCATGTTTACGGTGCTCAAGGAGATAAAGAGAACAATATTTAACCCTGCTGCGCACCTTTGTCGCGAAAGAATAAAACTACTGCACCCGTCAGAAGCTCTCCTCTTGTTATTTATTCGATGCCATAGGGGCCGTAACACCCCGTCACACTGCTACCCCACCTGACACACTGCTCCCCCACCTGACACACTGCTCCCCCACCTGACACACTGCTCCCCCACCTGTCTGCTCCCCCAAATGTCACACTGCCCCCCCACCTGACACACTGCCCCCCCCCAGAACTGCTTCCCCACCTGACACACTGCCCCCCCAGAACTGCTCCCCTACCTGACACACTGCCCCCCAGAACTGCTCCCCTACCTGACACACTGCTCCCCCACCTGACACACTGCTTCCCCACCTGACATACTGCCCCCCCCAGAACTGCTCCCCCACCTGTCACACTGCTTCCCCACCTGACACACTGCTTCCCCACCTGACACACTGCTTCCCCACCTGACATACTGCCCCCCCCAGAACTGCTCCCCCACCTGTCACACTGCCCCCCCAGAACTGCTCCCCCACCTGTCGCACTGCTCCCCCACCTGACACACTGCCCCCCCAGAACTGCTCCCCCACCTGTCGCACTGCTCCCCCACCTGTCACACTGCCCCCCCAGAACTGCTCCCCCACCTGTCGCACTGCTCCCCCACCTGTCGCACTGCTCCCCCACCTGACACACTGCCCCCCCCCCAGAACTGCCCCCCCAGAAACTGCTCCCCCACCTGTCACACTGCCCCCCCAGAAACTGCTTCCCCACCTGTCACACTGCTCCCCCACCTGTCACACTGCTCCCCCCCCCCCCCCAGAACTGCTCCCCACCTGTCACACTGCCCCCCCCTTTGACAAACTGCTCCCCCCACCTGTCACACTGCTCCGCTGGCTGTGTCTACCGCCCCTGGCTGTGTCTAACCCCCTCCCTACCGCCCCTGGCGGTGTCTAACCCCCCCTACCACCCCTGGCTGTGTCTAACCCCCCCTACCACCCCTGGCTGTGTCTACCCCCCCTACCACCACCCCTGGCTGTGTCTAACCCCCCTACCACCACCCCTGGCTGTGTCTAACCCCCCTACCACCACCCCTGGCTGTGTCTAACCCCCCTACCACCACCCCTGGCTGTGTCTAACCCCCCTACCACCACCACCCCTGGCTGTGTCTAACCCCCCTACCACCACCACGCCTGGCTGTGTCTAACCCCCCTACCACCACCACGCCTGGCTGTGTCTAACCCCCCTACCACCACCACGCCTGGCTGTGTCTAACCCCCCTACCACCACCACCCCTGGCTGTGTCTAACCCCCTACCACCACCCCTGGCTGTGTCTAACCACCCCTGGCTGTGTCTAACCCCCCCTACCACCCCTGGCTGTGTCTAAACCCCCCCCCCCTACCACCCCTGGCTGTGTCTAACCCCCCCCCCCCCCCTACCACCCCTGGCTGTGTCTAACCCCCTACCACCACCCCTGGCTGTGTCTAACCACCCCTGGCTGTGTCTAACCCCCCCCTACCACCCCTGGCTGTGTCTAACCCCCCCCACCCTACCACCCCTGGCTGTGTCTAACCCCCCCCCCCTACCACCCCTGGCTGTGTCTACCCCCCCCCCTACCACCCCTGGCTGTGTCTACCCCCCCCCCTACCACCCCTGGCTGTGTCTAACCCCCTACCACCCATGGCTGTGTCTAACCCCCCCTACCACCCCAGGCTGTGTCTAACCCTCCCTACCACCCCTGCCTGTGTTTAACCCCCCCACCACCCCTGCCTGTGTCTAACCCCCTCCCTACCACCCCTGGCTATGTCTAACATGCCTACCACCCCTGTCTCCTGTGTAACACCCCTACAAACCCTGTGTCTTACCCCCTCTTTAGCACCTCTCTGAGAAGCACGCGGCGGCGGCGGAATGGCGGAGCCTGCTTCATCCAGGCAACACAACGTTCACAGGGGAGTCGGGGATAGAGAGTGTGACAGACAGCCCAGCATGTGACAGTGACAGGTGATGGTGGCAGAGGGGGATACGATGGAGGTAGGGGGTGATGGTGGCACCGCAGGAGGAGATTGGAGGCAGGGGAGATTGTGGCACCGCAGAGGGGGGTGAAGGCAGCTGGTGTTGGTGGCAGAGGGGATAGAGGCAGGAGGTGATGTGACTAAATCATTTGCCCTTATTATATTGAAATTATGTTTTTTTACCTTAATGTCTATTACATTTTATTTAGTAACTTTTGCGAAATGCCAGTAAAAACGTGGCTGTGCCAGTAAATTTCGGATGTCGTGAAAGTAAATTTCAATCTGGTAGGTTGGCAACATTGGGGGGGCCCTTCATGGTTTCATGCATCGGGGCCCTGAAGGTTCTAGTTACGCCACTGCGCCCGCCTGCTTGCATCGTGCACGTGTCAGTGTCAGCTACTCTGCGGACGGGTCCTCCTGCCTTAAGAAGGTAAGAGAGGACAACCATCATGTATAGCATGCGGGCAGATGTGTATATGAAAGCATGCAGGCAGATGAGTGAAGCCCGGAGTGACAAGGACAGAAGGCAAGATAACGCAGGGCTGGCATGACTGGGGTGGAATCAGGGCAACAAAGGGTTAAGGAATGAGGAGGTGCCTTCAGGGGAGTGGCTGTAGGATTAGCTCTTGGAAGGGGAGGAGTGCCATATATAGGGGGCGGGGACGGCGCCAAAAGCACAGGCAGAGTGAGGGAGACACAGGGAGGCAGTTTTTTATTCTCTGCTCCCAGAAGGTAGGCCACAAAGCAGCATGGACATAGACACACTATTGGCGCGGCTGCGGGCCGCAGCGGCCAGTCGGGAGCCTGGATGGCTGGAGGCACAGGTGGGGGGCCTTATCGAGGATGTGGCGGGGGGGTCTCGGGACGGATCGCAGACACCACGCGCTCGGCGGTCGCACCCGCCGGAGCGTTACTCGCCTACCCCCACCGCCAGGGCCCAGCGGCATAGTCGGAGCCCGCAAGGGGACCCGTCGCCCCCCCCCGGCCAAGCGAGCGCATGCTTTGGCTGGGGGTGATGGTGGACGGCATCCGCCGCCCAGCCTGGGCCCAGTGGGCGGGGCTTCGGGCAGCAATGGCGCCCGGACCCCGGCCACGCGTCGGAGCAGCACGGAGCAGCCGGTTCCCCCCCAGAGCGTGGGGACGGCAGGGGGGGGATCCCAACGAGCAAAGCGCGGGGCAACAGCCGGAGGGTCCTCCAGGATCGGGACCGCCGGTTCCCAGGCAGGGGGGAGGCCGGAGTCCCCAGAGCGTAGGCCCAGCCGGGGCAGCAGCGTAGCAGAGACATCCACGGCCGGGTCCAAGGGTAGAGAACGATCCGCCGGGAGGCTGGGATCCACGCCTCCAGGCCTCCTGCGCCTGGGAGGCAGACGTCGCCAGTGTCGCCGGCCTCGGAAGATCTATCCGGGGGTGAGGCATCGGAATCGGAGGAGGTGTCGCCCGCGGTGGAATTGCCGGTATCGGCTGTGAGGGACGTGCCCGGCCAGCCTGGTAAGCCATCTTTCAATTCTCATAATGATTTTGCTACTGCTTTGTGTGCACTGTTAGGGGTGGGGGGTGGGGGTCCTCCTGGGTTGCCATGTAATGCTTTACCTACTGTAGGGTCGCCGACCGGGGGCCCCGGGTGGCGGGGGGTTTCGCCTGCTGCCCAGGGTTCCCCTGGGGGGATGCAGGATTTGTTGGGTGGGTTGCAGGACCTGTTGCACCCGTTTTGTTGGGGGGGGTACGCCGCCTCAGGCGGCACCATGGGTGGGGGGTCCAGCTGGGGGGGGGGCCCTGGGGACGGTGGGGCGCATGCCCCGGCTGGGGTGTTGCCGGATAGTGGGGCTGGCAGTGACACGGGGGGTGAGAAAACGGGGGGGGTCAGGACAGACGTGGTAAGGATGGATGATTCTGCAAAAGGTGAGGTATACGTTTGCTATGAGGGGCCGCTGGGGGCCCATCTGAAGCAGGAGGTCAGGGATAAGATCGGAAAAGGTGAGTACGTGGAGATTTTTTCCCTGTTGCCGTTGGAAAAATTTAATTTGGATAGGGTGAAGCCGGATAGTTCAAAAAGGGAGGATGAGGAGAAGAGGCGATACAGGTTGATTCCCCGGACGTTCAGCAATTGGTTGCAGGCATTTGCGATCATGGCCAGCGTCATAGGTGAAAAGAGCCCGGAACACTGTTCTGCGCTCTTTGGCTATATGGACGCCATAGGGGAAGCTTATCGGGTTTATGGGGGGACGGGGTGGTTGAGGTACGACGAGCAGTTCCGCCAGCGGCGGGCTGTGAGTCCTACATTGCGATGGGACCACAAGGACATCGTCCTGTGGATGCGGATGATTTCCGCGCCCCGGACGAATACTCCGTTTTTTCAGGGCGGGGCCGGGGGTACACCCACCTCTGGATCGCCGGCCGGGAAAAGATGGGGGGTGTGTTGGCAGTATAACGAGGGTTCCTGCAAATTTGGGGGTACCTGTCGTTTTAAACACGAATGCTCCGGATGTGGGGGGACTCACCCCCTGTCCCGCTGCTTCAAGAAAGGAAAGCGGACGGGGGATGCTGCTAAAAAAGGGGACAACGCCGGTGAAGGGGGAAAGGATGGAACCTTTTCTAAATAGGTACCCGGACAGGGCCGCGGCGCGGCTGCTCGCGGCCGGGTTTTCCGAGGGTTTTGTCATTCCCTGTTCTTTGTCGAAGGTGCCTCCCTTGGCAAGGAATCTGCGGTCTGCCTTGGAGAACCCGGACGTGGTGTCGGCAAAATTGGCGAAAGAGGTGGAGTTAGGTAGGATGGCGGGTCCGTTCACAGAGATGCCATTGCCGGATTTGGTGGTGTCGCCTCTGGGGGTGGTGCCCAAGAAGGAGCCAAACAAGTTTCGCCTCATTCACCACCTGTCCTTTCCAAAAGGGGGGTCGGTGAACGATGCAATCGATCCGGAGGCATGCACGGTATCGTACACGTCATTTGACGCGGCGGTGCGGTGGGTGCGTCGCTACAGAAAAGGGGCCTTGATGGCGAAATCAGACATCGAGGCTGCGTTCCGCTTGCTACCGGTACACCCGGACAGTTTCCGGCTGTTGGGTTGTCGGTGGCAAGAGGGGTTCTACGTGGATCGCTGCTTGCCAATGGGCTGCTCGATTTCCTGCGCACTGTTCGAGACATTTAGTTCCTTCTTGGAGTGGGTGGTCAGGGATGTGTCTGGCTCGGACTCTGTCATTCATTACCTGGATGACTTCCTGTGCGTGGGCCCTCCGTCATCCAGGGTGTGCGCAATTTTGCTGGCAACATTGCAGCACATGGCGGATAGGTTCGGGGTGCCACTGGCAGCCGACAAGACGGAGGGCCCGGTCACAGCATTGAGTTTCTTGGGGATCATGATTGATTCCGAGGCGATGGAGTGCAGGCTGCCGGTGGACAAGGTGGACAATCTTCGGCTGGAGATTCGGGAGATGCAGGGGCGGGACAAGGTTCAGTTGCGGGCCTTGCAGTCTTTGTTGGGCAAGCTGAATTTTGCTTGCCGCATCATTCCCATGGGCAGGGTTTTCTGCCGACGGCTGTCGGCAGCTACAGCGGGTGTTAGGGCTCCAAAGCATTACATCCGCCTAACAAGGGAACTGAAGGCTGATTTGCAGGTGTGGCATACGTTTCTAGAAACGTACAATGGGAGGGCGGTGTGGATGTGTGGGCCCGTCAGCAACTTCGATTTGGACTTGGCCACGGATGCGGCCGGGTCCACGGGCTATGGGGCTTTCTTTAAGGGAAGATGGAGCGCGGAGGCGTGGCCGGAGTCCTGGGTGTCAGCAGGTTTTGGAAGGAACCTCGTTCTGCTAGAACTATTCCCGGTGGTAGTGGCGATAGAGTTATGGGGGGCGGAATGCAGAGATCTGAAGATCAGGTTGAACTGTGACAACATGGGTGTGGTGGAGGTCATCAATCGGATTTCCGGCTCTTCGTTGCCGGTGGTACGACTGCTGCGCCACCTCGTGTTGCACTGTTTACAGTGGAATATATTTCTGTACGCGGTGCACATACCGGGGGTAGAGAACAGACTCGCTGATGCTTTGTCTCGATTCCAGTGGGACAGGTTCAGGGAGCTGGCCCCAGGGGCGGATGCAGTCGGGGTCCCTTGCCCGGGGTGGATGTGGGGACTTGCATTGGAGTAGCAGCAGATTGGATCAGGAAGTCGGTGAGTGGGCAGACATGGACCGCATATTCTAAGGTATGGGAAGAATGGGCTGGTTTTAGACGGCTGGCGGACGCCGAGCTGGGGGATAGGGAAATGGGCTGGTTGGTGGTGTACTTTGTGGTGAGGCATATGGAGAAGGGCGGGTCTGTTTCGTCCTTGGAGAAAAGATTAGCGGCCTTGGCATTTTTATTCAAATTGGAGGGGCGGGAAGATCTCACGAAAATATTCTGGGTAAAACAGGCGGTTAAGGGTTACAAGAAGGGGCGGCAGTGCAGAGATGCGCGGAGACCAGTGTCGTTTTCTATTCTTTGTAGGATTTTTGGAGTGGTGGGGGAGGTTTGTTCATCGCGATACGAAGTACAGTTGTTTCGGGCGGTTTTTTCGGTCGCATTTTTTGGTGCTTTTCGGGTGGGGGAAATAGTCAGTCCTTCAAAGCGGGTGGCCGGGGGCCTTTTGAGGGAGGACGTCAAGTTATCAGAGGACAAGGTGAGTTTCCGGCTGCGGCGGTCAAAGACAGACCAAAAAGGTAGAGGGGTAGACGTAGTGCTATATCTGCTGCCGGGTTCGGAGGTGTGCCCGGTGCGGGTGGTAAGGGAATTTCTAAGGGGGCGGCCAGTGGGTGGTGGGCCGTGCTGGATACATGAGGATGGTTCTTTTCTGTCACGTTTCCAATTTATAGCGGTTTTTAGGAAATGTCTGCAAAAAGCAGGGTTGGACGAGCGATTGTTTGCCTCGCACTCCTTCCGTATCGGGGCGGCGACCGAGGCGGCCCGGTGCGGGTTGGATGAGGCGGCAGTGAAAAGGATTGGGAGATGGGAATCGAGGAGATTCCGTTCTTATGTGCGCCCGCATATGGTGGTGGAATAAAAGGGTTGGGGGGTGCATTGCCTGACATGCCAGGATGGGATTGTGGGGGTGAATGTGGATAGTCATGCTTGCTGTTTTGTTTTTCAGATGGAGAGCAGGCGTGCCTCGTGTGGATCATGGGGCATTCTTACGTTTGTAGGGGGGCCCGTAGAGCGGATGCTAGGCCTGGAGGACGGCAGTTGGGCATTTCTAGGCGGGAGGCGACGATCAGGTGGTTGGGCATCCCCGGGATGGGTTGGCGCAGGGTGCTGCCGGAAGTGCAGCGCTATGCTCAGCTCGACCGACCTCCGGATGTGTTACTGTTACACGTCGGGGGGAAAGACCTGGGGATTCGGCCTATAGGGGACTTGATGTCCGCGGTCAAGGCGGATGTCTTGACATTGCGGGCATCTTTCCCAAAGATGTTGATTGTCTGGTCTGACATTGTTGCGCGAACCACGTGGCGCATGGCAAGGTCAGTCGACAGGGTCAATAAGGGAGGGTAAAAGTGAACAAGGTTTTGGGGAGGTTTGTGGCACAGCACGGGGGGTTAGTGGTGCGACACAGGGAATTGGAGATGAATGTGGGGATGTACCTACTCAGGGATGGTGTTCACCTAACTGATGTAGGTACAGATTTGTGGGTGCTAGGTTTGCAGGAAGGGATTCAGAGGGCCCTGCGGGTGTGGAGGGGCCTGTAAGGAAAAGGGAATTTTCCTTCCGGGCTGTGGCGGTGTCCTTGGTCTTTGATGGTGAAAGTTAACTGAAAATGGAAATGGTTGGGAGGCTCATCGGTGGGATGGGCTCCTTATGGGGTTATTGCGGTGGAACGGTGTCTGCTACAATACGGTGACGGTGCACTGCGGTGTTAAAAAGGGGTGTCTCAGAGCTGGAGTCGGCTGGAGGCCTGGGTATGGTGATGGTACGCAGTGTGGTGGTGAAGAAAAGGTTAATGGGGGATTACTGTCAAAGACCAATTAGGACTGGTGTTAAAATAATAATAAAATGTTTGGTATTTATATTGTTAATATTTACAGTTGGAATTGTTGGAAATTCCTAGCATCAAAAAAGTTTGGTAAAAAGTTTGGTTAATTATTTATTTTTGGTTACAAAATAAATGGCTGTTGTGGCCAATTTTATTCCAATTCTACTGTGTCGGTCTCGTTTACTGGGTTTAGGTGGCACGGGGGGAAAAGGGGGGTGTTTAAAAGGGATTGATATGGGGGTAGGTTTAAGTTATGGTTGCACATTGAAACTACGCTAGTCATGTATATGAAAGCATGCAGGCAGATGTGTATATGAAAGCATGCAGGCAGATGTGTATAGGAAAGTATGGGGGCAGATGTGTATATGAAAAGCATGGGGGCAGATGTGTATATGAAAAGCATGGGGGCAGATGTGTATATGAAAAGCATGGGGGTAGATGCTGTAATATACACATCTGCTCCCATACTGCAAGAATATACACATCTGCCCCCATGCTGCCCCCACCACATTTACCACTGACTAATGCAGAGTTGCAATGCAAGGAGATCAGCTAAAAGTAGTTGTATCTGTATGTGCGTTAATTAATCGAAATTAGTCGATTAATCGATTAAAAAAAAAAAAACGATTAATCGAACACAAAAATTTTAATCAGTCACAGCCCTAAAATAAATCCAATATTATCCAGTGATCTTAACCATGGGTCTCCAAATTTTTCAAACCAAGGGCCAGTTTATTGTCCTTCAGACTTTAGGAGGGCCGGATTGCGACCTGCAGGGGCAGAAAATGTCCTGAGCTTAGCATCAGTGAGAATAAACATTGCATCAAGGTTGGTGGTCAGTAGGAGGAATAGTAGTGCCACTTATTTGTAAAAGAAATAGTATCCCATCATTGGTATCAGTGGAAGAAATAGTGCTCCCTTGTTAGTGTCAGTGAAAGGAATAGTGCCCCAAGGGCCAGGTAAAGGCTAGTAAAGGGCCACATCTGGCCCTCGGGCTGCAGTTTGGAGACCCCTGATCTAAACAAACACAATACTTGTTTCTCACTGTTATGTAGATTATGCAAAGCACTTTGTAACAGGATGCTTTTATGTTCCATCATGCATGCTGTTATGCCGCGTACACACGATCATTTTTCGGCATGAAAAAAAAAAACGACGTAATTTAAAATGATCGTGTGTGGGCTTCACATAATTTTTCTTCTTCTGAAAAAAGACAAAAAAATTATTTAAGCATGCTGCAATTTTTAATGCCGTTTTTTAAAAATGTAGTTTTTTGGGTTTTAAAAAATGATCGTGTGTGGGCTAAAACTACGTTAAAAACGACTTTTTAAACCTGTGCATGCTCAGTTATGCTAAGTTATGAGACGGGAGTTTGCTCATCATTTTTTTTAAAACAATGGTGTGTGGGCAACGTCGTCTTTAATAATGAAGTTACATAGTTACATAGTTACATAGTTAGTCAGGTTGAAAAAAGACACAAGTCCATCCAGTTCAACCATAAAAAAATAAAAAATAAAAAATAAAACAAAGTAAAACACAGTACATCCTCCCATACACCCAACTCCATACCCACAGTTGATCCAGAGGAAGGCAAAAAACCCCAGCAGAGCGATGATCCAATTTGCTACCGGAGGGGAAAAAATTCCTTCCTGATCCCCCGAAAGGCAATCGGATTTACCCCGGATCAACTTTACCTACAAAACTTAGTACTCACTTATATTATGTGCATTTAGGAAAGAATCCAGGCCTCTCTTAAAGCAATCTACTGAGCTGGCCAGAACCACCTCTGGAGGGAGTCTGTTCCACATTTTCACAGCTCTTACTGTGAAGAAACCTTTCCGTATTTGGAGGTGAAATCTCTTTTCCTCCAGACGTAAAGAGTGCCCTCTTGTCCTCAGTGTTGACCTTAAAGTGAATAACTCAACACCAAGTTCACTATATGGACCTCTTATGTATTTGTACATGTTGATCATATCCCCCCTTATTCTCCTCTTCTCAAGAGTGAATAAATTCAGTTCCTCTAATCTTTCCTCATAGCTGAGCTCCTCCATGCCTCTTATCAGTTTGGTTGCCCTTCTCTGGAAAAACTTTGGGCCAGATTCACAGAGCAATTACGCTACAGGAGATGCGCGGCGTAAGTCTAAATCTGCGCATGTGTATCGATGCGCCGCATCCTCAAAACGCATGAAATCTAATTTTTTTCCGACCGGCTTAATTTCGATAGACAGGGGCATCCGTGCACGCAAAACTGCGCTAGACACACCATTGATTTGCTAGTCAAATATGCAAATGAGGGAGTTACGGGGATCCACAAAAGTAAGTTGGTGCAGCGCAGGCTACGCGCTGTGCGCAACAGCTGCACGTCTTGTCTAAAATTTGTCCAAAGAAAAGGTGGTATAAAATTAGACAATCCGTCTACATGTCAGCTAAAGCAACACTGTTAGTGAGGAGCTGAACAGTCACACTTGCAGGACAACAAACTGTATGCCAGGGGCATCCATGCTCATAGCTATACTACTGACTTTAGATGAGCAAAGAAGGAGGAGGGCACGGAGGAGGGCACTGGAGAGGATTTTTTTTCCAAAAACTTTTTATTTGCTTTTATAAACATTACAATCTAATCTAATCTAATAAAATATTCTTATCTGATACAAGCCCCTCACTCTTCACTCTTCACGGGAGAGGATATATCACACACGCATAGACATCTATGGCATGAGTGATTCTGAGGTGTCTCGCATCTTCAGATTCACCCCTCATGCCATCATGGAATTAACCACAACCCTGCAGGAGGACATCAGCAGCCCAACACATGACACCACCCATAACACCCATGACAGCTACATATACAATCATAGCCCCATCCCAATGGAATTCGAACAGAACATGTATGGGGACATCTGGCTGGTTGGTGAGTGACATGGGTGGCAGGCATGACTGTCCCCCCCATGATGCAGAAATCACAAGGGGCACATGCACTACTAACATCCTCCTGTCTTTTCCCTTCAAGGTGACTCTGCATATGCACTGGGACCCCATCTCATGACTCCTATGCGGAACCCCCCATGGTACCCTGGTGTATTCCCCAAACTTCATGTGCCAGATCATCGGTGCATGTTACATGCTGCACAACTTCGCAGTGACAAAGGTCCTGGAGATTGACATACGTGATGACCTGACCCCCGAACCAGACAATCCCCCCCTAACCGAGGCTACCCCGTCTTCTGAGGGAAGAGCAGCCAGGAGACCGCTCACATTATGCATCTTTGGACGTTAAACACACACATTAATCATGGCACAATGAGAATGCATGCATGCACACCACTGTGGTCCCTAGCACACACACACCACATCCTCATCACACTGGATTAGCACAAGCCCACCATGCAGGACTTGTGAGCAGCAACGCCACGGCTCCAATTATGTCACTGTACATTCATACACCATTCACACGGACCTGGGGATCACTTCTCCCTGGTCCTGGGGAACCCTTCTCCACCACAAATGAGGGTGACACCCCTTTTTCGGCAGGAATGTCACCCCCACATTCCAAAATCATTCACAAACAGAACCAAAAAAAATTAAAAATTTAAAAAAATGCCCAGCAAAAAAATAAAAAAATGCCCAGCAAAAATATAATTAAAAAAAAAACACAACAAAGAAAACACAGAAAAGACAAAAATCACTCTGCAAAACACTATCCAAAACAGTCACCAAATATCTCAAAGACACAAACCAACAACCGCTAATAAACAACAGAACAAAAGCACCTTGCTGTATAGGAAGGGATACAAAAGGAAGGGCGTTTGTGTCTGTCTATTTAAGCTCTCTGCGTAGCTCACTAAGTTGCCCGGGTCCACTTCCAATTCCACTGATTGCGCCGTTCCCGAGTTGTGAGCATGCGCACAGAGGTGCTGACCATGGTCTGCTTCATGTGCGCATGCGCGATCCGGCCGGCCCTTCACGGCTCATTTTAATGTAACACGCCCACGTCCTTCCCAATTTGAATTACTCCGCCTTACGCCTCGGAAATTACACTGCACCGGCGCAAATTTCTGCGCAAATACTACGAGGATACGGTGATTGTGCCTCTACATTGCGCCGGTCTAACGTAAAGGAGGTGCGCTACTCCGGTCAAAATATACGCCAATGTACCTGAATCTGGCCCGAAGTTTTTTGGGTTGTAAAAAAATTATCGTGTGTGGGCTAAAACTACGTAAACAACGACTTTTTAAACCTGTGCATGCTCAGAAGTTATGAGACGGGAGTTTGAATAGAACTTCCCCTTTAGAGTGTCATCGTACGTGTTGTACGTCACCGCGCTTTGCTCATCATTTTTTTAAAACAATGGTGTGTGGGCAACGTAGTTTTTAATGATGAAGTTGGAAAAACTTTGTTTTTTCTACATGCTGAAAAACAACATTTTTTTTTCATGCCGATAAACGATCGTGTGTACGCGCCATTACAGTGTGAAACAAGAAAGTCATGCATTGTGTTTATACATAAAATTACATTATTGTATACAACTCTTACTGCACCTTATACTTTATCACCCTACAAAACTCTCCCCCACATTATAAATCTAAATGACAGAACAGAAGAATACCTGAAAACCCATTTGGATGTCTGTTGGAGTGACAGACACAGACTATGGAGCCTTTTCTATACAAGATACATTGGCCCAGATTCAGGTACATCTGCGCATTATTGGACCGGCGTAGCGCACCGCCTTTACGTTAGACTTGCGCAATTTTGTCGCGTAATCACCCTATTCTCGTAGCTTTTGCGCAGAAAATTGCGCATGCGTAACGTTTTTTCAGAGGCGTAAGGAGGAGTAATACAAATTGGGAAGGACGTGGGCGTGTTACATTGAAATGAGCCGTGACCCCATGCAAATGAAGGGCCGGCCGGCTCGCGCATGCGTGCTTGAAGGAGACCATGTCAGCTCCGCTGTGCGCATGCTCACAACTCGGGAGCGTCGCAATCAGTGAAATTGGAAATGGACTAGGGCAACGTTGTGAACTACGCAAACAGCATAAATAGACAGACACAAACGCACTTCCTTTGCAAAAGTACAGCCCTTTGTGTCCCTTTCCATTTAACCAAGTGCTTTTGTCCTGTTGTTCGTTGCGGTGTGTTTTGTAGTTGTCAGATTAGTGTTCTGTGTGATCAAGTGTTTGTTAGTAGATTTTTGAAAGTGGTTTTTGATAAGTGTTTGAGAGACTGTTTGATTGATATATTTGTGTTTGTTTCTTTTCCTGCTGTATTTTTGTTTTGTTTTTTGGTGACTGTTTCTTGCTGAGTAGTTTTCTCTGTGTGTGTGTGTTTTTGTTTGATTGGTTGTGCTTGTTTGTGTGCGTGAATTTTGTTGACTGGGACTGAGTTTTTTTGGAAGGATGACTGAGAGAAAACGAAAGCTGAATTTTACAGTTGTGGAAAAACAAATTCTTGCCCGGGCCATTAGCGAGTATGGGCGTTACCTCCACGGCCCACAGAGTGCCAACATCACCCCGGCCAGGAGGAGGGAGATTTTGGATAGGATCACTGACCAGGTGAATTCAGCGGGGGAGGGGGAGACACGGACCCAGTCTGGGATTGACAAAAAAATCAATGACCTCCGGCGTCTGGTCAAAAAGAAGCTGGCCAGAATGCATGCCCATGCCAGGGGCACAGGAGGGGGCCCACCATGCCGTATTAGCCTGACAGCGGAGGAGCGTGCGGTGGCCCTGACCTTTCATCGGCATGAAGTTGCGGGCCTGCCCGGCTTTGACTCAAGTCCGGAGCCCGTGGTGCCAGGTAAGTTTTTTTTTTTTTTTAATATCAGGTGTTTAGCATGTGTGGGGGAGGGGGTGAAAGGGAATATGTGGCAAGTGTGTGGATCCTCCAACCTGCGAATGTTTTGTGTCATCCACAGATGTGCAGGAGGGTGCAGGGCCATCTGGCCTGACCGCACCAACCCCAGGACAGCAGCCTAATGAGGCCCCCCCAACAAGGCCGGAGTCCGCGGAGGAGGTTCAAGAGGAGCAGGAGAATCATGAGGAGGAGGAGAATCATGAGGAGGAGGAGTCCATGTCAGGCACTGGATGTTTGGGTTTTGAGGACTCTTCCCCTCTGGCTGCAGCAGGCAGGCCTCCCTAAGGCAGGCCTCCCCCTCCCCTCCCTCCTCCCCAACATGGCTCCCCTCACAAGGGCCTCCCTTCTCCCCGGCCACAAGCATCAGCTGGAGGCAGGATGTCATCCCAGACCACCAGGGGGGTGGCCGATCTCCTGCCCGCCACTCTGAGAAGGGACCAGTTCCTCCAGACCCGCCATCTGGGACAGGTCAGCCAGACATTGGTGCGGATGGAGGAGAGCCTGTCCTCCATCAAGGATACGCTGGGGAACCTGGACTCCCACTCCCGGGCTTTCACAACCTGCCTAAATGAACTGCAGACGACATCAGCAGGCGTTGGGCAGGATGTGAGGGCCCTTACCCTGGCTATCCAGGCCAACACGGCAACACTTGGTGCTGCCCTGGACAGAATAGCCGTGGCCTTGGAGGGCAGGCCGCCAGGTGGGCAGAGATCAGGGGCTGCTCCTCCTTCCCCGGTTTTACCCCTTCCCCATGAGTCTCCCCTGAGAAGCCGGGGCCGTGGCTGGGGGCGCCCCAGGCGTTGCTCACGCAGAGGGCAATAATTTGTTTTTCCCCATTTTTTTTTTTTTAATAGTTTTTCTTTTTTTTTTTGCTGGAAATTTTTTTTTTTTTGCTGGAAATTTTTTGCTTTTGCAGGTCATTTTTTTTTTGGGTTGTGAATGCTGTGTGAATGTGGGGGTGACATTCCTGCCGGAAAAGGGGTGTCACCCTCTATTTTGGTGGAGAAGGGTTCCCCAGGACCAGGGAGAAGTGATCCCCAGGTCCGTGTGAATGGTGTATGAATGTACAGTGACATAATTGGAGCCTTGGCGTGGCGTTGCTGCTCACAAGTCCTGCATGGTGGACTGGTGCCAATCCAATTTGATGTGGATGTGGGGTGTGTGTGCTAGGGACCACAGTGGTGTGCATGCATGCATTCTAATTGTGCCATGATTAATGTGTATGTTTAACGTGCAAAGATGCCCAATGTGATCTGTCTCCTGGCTGCTCTTCCCTCAGAAGACGGGGTAGCCTCGGTTAGGGGGGGATTGTCTGGTTCAGGGGTCAGGTCATCACGTAGGTCAATCTGCAGGCCTTTCTTTCTGCGAAGTTGTGCAGCATGCAACATGCACCGATGATCTGGCACACAAAGTTTGGGGAATACAAGAGGGTACCCCCAGACTTATCCAGGCATCGGAAACGTGACTTTAGGAGGCCAAAGGTGCGCTCCACCACTGCTCGTGTTTGGGCATGTGCTTGATTGTATCTTTCCTCTCCTGGGGTTTGGGGGTTCCGGATAGGAGTCATGAGATGGGGTCCCAGTGGATATGCAGAGTCACCTGTAAGGGAAAAGACAGGAGGATGTTAGTCATGCATGTGCCCCTTGTGATGTGCATCATGGGAGGGGATAGTCATGCCTGCCACCCATGTCACTCACCAACCAGCCAGGTGTCCCCATACACGTTCTGATCGAATTCCATTCGGATGTGGCATTGATTGTATATGTAGCTGTCATGGCTGGACCCTGGGTGTTTGGCACGGACGTGCCATATGAGGCCTTGGGCATCGACTATCACCTGTACATTGATGGAATGCCAATGCTTCCGATTGCGGTACATGTGCTCTGTCTCCTGGGGGGCTGGAGTGCCACATGTGTGCAATCAATGGCCCCCACAGTGCGTGGGAATCTGGCAATTCTGTAGAAATCTGTCATTGCCTTCAGCCGCAGCTCCTCAGTGGTGGGTTTGATTTGGTTGGCCATGCGTCTGAGAATTGCAGGGACAACCTGGTGCACACATCTGCTCATGGAGGATTGTGACATCCCAGCCACCACTCCACTTGTACGCTGAAAAGAGCCACTGGCAAGGACATGGAGTGTTGCCAGTACCTTGACCAGTGGCTGCACTGCATGTGAGCGGTGTGTTGGGCTGGTGATGTCCTCCTGCAGGGTTGTGGTTAATTCCAGGATGGCATGAGGGGTGAATCTGAAGATGCGAAACACCTCAGAATCACTCATGCCAAACAGGTCTATGCGGGTACGGTATATCCTCTCCCGTGCCATCCTCCGTGCCCTCATCCTTCTTTGCTCATCTAAAGTCAGTAGTATAGCTATGTGCGACGATGCCCCTGGCATGTTGGCATACAGATTGTTGTGCAACACGTGTGACTGCTGAGCTGCTCACTAACAGTGTTGCTTTATCTAACAAGTAGACCTTTTTTCTCTTTTTAGACCAGCTTTTATATGCTCTAATTTTAGACAGGACATTTTGCTGTTGCGCACACTGCGTCGCCTGCGCTGCCCCAACGTTGTTTTGTGGATCCCCGTAAGTCCCTCATTAGCATATTTGACTAGCAAATCAATGGTGTGTCTAGCGCACTTTTGCGTGGAAGGATGCGCCAGTCTAACGAAATTACGCGGGACAAAAAAAAGATTTTTTGCGTATCTCGTTCTGGGGATGCCGCGCAACGAAACGCACGCGCACATTTAGACTTACGCACGCGCATCTCCTGTTGCGCAGGCGTAATCGCTCTGTGAATCTGGGCCATTGTTCATTGAAAGTAGAAGAAATAGAGGAAGGAGGTTTTTGTACGGCTCTGTATCACTGTGTGAGAGGGAACTCCAACTCTGCTGACAGGAATAAACTGCAACATCTTCCTCCTTTTATGTCGCTGATTGTAAGAGTATAATCTGTTCCTGATCCAGATCCACTAAACCTGGTTGGGACTCCAGAGTGAAGGTTACTTGTACCCCAGATAATCAGTGTTGGAAGTTGTCCTGATTTCTGCTGGTACCAGTGTAACCTGTTGGTGCTAACATAAGAACTGCATTTACATGAGATGGTGACTGTCTGTCCTGGAGTTGCAGTGATCTCATTCGGACGTCTGTGTCAGTATAATCTGTGCCCAGGATCCTGAGAAAATAAGAACATGATTTTATATTTTATTCCATTTTTTTTCCTGCAATGTCCCCCCCCCCCCCTTATTATTTTATAAATTACTATGAGAATCTCTCACCCTGAATATAAAGCAGTATGAGAGGCAGCAGAACCCCCTGAGAAGCCATCTTGATGTCTCTGCACCGACACACACAGACTACTGAGATGTCACCTGTACAATGTCTCCTATATAACAGCTGCAATCATTAGGGGGAAACCCCCCGACATCACATATGGGGGACAGGAAACATGCAAATTATACAATGCAAATCATCTACATTTCATGTTTTACACCTCATGTGCCCACAGTGATGATCACCAATGTATAATAGATCAATGTCAGCGACAATATACAAATAATATTCGGTGATGTAAAAAAGCAGAAAACCCTGAACTATACCTGGGTGGAGCTGCCAATGAATACAATGTATAAATAAAACATATTTCTGTGATTCTATTCTGCGGCTCGAGATGTAGAAATGTTTGTTTCTCCTTCATTAACTTTCCAACGAGAGGATCGGGGATCACATTTTGAAGCATTTATAATTTCCTGATTGTTCTATTCCCTGCACTCCATATCATCTCTACACCTCTGGATTCTATTATGCCGTGTACACACGATCAGTGTCCAATGGACTTTTTTAATCGGAGAAACCGGTCATGTGTGGGCCCCATCGGACTTTTTTCCATCGGTGTAAAAAAATAGAACATGTTTTAAAATTTGAAAGAAAAACCAATAGTAAATTACGATCGTCTGTGTGGAACTCCATCGGAAAAAAATCCATGCTCAGAATCGAGTCGGCGCATGCTCGGAAGCATTGAACTTTTTTTTCCGCTCGTCGTAGTGTTTTACATCACCGCGTTTTGGCACGGTCAGAATTTAGTCTGATAGGCCCGGGTTCACAAAGCACTTACGCCGCCGTATCTCCAGATACACCGACGTAAGTACAAATGTGCGTACGGCCGAGCCGACGGATTTGGCCACCCGACAGATTTCAAAGCATGCTTTGAAATCTATCGGGTGGGAATCCGTCCGCCCGACATGTCTGCTGGTTAGTACACTTACCAGCAGACATGTCGTCTCGCACCGCCGCCGAATGGATTCGGCGCATGCGCGGAAGTGTTTTACTTCCTGGTGCGGTGACGTGGCGGCGTCAACGTCACCGCCACGTCATCGACACCTCAGCGTGCCGTCTGCTGGCGGGGATTTTGGTTTGCTCATGTGTACACGCGAGCAAACCAAAATCCTAACAAACAGATTTGTTCAAATCGGTTGGTCCGACCGATTTGAACAAATAGATTGCCTCGTGTGTACGAGGCCTAAGGGTTACGTCCGGCGTAAAGTTATTCACCATATTGGAGGCGCAACTCATGCAAAGGTATGGACCAGGGAACGAACGCCATCAAATTTTACGTTGTTTACGTAGTACGTGAATCGGGCTGGGCGTAGGTTACGTTCACGTCGTAGGCAGTGATTCGATGTATCTTAGGCAGTTGTTTCGACATGACTGTGAGCATGCGCACTGGGATGCGTCCAAGGTACGACGCATGCGCAGTTCATTTTAAGTACTTGTCTGAAGCACAGCCCATCATTTCCATGGGGTCACGCTTCATTTAAATGCATCACGCCCACCTACTTTGACTTACGTCAGCTTACACCGACGCCTATACGCTACGCCGGCGCAACGTTGGGAGCATTTGCTTTGTGAATTCTATGCTTGCCTCTCTGCGTTGCGCCGGTGTAGCGTAGAGAAGATACGCTACGCCGGCATAAAGATGCGCCGAGGTATGTGAATTCGGACCATAGTGTTTAGGCAAACAGGGCCGCCATCAGGGGGGTACAGACAGTACACCTGTAAGGGGCCCGGAGATCCCCAGGGGCCCGGATGGCAACCCCTTTATTTATTTATTTATTTATTTTTTTGTAAGATGTCCGGAGGTCCCCAAGCCCCCCGGATGGCAACACCCCCTTTTTTAATTTATTTTGTATATATATATTTTATTTTATATATATATATATTATTAAAGGGTCCAGAGGTCCCCAGGGCCCGGATGGCATCCCCGTTTTTTTTTTTTTTAAATATAATTTATAATAATTATTTTATTTTATTTTTATTAAAGGGCCCAGAGGTTTCTTTTTTTTCTTTTTTCTTTTTATTAAAGGGCCCAGAGGCCCGCAGGGGGCCCGGAGGTCCCCAGGGTTCTAGAATGCAACCCCCCTTTTTTAAACAAATATATTTTATATACATATACATATATATTTTGTTAAAGGGCCGAGAGGTCCCCAGGGCTCCCAGCTTCCCAATTTTGTTAATTAGCGGCGGCACCCCCCGCCTCTCAATTTGTGGCAGCCTGCCCGCTTCTCAATTTTAGGTGGCAGCACCAACCCCCCCCCCCCCCCCTGGTTCTCTGTTCCAGGGGCCCATGCCTAAAGCTGTGTAAGGGGTCTCATAATTCCTGATGGCGGATGGCGGATGTAGGCAAGACTGATGAAAGTCAGCTTCATCGGAATTCCCAGTGCGCATGCTCCAACTTACGTCAGAAAACGTCCATGAAACCGACGTGAAAATGACGTGATCGTCACTTACGCAATTCCCTATTCGCGAACAACTTAGTTAAACAACGTAACCGGCGGAAAAAGACGACGCTGTCCCGATGCCATACTTAACATGGCATACGACGGACCTTCGTAAACTTACCCCTCATATAGCAGGGGTAAGTTATCGCTTACGGAAACTACGTAAACAATGACGAGGCGGCGTAAAAACGTTCGGGAATCGGCGTATCTTGCTCATTTGCATAAGCAAATGAGAAAGCGACGTAAACGCCACCTAGCGGCCGGCATAACTTTACATTTAGGATACGACGGTGTAAAATAATTACGCCAGTCGGATCCTAGCGTAATTCCGGCGTATCTTGTTTTGTGAATACGCCGGCGGGGTTTCCGAAATACGCCGGTGTATCTGCAGATACACCGGCGTAATTCTTTTGAGAATCTGCCCCAGAGTCTCTACAAAGGTATTTTTACATTGAACTAGTGGAAGTACCTTACTTTTACTGATATGAACCTCCTGTAACCCCCCCCCCCCCCCGCACAGTAAGGGCTCATTTACACCTGCAAGGCTATTTGAAGGGTGATTCATAGTCTATCCCTTTTCACAGAGTGGTGCAGAAGTGGCTGACAGGTATTCAGGAAGTAATATTGACTTTTCCTTAAGGGTCCTTTCACACGGAGCGGACCGTTTTTGTGTCCGCTCCGTGTGTGTCCGTCGGCTCAGCAGGGATCATCCGTAATCCCCGCTGAGCTGTCGGCGGACAGGGCGGTCCCCGCACACTGTGCAGAGACCGCCCTGTTTTTCCTCCGCTCTCCCCTATGGGGAATCGGATGAATACGGACCGTGTGTCCGTATTCATCCAATCCGATCCGCCGGACGGAAGAAAAATAGGGTTTTCTTCCGTCCGAAAATCTTTACGGACGCGGATCTTTGCGGACGTTAGCGGATGCATTACAAGTCAGTAAGTGGACTTGTAAAAAACGGACGAATGGTACGCACGTGTGAAAGGGGCCTAAGGCCTGTTTTTTTTAATTTACAGCTTTTGAATAAGAATACTGTGCTGCAACCGCGACCCTAGCATTGTGGTCCCATCCACCTAAATATGTTGTGTTTGGCAGTGGTATGCCTCGTACACACAAACATTTTTCTCGGCATTAAAAAAAAACTAATTTTTTCCCAATGTGATTCCTCTCCAGCCTGCCTTGCATACAGAGGTTCATGCCAAATATCGCCCGTCCAAAGCGAAGTGACGTCCAACAGTACGACGGCACTATAAAGGGGAAGTTCCATTCAAATGGCGCCACCCTTGGGGCTGCTTTTGCTGATCCTCGTTAGTAAAAGTTTGGTGAGAGACGATTTCGCGCTTTTCAGCCTCATGCTTTTCAGTCTGTTACAGTGTGATGAATATGCTATCTCTATTATGAACGCTAGTTTTACCAGAACAAATGCTCCCGTCTCATACTTGATTCTGAGCATGCGCTGTATTTTTCCCCTCGGAAAAGCATACACACAACCGGTTTTCACGACTGGAGAACAAGTTCTCCTTTCCCCCCCCCCGCAGTTTTCTCATCAGGAAAACTGCTATGGAGCCAGGCCCGTCGCTACAGGACAGGCAAAACAAACAATTGCTTGGGGCCCCAAGCTCGCCTGGGGACCCCAACTTTCCCTTCCCTGGCTGTAGCGTGGCCTAGCTCCTCTTCCTTCCTCCTGGAATCCTGTCAGTCCAGCCGGGTACTGCGCGTGGTACAGGAGATTCAATTTCCTGTTCCCGGCCGCACTCACAGGAAGTGCACACTGAGTGCTCACTTCCGGCCAGTCCGGCCGGGAACACAGGAAACTGAATCTTCTGTACCGCGCGGTAACCGGCCCGGCCTGGGCACTATCCTTTAGGGGACTGGGGACCCATAATGATAGAACACCTGACTGACAGGAGGAAGAGGAGCTCGGTCATGCTACAGTGGCAGCCTACAGGGAAGAAGGGAGGTGAGAATAAAAAAACATAGGGACTAGGGAGGGGGGGGAGGAGTAAGAACATGGGTGTAAAAAATTTGTGTAGCGCTAACGTAGGTTTTGCATGCAGGGGGGGGGCCCCCATTTTGCTTGGGGCCCCCAAAATCCTTCAAACGTCCCTGTATGGAGCATACACACGGCCGGTTATCCCGGCCAAAAGCTGTCATGGCAGTTTTCCCAACGGGAAAACTGGTTGTGTGTACGAGGCAGTAGTGTTCACCAAGTTTGGCATGGGGGATAATTATTATATTATATTTATTATTATACAGGATTTGTATAGTGCCAAGAGTTTGCGCAGTGCTTTACAACATGAGGGCAGATATTCCAATACAATTCAGTACAGGAGGAATCCGAGGGTCTCATTAGAGCTTACAATTGCCATGAAGCAGCTTAAAAATGACAGTTGGGGGGCAGTAAAAATGCAACCAATGTTTTACTGCCTCCAACTACAAGTGTAACCTAAGCCTAAAACCCAGACTGTGATAGAAAGGACAGCCCTTAGAGTGGTGCTTCTCAACTTTTTAGTGCCGTGACCCCTTTATAAAATTTCCCAAGTTGTGGGGACCCCTAACAGTAAAATTATTTTCGCAGCGAGGGTTGTCAGCTCCCAAGGCAAGAAAAGGAATTTTCACCCCTAAACCGCAGACATTTAGCGCTCCCTGAATCCCCTACGCTCATGTGCCACCCTTCCTCTTTGTTCTCCTTTCTTTCCCTTTTATTTCTCTCTTATTTGTTCCCCATCCCTCTCTCTAGCCATCTTTTTTCTCTTATTTTTTCTCTCCCTTTTTCTTTGCTCCTCCCCCTCTTTTCCTCTCCCTTTCACATATTCTCTATTTTTATTCCATGTCTATTGCCCTGTACGCACGATCGGTTCATCTGATCAAAAAGGACCAATGGATTTTTTCATCAGATATCTGATGAAGCTGACTTTCATCAGTCATGCCTACACACCATCAGTCAAAAATCCGATCGTGTCCAACACGGTGACGTAAAACACTACGACGTGCTGAGAAAAATGAAGTTCAAGGCTTCCGAGCATGCGTCGATTTGATTCTGAGCATGCGTGGATTTTTGACCGATGGATTTCCCCACAGACGATTGTTTGACCTTTTCCATCGGAAATTCTGACCGTGTGTATGCGGCATAAGTCTGTGTCCAGCGCAAACAGTGCACAGCCACCCCCACCCCAGTTGGTTCACTTGCACAACCCAACCCCTCCAGAGGGGTCGGTCGTTCGGTCATCTGCAACACTTTCCCGGGCAGCGATTCTCTCGGGGCGACAGGCAGCCGGCTTCCCCTGCTTATCCTCCTCTGCATCACAACAGTGTCCTCGCCATGCGTCTCCTCCCTCTTTCTCCCTCGGCCAATAGGGTAGCTTCTCTTTTCGGCCAATCAGGAAACGGGTCTTAGGACCCACTTCCTGATTGGCTGGGAGGGAGCATCAGTGTGACAATAGTGAATATTCACACATGTGCCCCGAGCCCACCTTTTTTGAAGCCTATTAGAGCCTTTGGCACTAATCGCATGCTTAAAAAAAAAAAAATCCCCCATTGGAATCAATGTGTGCAGTGTCCTGCATGTAGATTAGGGGGCCAGACGCATGGATGGCCCCTAAGGACAGGCTCTATTGCCCCACTGTGATAGAGACCCTGTCATAAGGGAACGGCAAGTATCCACTTGTACTGTACTCCTTGTTTCTTGTATTAGTCATCCCTCTATGTATTCTGTATCTATTGGGTTTCTCATAGACTGTACTGTGCTGCCACTTAGTGACTTATTTGAGTATTGTACCTAGTAGCCCCTCTATTGTAACAGCTGCAATAATTGTTTCACACTGTTATCTAGAGAATTGTATACAACTCTTACTGCACCTTATACTTTATCGCTCTACAAAACTCTTCTCCACATTATAAATCTAAATGAAAGAACAGAAGAATACCTGATGTAGCACTACCCCATTCAGGAGGCGCTGGTTGTTTTTGGGATCGGCGTATTAAGTTACCATCGGTGGCTTCTCTAGGGGTGATGGTAGTGAGTACAGGTAGTGAGCGAATGTCCAGTCAGCAAAGAAGTTTTCAAATGCTTGACTGGTGTATGCCTAGTGCTTGGGAGAAAACAAAAACCCACCCCTAAAACCTTAAACCCACCCATAGTAATCACGCAACACCTTCTGGATTAAATGGCCACCAAAGGCCCCTTTTATTTAAAATCCAAAAGGTAAAATTAAATAACTTTATAAAAATAACCAACTTTTAAATATAAAACTTTTTAACATTAAATATATATTTTTAACCAATACGCAATAAATTAACCTAACAAAAAACAATTAACCCCAAACAGTTGTAGACACGAGGTTCCTGAGAAAGGGAAAGAAAAAGTGCCCGGTAATCGGCTGTACCCCATAGAAAGTCTTCGGACCTCTAGCCGCACTCCCATCAGCTCACAAGGCCATGACTTCCTCCTTCGTTTGATTCTTCAGCACGATATACCACTATCCACCTAACCAGATAGGGAAGGTGCCCATCCCATGACGGGCCCCAACTCCTACCAACAACTAAGGTACACACATCTAATATGTATGTACCAAACCCCACCCAATTCTCAGGAACCCTGAACAAACGCCACAGACGCCCGCGGTGACACCTCACGCGTGGGCGGCCCGCCACAGCCCTAAGGCCCGTTGTAGACCGTCCTGGAGCCCCAGGACCCACATGTCTATCCCAACCTGGGAAAGGTGCACCCCATCACCCCTTAAATAAAGGCCGAAGTCACTCTCGAGCTCGCGATGGCGAACCACCAACCCACCATTCTGAATGACAAATTTGGACACTGCCTTATTGGCCTTAATCCGGGCCCTATTGACCCTGTCCACGGAACGAGCACCCCTCCAAGCTAACCTCCCCACCATTTCAGACCACACCAGGACAGTGTCTGGAAAAGCACTGCGCAGGCGCATGAAGTCCCATTTGATGTCGCAAATCAACTCGCGAGCAGCCCTTAAGCAGAGATCGTTGCCCCCAACGTGCAGCAAGAGCACATCCGGGGGCCTGTCCAACCTGGCGTAATGCTGTACCTCCGGCATCACTCTGGACCAAAGCATGCCGGGGATACCGATCCATCGGACCGTGGCTTCCTCCCTGGCAAAACCCAACTGTCTGCCCTCTCTCCTGACCAGAGCCCTCTTAGCCCCCCAATGAACATAAGAGTGGCCCAAAATCCAAATCAAGCCAACGGGGCCTGTAACGAAAAGAGTGGGGACAACAACAAGAAATTACATACAAGAGAAAACCAAACACACAGAACACATCACACATCCAGAGAGAGAGAGAGAGAGAGAGTTGACACCCCCCCTTTTCCCCCCAAAAAAAACAGAAACCCCCACTGAACGTGCTCAAAACTACGGCCCACTAGGACCCCTACAACAACTGTGGCCGAACATATGACCTGAACCGCAGAGACTCCCAGCGACCTATCCGCTGCAGGATATCATCGCTTAAGCCCCAGCGTGAGGCTTCCGTCGAATGGGAAGAGTAGTCCCTGGCATTGAATCCGCCCGCCACCAAACACCGCTTAAAAAACAGCTGAAAATTGGTACCTAGTCAGTGGAAGCCCGTTCTCATGGACCAACAGCGGAGGCCTGTCGCCAAGCCACACCCGTACCCCCTCCACCGGGCAGACCCCAAGATTCGGCACCTTACCCAGCACCACCTTGGACCCCCTCCCCGCCTGGTCAGTTTTTGACCTACGGAGCCATATTGAGACCGAATCAGAAAGTACGGTAACATCAGAGACCTGTAGCCCCCCAGCCACTGCCTTAGATTTCGTGTAGGAGAATCGGCTGACCGATTCTCCTACACGAAAGGCCCCAAAAAAGGCCAAGATGAACGCTGTTCGAAACAACCCAACCTCAAACGATGATGAGCACACCTGAGGCAACATTCCGACCAAAGATTCCAACATAAGCAGCGAAACCGGCCTCCTAGTATCCGGCCGAACGAGGCCCTTCCTGTATCCCCGCAAAGCCTTGCGGACCACGAACGACTTAGTAACGTCCTCCACCCCGTTGAGTTGGAAGAGGAAAGCCAACGCTGTCATTTTTGTGGACAGAGCAGAGACGAACACCCCATCTTCACAACATCTACCCAAAAAGTACAACAGCAAATGCAACCGTTCCTCAGCCGAGGAACCAACCCCCAGATCACTTACCAGGCCGTGGCATTCCCGCCACACCCGCTCATAAGCCCTCCACGTGGATTCAGCTACTGACCTTTTCACCAATGCCATCACTCAGCCAAAACGAGGTCCCACAAGCCACTGGGGCACGGCACCCCTTCCTGCTCTGCCTCCGAAGCCAGACGCCGGAACCGATCCCACTGCAAACGAGAAAGGGCATCAGCCACCTCATTTTCAACCCCGGGAATATGCACTGCACAAACCACAATGTTCAAATCCAAACATTTTAGCACTAACGCACGCAGCAGACGAACCACCGGTAATGACGAAGCCGACAAAGAAGTAATGGCTTGCACCACACCCAAATTGTCGCAGTGAAACCTCACTCTCCGATCCTTGAACTCCTGACCCCACAGTTCCACCGCCAACACGATAGGGAACAACTCCAGCAACATCAAATTCTGAATCAACGGCGACTCCACTACCTGCTGTGGCCACCGCCTAGCACACCACTGTCCCCGAAAATAGGCCCCGAAACCCACCGAACCCGCCGCATCGGTAAAGAGCTCCAATGCACTGGCTGAGACCACCGGGGCCAACCAAAGGGATCTACCATTGTAGTTTTCCAGAAAGGAGTCCCACACTCTAAGATCCTCCCTATGCTCGCAACCCAACCGCACAGAATGATGAGGAGCCCTAACCCCTGCTGTGGCCGCCGACAACCGGCGGCAAAAAACCCTCCCCATCGGCATTATGCGACAGGCGAAGTTGAGCTTCCCTAACAATGACTGTAACTCCCGTAACTTCAACTTCGAACTACTGGCCGCCCTTGCGACGGACTCCCGCAAGTCCACCAACTTGTCTTCCGGGAGCCGGCATTCCATCCCCCCCCGAATCAATAACAATGCCCAAAAACTTCAGCTCCGTGACGGGCCCCTCCGTCTTGTCACGCGCCAGCGGGACCCTGAATACCTCGCAAACGTGCTGAACCGTGGCCAGCAAGATCATGCAAGTCCGGTCATTAGGCGGTCCAACCATCAAGAAATCATCATGATAATGTAACACCGACGCCAAACCAGACAAGTCCTTCACCACCCACTCCAAAAAGGAACTAAACAACTCAAAATACGAACACGAGATGGCGCAACCCATGGGCAAGCACCTATCAACAAAAAACTTCCCGTCCCAAAAACACCCCAACAACCGCACGCTCTCCGGATGAACTGGCAGGAGCCGAAACGCCGATTCGATATCGGTCTTGGCCAGCAAGGCCCCGCGCCCAAAGCGCTGAACCCAGCGCACGGCCTCATCAAACGATGCGTAGGACACCGTACACAATGCCGGGTCAATGGCGTCATTCACCGACCCCCCTTTAGGGTAAGAGAGATGATGAATGAGCCGAAACTGATTCGGCTCCCACTGCGGAACCACCCCAAGAGGTGACACCACGAGGCCATCCACAGGCGGGACATCAAACGGGCCCGCCATCCTACCCAAACCCACCTCCTTCCGGAGCTTGTCAGACACCACCTCTGGGTGCTCATAGGCAGACCTCAGGTTAGCCGTCAAAGGAGGGATGACGGCCAAATCACTCGGAATCTGGAAACCCTCCTTAAAGCCCAACCACAAGGCCCATGCAGCTACCCTGTTCGGGTACCTACTTAGGTACGGCGCCATCTTTTCCACCCGGCCCCTTCATGAAAGGGCTGAGGCACTACCCTGGCCTGAGACATGAGCCTCATCCACAAGGCGATATCCTTCTGATTCCATTTTATCTCAGGCCTCCATGCCTTTTTCTGCCTGAACTCCTCATCATATCGCAGCCAGGCTCCCCCCCATACACCCTCTGTGCCTCGCTGATAGAATCAATATAACTGAACAAGCCCGTACACTGATGCGGGTCTTTCTCCCCGATCACGCTAGCCAAGATATAAAACGCCTGAGCCCAGTTCGCGAAAGTCCGGGGAATAAGGCGGAAGCGCCGTTTTTCCTCTTCCTCCTTCTTACTCTCATCAGGCTTCCCCTTATCCAAATTGAACTTCTCCAGGGGAAGTAGTGAAAATATTTCCACAAACTCCCCACTCCAGATACATTCCCGCACCTCCTGCTTCAAGTGTGAACCCAAGGGTGCATCATAACACACGTATACCTCGCAACGGGCCAAGTCGGACAACCGAACACCATCAGCCGTCAAACTCGAGGCCGATCCCGACTGCGCACTAACTTGTGCCACCCCAGAAGGAGACCCGCTAACCACAGCACCCTCCAACGACTCCCCAAGCACCAGGGTCGGCACCACTGACTGGCCAGCGGGGGACAAACCCCCACTCCCACCCGCAAGCGGCACAGCCGCAGACACTGCTTCAACTGTACTAGCAACCGGAGGCCCCGAAACAGCTGGAGGGGGAACGACCGCCCCCCCCCCCTCGGCCATGGCCCTATATCCCTGCAACATGGATGAAAGCAACTGCTGCAACATGAGTGAACCGACATCCAAGACACCCCCCCCTGCCCACCACCAACCGAAGAAGTCCCCAACATGAAAGAATCCACCCCAGCAGATGGACTGGAAAAAGGCAGAGAGGGTGCCGGAGGAGGGGAGGGGGGGGAGAAAACACAGACCTACCCTCTCCTGGATCAGGGAACAGCTCCAGCAGCTGCTCTGCATACCATGACTAGTGTAGTTCTAATAGGCCAACCCTCCCTTGACCCCCCCTTTAGCTTAACCTCCCCCACCCCCTTTTGCTTAACCTCCCCAACCTTTTCCCATTAACGAGATCGACACAGATATTGGAGTAAAATTGGCCACAACAGCCATTTATTTTATATAACCAAATTAAATATTTTAACCAAAATTAAATACTTTCAAATAAATTCCAACTTTTTCTTTATTAACAATACTTACAAAACTGTTATTATTAAACACTAGTCTCTTGGTCTTTTGACAGTACCCCATTAACCATTCCACCACCACACTGCTATACCTTTTCCATCCACGGCCCCCAGCCGACTCCAGCTCGGAGACACCCACTTTTTAACCCGCAGTGTACCACAACCGTATTACAGCGGACACCGTTCCACTGCAAATAACCCCATCATGGGCCCATCCCAAGATGAGCCCCCAACCATTTTCCATTCCATCTGTAAACTGCCACCATCCAAAGACCAAGGACACCGCCACAGCTGTCATGACAACCCGTACCGACCTGAAAGAAAGAAAACAAACACACAACACGAAACACAAAACCAACGGGGAGGGTGGGTGGGAAAACCTGCCTCCCTGTGTGAATTCCTTCCGACTTGTGCCACGTGGGATGCCCCGCCCCTGTATATATAGGGCTCCTCCCCCCACACTCTCCAGCCTCACAGCCACTCCCCTGGAGCACCTCCTTCAAAATTTAACCCTTCTGCTGTCCATCCTCCACTCTAGTCATGCCTGGCCCTCCGTTATCCTTTTTGTCCTGTCACTCTGGGCCTCCCTTGACTAGTGTAGTTCTAATAGGCCAACCCTCCCTTGACCCCCCCTTTAGCTTAACCTCCCCCACCCCCTTTTGCTTAACCTCCCCAACCTTTTCCCATTAACGAGATCGACACAGATATTGGAGTAAAATTGGCCACAACAGCCATTTATTTTATATAACCAAATTAAATATTTTAACCAAAATTAAATACTTTCAAATAAATTCCAACTTTTTCTTTATTAACAATACTTACAAAACTGTTATTATTAAACACTAGTCTCTTGGTCTTTTGACAGTACCCCATTAACCATTCCACCACCACACTGCTATACCTTTTCCATCCACGGCCCCCAGCCGACTCCAGCTCGGAGACACCCACTTTTTAACCCGCAGTGTACCACAACCGTATTACAGCGGACACCGTTCCACTGCAAATAACCCCATCATGGGCCCATCCCAAGATGAGCCCCCAACCATTTTCCATTCCATCTGTAAACTGCCACCATCCAAAGACCAAGGACACCGCCACAGCCCGAAAGGGAAAAACCTTTTCCTTAAGGGCCCCTCCACACCCGCAGGGCCCTCTGGATACCCTCCTGTATCCCCATCATCCACAAATCTATACCCACATCAGTTAGGTGAACACCATCCCTGAGCAGGTATAGCCCCACGTTTAACTCCAACTCTCTGTGTCTCACTACCAACCCCCCATGCTTTGCCACAAACCGTCCCAAAACCTTATTAACCTTAATCCTCCCCTTGTTGAGCCGATCCACCGACCTTGCCATACGCCAATTAGTACGTGCAACAATGTCGGACCACACCAGCAGCATCCCTGGGAAAGACGCCCGGAATGTCAAGACGTCCGCCTTAACAGCCGAGATCAAGTCCCCTATAGGCCGTATCCCCAAGTCGTTCCCCCCGACGTGTAACACCAACACATCTGGGGGACGATCGAGCAGAGCGTAGCGCTGCACCTCCGGCAGCACCCTGCACCACCCCATCCCAGGGATACCCAACCACCTCAACGTTGCCTCCCGCCTGGAAATCCCCAGCTGCCTACCATTTGGCCTAGCCTCAGCTCTCCTGGCCCCCCTACACACATACGAATGCCCCATGATCCACACGAGGCGTGTCTGACCTCCATCTGAAAGACAAAAACAGCAGCCATAATAATCAGAAATCACCCCCCAACATCATAACCTGGGAAAAAACCCCGCCCCACTCAAACTTAGTCCAACACCATATGTGGGTGCACATAAGAGCGGAATCTCCTTGATTCCCACCTCCCAATTCTCTTAACTGCGGCCTCATCCAACCCACACCGGGCCGCCTCAGTAGCCGCCCCGATACGGAAGGAGTGCGAGGCAAACAGCCGCTCATCCAATCCCGCCTTTTTTAAGCACCTCCTGAATATCGCCACAAATTGAAACCTCGACACAAATGAACCATCCCCATGAATCAAAAAGGGGCCGCCCATCCCTGGTCGCACCAACAAAAACTCCCGTACCACCCGCACCGGACACACCTCCGAACCCGGCAAGGGATATAAAAACACATCCACCCCTTTTCCTCTCTGATCCGTCTTCGACCGCCGCAACCGAAAAACCACCCTGTCTTCCGATGCCCGTACATCCTCAAATAAGAGGCCCCCAGCCACCCGTTTCGACGGACTGACCAGCTCCCCCACCCGAAATGCTCCAAAAAACGCCACCGAAAAACTTGCCCGGAATAAACTCACCTCATATCCGGATGAACATACCTCCCCCAGGACTCCAAAAATCCTCTGCAACACGGAAAAAGACACAGGCCTACGCGCATCCTTGCGTGGGTGTCCCTTTTTGTACCCTTTAACCGTCTGTTTAACCCAAAAGCTCTTAGTGAAATCAGTCCCGCCTTCCAACTTAAACAAAAAGGCGAGACCCGCCAGTTTCTTCTCCAAAGCCGAAACTGACCCCCCACTCTCCATATGTCTGACTACAAAGTATATGACCAACCAACCCGTCTCCACCTCCCCCAGTTCAGTGTCCACCAGTCTTTTAAAACATGCCCATTCCTCCCATACCTTCCTGTATGCAGACCACGTCGGCCCACTCACCGACTTCCTGATCCAACCTGCTGCGATTCCAACGCAATTCCCCACATCCAACCCGGGCATGGGACCCCTTCCTTGTCCGCCTGTGGAGCCAGCTCTCTGAATCTGTCCCACTGAAAACGAGACAAAGCGTCAGCGAGTCTGTTGTCCACTCCCGGAATGTGCACCGCATACAGGAAAATATTCCATTGTAAACAGCGCAACACAAGGTGGCGCAGCAACCGAACCACCGGCAACGAAGACCCGGAAATCCGGTTAACAACTTGCACCACCCCCATGTTGTCGCAGTTCAAACGTATTTTCAAGTTCCTGCACTCTGCCCCCCAAAGCTCAATTGCCACCACCACCGGGAAAAGTTCTAACAGCACCAGGTTCTTTTCAAAACCCGCTGCCAACCATGACTCGGGCCATGCCTCCGCGCTCCACCGTCCCTTGAAGAAAGCCCCATAGCCTGTGGACCCGGCCGCATCTGTAGCCAGGTCCAGGTCAAAATTGCTGACCGGTCCCGACATCCAAATCGCCCGCCCATTAAATGCCTCCAGAAACGTGTGCCACACCTGCAAATCAGCTTTCAGTTCCCCCGTCAGGCGAATAAAATGGGTCGGAGACCTCACTCCCGCCGTTGCTGCCGACAGCCGTCGGCAGAACACCCTGCCCATAGGAATGATGCGACAGGCAAAGTTCAACTTGCCCAACAGGGACTGCAACGCCCGCAACTGAACCTTGTTCCGCCCCATCAAACCCCGAATCTCCAGCCGAAGATTCTCCACCTTGTCCACCGGGAGCCTGCACTCCATCTCCTCTGAATCAATCAATATTCCTAAAAAACTCAACACCGTGGTCGGGCCCTCTGTCTTGTCAGCTGCCAATGGCACCCCGAACCTGTCCGCGATGTGTTGCAACGTTGCCAACAAAATCGCACACACATTGGAGGACGGAGGGCCCACGCACAGGAAGTCATCCAGATAGTGAATGATGGAATCCGAACCCGACACCTCCCTGACCACCCATTCCAGGAACGAACTGAACGTTTCAAACAATGCGCAGGATATGGAGCACCCCATTGGCAAACATTGATCCACATAAAACTCCTCCTGCCACCGGCAACCCAACAGCCTAAAACTGTCCGGGTGAACCGGCAACAATCGAAACGCGGCCTCAATGTCCGATTTTGCCATGAGAGCTCCCTTCCCGTAGCGCCGAACCCACCGCACCGCCGCGTCAAATGACGTGTACGACACCGTGCATTCTTCTGGATCAATCCCGTCATTCACCGACCCCCCCTTTGGAAAGGAAAGGTGGTGAATGAGGCGAAACTTGTTCGGTTCCTTCTTGGGAACCACTCCCAGGGGCGAAACTACCAAATCCGGCAAAGGCAATTCAGTGAATGGCCCTGCCATCCTACCCAACTCTACCTCCCTTGCCAACTTTGCTGACACCACCCCAGGGTTCTCTAAAGCAGACCGCAGGTTCTTCGCCAAGGGAGGCACCTTCGACAAGGAACACGGAATGACAAAACCCTCGGAGAACCCTGACGCGAGCAGCCTCGCTGCCGCCCTGTCCGGATACCTATTTAGAAAAGGCTCCATCCTTTCCCACCTCACCGGTGTCGTCCCTCTTTCCAGCAGCCTCCCCCCCCCGTTTTCCTCTTTTGAAACACCGGGACAAGGGGTGGGCACCCCCGCAACCGGAGCACTCATGCTTAAAACGACAGGTTCCCCCAAACTTGCAGGAACCCTCGTTATATTGCCAACACACCCCCCACTTCTTTCCGGCCGGCGATCCAGAGGTGGTTGTACCCCCGGCCCCCCCATGAAAAAACGGGATATTAGTCCGGGGCGCAGACATCATCCGCATCCACAGAGTAATCTCCTTGTGATCCCACCTCAGCGTAGGGCGGACAGCCCGCCGTTGGCGAAACTGCTCGTCATACCGCAACCAGCCTGTCCCCCCATATGCCCGATAAGCCTCCCCTATCGCATCCATGTAGCAAAACAGCGCCGCACAGTGTTCCGGATTTTTCTCCCCTATGACGCTGGCCATAATCGCAAACGCTTGCCACCAATTGCTAAAAGTGCGAGGGATCAACCTATACCTCCTTTTTTCCTCATCCTCCTTCTTCGTACTGTCTGGCTTCACCCTATCTAGGTTGAACTTTTCCAGTGGCAGCAGGGAAAAAATCTCCACATACTCACCTTTTACGATTTTGTCTTTGACCTCCTGCTTCAGGTGAGCCCCTAACGGCCCATCAAAACAAACATATACCTCACCTCTTGCAGCATCATCCAAACGCACAACGTCAGTCCTACCCGCCGTCGGCTTCTCTCCCCCTTTTTCCACCCCCGCACCACCGTCAGGTACCACCCCTGTATCCCCCACCACCGTGGACTGTGCCCCCACTGATGCTGCCCCCACACCCACGGCAGGGCCAACCCACGGCGCCGCCTGCGGCGGCGTCCCAGGACCCCCCGCAAAACGTTGCAACAGGTCCCTCAACCCCCCCAACAACTCCTGCATCCCTCCCGGGGAGCCCTGAGCGGCAGGCACCCCGCCCGCCACCCCGGGACCCCCGGCTGACGTCCCCACATTTTGCCCATCACCCACATTAACCGGAGCACCCCCGCCCCCCACCCCCAACAAAGCACATAAAGCAGAAGCTACATCCCCAGAAGAAGCAAGATTGGACTTACCGAGCTGGCCGGGAACATCCCTCACAGCTGTCACAGGCACCTCCATCGCAGGCGACTCCTCCGGGCGACTGTCGTCCTCCGAACCTGATGCTTCACCTTCAGACCGATCTTCCAAGGCCGGCGTCATCGGCGATGTCAGCCCCCCAGGCGAGGAAGGCCTGGAGGCCGAAGATCCCAGCCTCCCGGCGGATCGTCCTCTCACACTTGACCCGGCCGTGGACGTCTCAGCACCCCCACTCCTGCTGGCAGGGCCCCGATTGGACCCCCCGCTGCAACTTGGGGACTCCGGCCTCCCCCCTGCCCTGGAACTGGTGGCCGCGATCCGGGACGGCCCCCCAGTCGTGTCACTGCGCCTCCCACGCTGAGTCCCCCCCCTCGCCGACCCTGTAGTGGAGGGGGTAACCGATCGCTCACCGCTGCCACGCCGATCGGGCACGGAACGGGCGCCATTCCTGCCCGTAGCTCCGCCCCCCGAAGTCGGCCTACTTGCTGAGTCCCGACCGCCAGCCCCCCCACCCGATGTGGATGCCCGTTTTGCAGGAGGGGGTGACTGCACCTCAAGGGGACTCCTGTTGCGCCGCTGGGTCACCGCCGCAGGCCCAGGCGAATACCGATCTGGCGGCCGCGATCGGCGGCCGCGTGGGGACACCACCCCGCTGTCTTGGGACCCCCCAGCTTCCTCTACCAAAAGGCCCCCAACCTGTTCCTCCAACCAACCTGGCCCCCGTGAAGCCGCCGCTGAGCGCAACCGCGCCAAAATCAAGTCCACGCCGTCCATGCTTGGGCCTAGGTACAGGGAGCAGAGAAGAAAACCTGCCTCCCTGTGTGAATTCCTTCCGACTTGTGCCACGTGGGATGCCCCGCCCCTGTATATATAGGGCTCCTCCCCCCACACTCTCCAGCCTCACAGCCACTCCCCTGGAGCACCTCCTTCAAAATTTAACCCTTCTGCTGTCCATCCTCCACTCTAGTCATGCCTGGCCCTCCGTTATCCTTTTTGTCCTGTCACTCTGGGCCTCCCTGTCTGCTCCATGGATTCTAGCAGCAGCCCTCAGGCGCTCCACCATCCCTTCCAAACGATCCATAAGTGAGGCAGCAGCACAGAGAAAAACTGCCTGTGTGATGCCTCACTGTGGATGGCGCCGAATGGATGGCCCCACCCCCCGGACCTTTTAAGGGAGCTTGCCTCGAGGCATAAGCCCCGCCCCCGTGGAGCCGCGATTGCGGCCCCTTCCTTTTCCTGTCCCCCTGCTCAGGGTCCCCCCAGTCATGCGCACCTGCGCTATGGTTCCACCTCGCTGTGGAGCTTCCTTTATTTCCAAGGTCCAACACGGCCAACATCAACACGAAGTGGGATAGAAAAGGTTGATGAAGCAGAAGAAGAACACTTGCAGTATCAGGCCCAGGATAGATAAGGAAAGCAAGCCTGCTTTTAATAGTAACACAGTTTGTTGCCACTCTAGCCAGAGTGGGTGAAGCACCTCCGGACAGACTCCTGTCACAAGCCTGACAGCCGAAGTGTCACTTAGGTTGCTGGGAGGAACAGACCTCTGTCACAGGCCTGGCTCGGGCCTCTGCCACAGGCCTAGTACTTGGATGAGATAAATGGATTCCTGAGCGAATCCTCCCAGTAAGTTCAGTCAGGGTCACCGGTTGACAGTTTGAAGTGCACCTGTCAATCCCTGCCCGGTCACTGGATCCCCGATTGTTCATTCCAGCCCTTTTCGATCACCTGCCTCCGGGTTCTCCTCAAGCCGATTCCCTACCGAACAGCACCCAGCCTGGGATCCCCCTTAGTTTAGCTGGGGACCCAGTAAGTCACTGGGGCCCCTTTCAGCATCCGCATGGAACTCCGCTTAGCATATGACCCCGGCCAAGTAGGCCATGTTGCCAGGGTCCATTGGGTGCTCACACCCTAAAGGTGGGTGCCGCACCTGGAAGCCGGAACCCGCAAAGAACCAAAGAAAATTACGTCTGCTACGGATATACCCTCCCCCAGCATGCCCCGTGAGGGAAAACCTCTCCAATTGGCTGCTGGGGAAAAGTGGCTCCGTCAGAACCCCTCTAGTGCCACCTGCCACCCAGGGGTGTGAACATCACCCCTGGAGCGCAGACTAGCCCACAGGACAGTTCTGAATGACAGCAGCCCAAATTTTGCATGTAGCGGGGTCAACCTGCCAGAGTCCAGTGACAGGTTTTTCCCGCTGGAACTTTACTTATAACTATACATATGTTAGATAACTCTTAGATGAGTTATGCATTGCAGGACTACAAGTAGCAGAAGATATGGACTCCATTGACTCGTAGGAGAAACGGACTACGTTTCCCGAAATGCTTTGCCCTTCAGGAGGATGTGACGTTTCACTCAGATCAGTGGAGGAGGTAACTTAAGGAGAGGGAGTAGCGCCTTTTCTCTCTCTCGGGAACGGCCTTCTCTCCTGTGCGGAGCTGCTGACAGGGGCAGCGGTGTTTAGGCCAGAAGCCTGGGCCTAGAATTGCCGAGAGACCAGACATCCACACGGAAGCCAGACTCCAACATCCAGCCAGTGTTTCCAGAGATTGAAGAGACAGCCCATCTGACAATCGTAGCAGTGGAACGTCTCAGTCCAGGGTCCGATGTATGTGTGTGGCGGAGCGACATCTTACCAGTGCGCCTTTTTCTTCCCTGTGGAGAAGTCAGGCGGATCGGCCTGTTGGGTGGGAGAGCACTTGCTCAGTTCCTAATTCTTTGGTCACCATAGACACCAAAAAGTTTGTTTTACCAGCCACTGGCACTTGTTGGCCCATAGACAAGACCAAGAGGCCTAGTCAAACTGCCTCAGGGTTTCAAGGTAGCGACTGACGCTGGCAAGCGATCAATCACATCACCCTCTATCGTCACTGACATCACGCTGTGTGTGTTTTTCCCTCTCTAACTGCTTCCTTTGGATTATAAGTTAATGTGCACCAACCGGCCGCTACACGTACATTGATTGTTCCAGACGGTTGCCCGCTAGGGGTGCTCGCGAGCATAGACTGATCTCTTATATTCAGGCGAGTGGTGCCACTCTTAGGTTTTAGAGTAGCTCATTGATCTATGTTAATTTCTAATTCTTGCAAGGGCCCTTGCGAACCAGAGTGAATTACTGCTGATTTATTGTGTTTGCATTTAACTCCTTAAGGACCGCCGCATGTACATTTACGTCGGCAGAATGGCACGGACAGGCACCCCTGCCTAGATGTGGGTCGGGGGTCCGATCGGACCCCCCCGGTACTTGCGGCGGTCCCCGTGGCTGCAGGAGCGATCCGGGATGAGGGGGCGGCTATTCGTTACTAGCCACCCCCTCTGCGATCGCTCCCAGCCAATCCACGCACCCCCCCGCCCTCTGCCTGTGGGGGAAGTGATGTAATCTCTCCTCGTGGCGGTCTTTTCAACCACCGCTAAGGAGAGAAGACATCACACAGTGAGTTTGCACCAACACTACACTAACACAGTACACATAGGCACATAACCCCCCCCCGATCACCCCCCCCCCCCAGTCCCCTGTCACAGTGTCACTGAATGCAGTGATCATATATTTACTGATCACTGCATTTAGTGTCAGTGTGACAGTTAGTGTGACAGGCAGTTAGTGTTAGGTCCAGGGTAGCCCCCTACCCCCCCATATAAAGTTTTAACCCCTTGATCATCGTCCTAGTTAACCCTTTTACCCCCTATTGCCAGTGTCACTAAGCGATCGGTTTTCTGATCGCTGTATTAGTGTCACTTTTGCCGCTAGGTAGCTAGTTTTTTTTTTCTATTACGATTTTTTTTTTACTAAAGACATGTGGCTGAATACATTTTGGCCTAAATGTTTGGCTAAAATTTAGTTTATTCGATTTTTCTTATAACAAAAAGTAGAAAATATCATTTTTTTTTTCAAAAATGTTGGTCTTTTTCCGTTTATATTGCAAAAATAAACATCGCAGAGACAATCAAATACCATCAAAAGAAAGCTCTATTTGTGGGAAGAAAAGGACGGGAATTTTGTTTGGGAGCCACATCGCACGACTGCGCATATGTCTGTTAAAGCGACGCAGTGCCGAATTGTAAAAATGCCTCTGGGCATTTAGCAGCATATTGGTCCGGGGCTTAAGTGGTTAAAGTCCTATGCCTGTTATGCCTAAGTTTCATGCAGTAAAATAACTTATCTTTCTTTCATTCAATCAATCATATTTATTGTGTGAAGTGTATTTTCTTGCCCAGAAGGATCGTGCCACTGCAGCAGGTAAATTATCGGTATATTGTCCTTGTACATTGTGGGTCTGGTATTGTGACTCCAGTCTAACAGGGGTCACAATATCCCATTGCCGGGTTCTGATGTGTCAAGGGCGGGTTCCAGCTAATTAAAAAGGGGTGAGCTGACAAAAGACAGGGGTAGGTCCCAAAAACAACAAGCGGCTCCTTCGGGGGTAGCGCTAAATGCATAATTATGAATGGGAGCAAAATAACTCTCCCATTCCCCATTAACTTTAGCGTAGCACCCATAATGAAAGTAAGGGGGCGCTACACTGAAAACCCATTTGTATGTCTGTTGGAGTGACAGACACAGACTATGGAGCCTTTTCTATACAAGATACATTGTTCATTGTAAGTAGAAGAAATAGAGGAAGGAGGTTTTTGTACGGCTCTGTATCACTGTGTGAGAGGGGAGGAGGTAACCTGCTGACAGGAATAAACTGCAATATCTTCTTCCTTTATGTCGCTGATTTTAAGAGTGAAATCTGTTGTATATCCAGATCCAGATGAAGATCCACTGAACCTGGCTGGGACTCCAGAGTGAAGACTGCTTGTACCATAGATAATCAGTGTTGGACGTTGTCCTGATTTCTGCTGGTACCAGTGTAAGTGGCTGGTATGGACACCAGAACTACATTTACATGAGATGGTTACTGTGTCTCCTGGAGTTGCAGTGATCTCATTCGGAGTCTGTGTCAGTATAGTCTGTGCCCAGGATCCTGAGGATAGGAACGGAAATAATAATTCCACTATACACAGCAAAATAATATTTTATCCACATTTCTATCATTTGTATTTTTAATGATCTCTCACCCTGAATATAAAGCAGTATGAGAGGCAGCAGAACCCCCTGAGAAGCCATCTTGATGTCTCTTCACTGACACACACAGACTACTGAGATGTCACCTGTACAATGTCTCCTATATAACAGCTGCAATCATTAGTGGGGAACCCCCCGACATCACATATGGGGGACAGGAAACATGCAAATTATACAATGCAAATCATCTACATTTCATGTCTTACATCTCATGTACCTACAGTGATGATCCATAATGTACAATAGAACAATGTCAGGAAATGTGTTTAATCGCTCTGTATATTGAAAAGACAAAAACCCCTGAGCCACATACAGTGGGGATCGAAAGTTTGGGCACCCCAGGTAAAAATTTGTATTAATGTGCATAACGAAGCCGAGGAAAGATGGAAAAATCTCCAAAAGGCATCAAATTACAGATTAGACATTCTTATAATATGTCTCAAAAATAGTTAGATTTTATTTCCATCATTTACACTTTCAAAATTACAGAAAACAAAAAAATGGGGTGTGCAAAAGTTTGAGCACCCTGCAATATTTATAGCATGCACTGCTTCCTTTGCAAAGCTGAGACCTGCCAGTGTCATGGATTGTTCTCAATCATCGTCTGGGAAGACCAGGTGATGTCAATCTCAAAGGTTTTAAACGCCCAGACTCATCTGACCTTGCCCCAACAATCAGCACCATGGGTTCTTCTAAGCAGTTGTCTAGAAAACTGAAACTGAAAATAGTTGACGCTCACAAAGCTGGAGAAGGCTATAAGAAGATAGCAAAGCGTTTTCAGATGTCAATCTCCTCTGTTCGGAATGTAATTAAGAAATGCAGTCATCAGGAACAGTGGAAGTTAAAGCAAGATCTGGAAGACCAAGAAAAATATCAGACAGAACAGCTCGCAGGATTGTGATAAAAGCAATTCAAAACCCACGTTTGACTGCACGATCCCTCTAGAAAGATCTGGCAGACACTGGAGTTGTGGTACACTATTCCACTATAAAGAGATACTTGTACAAATATGGTCTTCATGGAAGAGTCATCAGAAGAAAACCTCTTCTACGTCCTCACCACAAAAATCAGCGTTTGAACTTTGCAAATGAACATATAAACAAGTCTGATGCATTTTGGAAACAAGTTCTGTGGACCGATGAGGTTAAAATAGAACTTTTTGGCCAGAATCAGCAATGGTACGTTTGGAGAAGAAAGGGCACAGAACTTAATGAAAAGAACTTGGGAACATTTCACGAGTAGAAGGAAAAATGTATTCAATAAAATTTCAGCACATTTTGGATCGTAACTTGATGCCATCTGTGAAAAAGCTGAAGTTAAAGAGAGGATGGCTTCTACAAATGGATAATGATCCTAAACACACCTCAAAATCCATGGGGGAATACATCAAGAGGCGTAAACTGAAGGCTTTGCCATGGCCTTCACAATCTCCTGACCTCAACATAATTGAAAATCTATGGATAGACCTTAAAAGAGCAGTGCATGACAGACAGCCCAGAAATCTCAAAGAACTGGAAGACTTTTGTAAGGAAGAATGGGCAAAGATACCTCAAACAAGAATTGAAAGACTCTTGGCTGGCTACAAAAAGCGTTTACAAGCTGTGATACTTGCCAAAGGGGGCAGTACAAGATATTAACTCTGCAGGGTGCCCAAACTTTTGCAGACGCCATTTTTTTGTTTTCTGTAATTTTCACATTCGTGAATCGGCGTATCTAGCTCATTTGCATATTCAACGCAGAAAAAATACGGAAGTGCCCCTAGCGGCCAGCGTAAATATGCAACTAAGATACGACAGCGTAGGAGACTTACGCCGGTCGTATCTTGGTAAAATGTACAATGTTTTGTGGATCTGGCCCATAGTGTCTACAAAATAGGGGATAGTTTTATGGCATTTTTATTAATATTGTTTTTTTTACTAGTAGTGGCAGTGATCAGCGATTTTTATCATGATTGCGACATTAAGGCGAACACATCGGACTCTTTTGACAAATTTTTGGGACCATTGTAATTTTTACAGCGAACAGTGCTATAAAAATGCACTCATTACTGTGAAAATGACACGAGCAGTGAAGGGGTTAACCACTAGGTAGCGCTGTAGGAGTTAAGTGTACCCTAGGGAGTGCTTCTAACTGGCTACGTATATACACGTCCTTTTCTCTGCCAATGCCATGCTGCAGACGTATATCTGCTTGCGGTGGGCGGCAAGCGGTTAAGAATTTACAGCGTGAATATTACTTACTTATACATATACAAAGGAAATATATTTTTTTACCATTTACCATTTGCAGCCAGCAGGTGGCTACAAACAAGCACATACACTTTTGTCTCATTGAACAGCTTCTGCTATACAATAGACCTAAATACTGTCTCCCAGAATGGACAAACATCCTCTCACTTTATGAAAATTAAAGTAGAATTATAGATTTTTTTAAAAATGTTTATCATTTAGCTCTTTTAGATACAGTTCTGAATTGTTAGAACCCCCTGCAAATTTCCTAGGTCCTTTTTCTAAAATGGTGCCCAAATCTGAGCCCATGATCTAGTAGTTGCCTTTCAAAGGAATTTGTTTAACCGCTTAAGGACCGCCTCCTGCACATTGGCAGAATGGCACGGCTGGGCACATGCACGTACAGGTACGTCACTGCGCGCTCCCACAACCCGGTCCGAAGCTCCAGGACCGCGGGACTCGTGGACCTGATCACCACTGGAGTCCGGCGATTGGTCCTGGGAGCTGAAGAACAGGGAGAGCTGTGACATGGCTTCCCCATTCTCCACTGTGGCGGCGTCATCGATCGTGTGATCCCTTTTATAGGGGGACACAATCGATGACGTCACACCTACAGCCACACCCCCCTACACTTGTAAACACACATTAGGGAACACATAACCCCTTCAGCGCCCCCTTGTGGTTAACTCCCAAACTGCAAATGTAATTTTTACAATAAACAATGCAATTTAACCACTTCCATACTGGGCACTTAAACACCCCTCCTGACCAGACCAATTTTCAGCTTTCAGCGCTCTCACACTTTGAATGACTATTACTCAGTCATGCAACACTGTACTCAAATGATTTTTTTGTCCTTTTTTTCCCACAAATAAAGCTTTCTTTTGGTGGTATTTGATCACCTCTGTGTTTTTTATTTTTTGCACTATTAATGAAAAAAGAGCGACAATTTGGGAAAAAATTATGTTTTCTTAGTTTCTGTGATAACATTTTGCAAATTATTATTTTTTCTTCATAAATTTTGGCCACAATTTATACTGCTACATGTCTTTGATAAAAATAACCCAAAGTTTTTGGAAATTATTTGCTCTGTGTGAAAGTTTTAGAGTCTACAAGCTATAGTGAAAATCATAAAAAATTATCACATCTGATCACACCTGATGTACTGAAGGCCTATCTAATTTCTTGAGACCCTAACAAGCCAGGAAAGTACAAATGCCCACAGATGGCACTGATGAGGTGGCACAGATGGCACTGAGGCGGCACATATGGCACTGAGGCGGAACAGATGGCACTGATGAGATGGGTACTGATGTGCACCGATGAGGCCTGTGTAAAAGTGGACACAGGTGGGCACTGATGAGGCGGCACAGATGGGCACTAATGAAGCGACACAGATGGTACTAATGAACCGGCACAGATGGCACTAATGAGGCGGCACAGATGGCACTGAGATGGGTACTGATGAGATGGGTACTGATGTGCACTGATTGACTGCGGCACAGGTGGGCACTGATGAGGTGGCACAGGTAGGCACTGATGAGGTGGCACAGGTGGGCACTGATTGCAGATGTGCACTGAGGTGGCAGATGGGCACTAAGCACAGGTGGTACAGGTGGGCACAGGTGGGCACGGTGGTACTGGTGGGCATGGTGGGCACAGTGGTACTGGTGGGCACAGGTGGGCATGGTGGTACTGGTGGGGGCACGGTGGTACTGGTGGGCATACAGTGGTACTGGTGGGCACAGTGGTACTGGTGGGCACGGTGGTACTGGTGGGCACGGTGGTACTGGTGGGCACGGTGGTACTGCTGTGCATACTAGCTCATTATGCCTTTCTCTTCCAGGTGTTCTGTTAAAAGAAAAAAAAACATTTCTGACAGTTTACTTCCTCTTTAACCACTTAAGGACCGGACCAATATGCTGCTAAATGCCCAGAGGCGTTTTTACAATTCGGCACTGCGTCGCTTTAACAGACAATTGCGCGGTCGTGCGACGTGGCTCCCAAACAAAATTTGCGTCCTTTTCTTCCCACAAATAGAGCTTTCTGTTGGTGGTATTTGATCGCCTCTGCGATTTTAATTTTTTGCGCTATAAACAAAAATAGAGCGACATGTTTGAAAAAAAAAAACATTTTTTACTTTTTGTTATAAAAAAAATCGAATAAACAAAATTTTAGTCAAACATTTAGGCCAAAATGTATTCAGCCACATGTCTTTAGTAAAAAAAAATCACAAAAAAAAAAAATTAGCTACCTAGCGGCAACAGTGACACTAATATAGCGATCAGAAAAATGATCGCTTGGTGACACTGGCAATTGGGGGTGAAAGGGTTAACTAGGGTGGTGATCAAGGGGTTAAACCTTTATTAGGGGGGGTAGGGGGCTACCCTGGATCTAACACTAACTGCCTGTCACACTAACTGTCACACTGACACTAAATGCAGTGATCAGTAAACATATGATCACTGCATTCAGTGACAGTGTGACAGGGGGGGTGATCGGAAGGGGTTAATGTGCTTGTGTGTGTGGTGTCAGTGTGCTGTTGGTGCGACTTACTGTGACTCTTCTCTCCTCTGGGCGGTTTGAAAATACCGCTGAGAGGAGAGCTGACATCACTTCCACTGCCAGTGTTTACATTATACAGGCAGAGGAAGTGACACGGCGGGGGAGGGAGCGGATTGGCTGGGAGCGATCTGGAGGGAGCGGACAAAAACCAACAGCCGCCCCCTCATCCCGGATCACTCGCACAGCCATGGGAACTGTCGCATGTACCGGGGGGCGATTTTGTTGTCGGAAAATTTGAGAACCAGATCTCACATTTTTGTTGCCGAAAATTCCAACAGAAAGTGTCCGATGGGGATTACACACGGTCCGAATTTCCGACCAAAGGCTCCCATCAAACATTTGTTGTCGGAAATTCCAAGTGTGCGTACGCGGCATAAGTGTGCCTTTGCTTTTTGCAAAGTTGCTAAATTCCTGGGATTCATCTATATTCAGGGCCGGCGCTACCACTAGGCAAATTAGGCAGCCGCCTAGAGCGCACTGCCACCTAGAGCGCAGCCACGGCCGATGGCTTAACTACTATCTACTGGGAGGAGAGGGTGCCTGAAGCTTGTCAATGTGTGTCGGCTGTCTAGCACCATGTGTGTGTAGCGGCGCGGCAGTGGGCAGCAATCAACAGCACGCATCCTTGGGGAGGCTTAGGTGGCTGGGCATCCATCATTACATGTCAGTGACTGTGAACAGCGAGGGGCCGGCCGAGCGCAGATAAGTCCGGGACTCGGGAGAAGAGCACCACCGTGGCACCACCTCCTCCTTGACCTCGTCCCCTGACTCCGCCTCTTCTAGGAGGCAAGCGGGAACAGTGTACCCCATGCTTTTAGAGCATGGACTACACCAAGTTCCTCTCCACGCTCTGATGTGAGGATAAGACAGGCTCGCCGCTCACAGGGCACAGAGCTGTCAGAGGATGGGAAGGAGCCGCTGGAAGTGGACGAATCGGAGCAGGAGGCTGGCATCATGGTATGGATTTACTGTCTGTCATCATACACACGTAACACACCTGCAGACAAAGACTGGGACAGAGGTGGGACTGCATGAACAGGGCTAGGGGTCTCTTGTCTCTTTCAGCCTCCCTCTCTCCAAGTCCCCCCTCCCTTCTCTCTCAGCCCCTTCTCTCTAAGCCCCCCTATTTCTCAGGCCCTCCCCTCTCACCCCCTCTCAGTTCTCCCCTCCTCTCAGCCCTCCCCTCCTCTCAGCCATCCCCCTCTCCTTTCTCAGCCCCCCCATCTTTCAGCCGTCCCCCCACTCTCAGCTCACCCTATTCTCTCAGCCCCCCTCTCTCTAAGCCCCCTCCCTTCTCTCTCAGCCCCCCTCAGCCCACCTGTCTATCAACCCACCCATCCCTATTAGCCCTTCTCTTGGCCCTCCCTCCATTCTTAGCCCTCCCTCTCTCAGCCCCCCCTCTCCTAACACCCCCTCTCTCTCAGCCCCCCTCTCTCTCTCTCCTCCCTCTCTTTCAGGTCTCCCCCCTCTCTCTCTCAGCGCTCTCTCTCTCTCTCAGCCCCCCTCCTACTTCTCTCTCTCAGCCCTCCCTCTCATCCCTCTCTTAATTTCTCTGAGCCCTCCCTCCTACACCTCTCTCTCTCTCTGAGCCCTCCCTCCTATCCCTCTCGCTCTTTCTCTGAGCCCTCCCTCCTACACCTCTCTGAGCCCTCCCTCCTACACCTCTCTGAGCCCTCCCTCCTACACCTCTCTCTCTCAGCCCTCCCTCCTATCCCTCTCTCTCTTTCTCTGAGCCCTCCCTCCTACACCTCTCTGAGCCCTCCCTCCTACACCTCTCTGAGCCCTCCCTCCTACACCTCTCTCTCTCTCTGAGCCCTCCCTCCTACACCTCTCTGAGCCCTCCCTCCTACACCTCTCTCTCTCTCTGAGCCCTCCCTCCTACACCTCTCTGAGCCCTCCCTCCTACACCTCTCTCTCCCTCTCTCTCTCTCTGAGCCCTCCCTCCTACACCTCTCTCTCTCTCTCTGAGCCCTCCCTCCTACACCTCTCTGAGCCCTCCCTCCTACACCTCTATGAGCCCTCCCTCCTACACATCTCTCTCTCTGAGCCCTCCCTCCTACACCTCTCTGAGCACTCCCTCCTACACCTCTCTCTCTCTCTCTGAGCCCTCCCTCCTACACCTCTCTGAGCCCTCCCTCCTACACCTCTCTGAGCACTCCCTCCTACACCTTTCTCTCTCTCTCTGAGCCCTCCCTCCTACACCTCTCTGAGCCCTCCCTCCTAGACCTCTCTCTCTCTGAGCCCTCCCTCCTACACTCCTCTGAGCCCTCCCTCCTACACCTCTCTCTCACATCTCTCTCACACTCTCAAACCCTCTTCTCTCACAGCCTCCCTCTCAGTCCCCCTCTCGCTTAGCCGCCTCTCCCCTCCTATCCAATTAGCTGGCCTTGCTTAGGGCACAAAATAGGCTAGCCCCGGCCCTTGTCAGGTAGGTCAGTGTATGTGTCAAGTATGGAGTCAGGGGCAGAGCCAAAGTGGGGGGTGGCAAAATTAGGTTTCGCCTAGGGTGTCAAAAATCCTTGCACCAGCCCTGTCTATATTTTGGCACATAGGCAACAATTAAAAGATAATGGCCCGGATTCACAAAGCACTTGCGCTGATGTATCTCCAGATACGCCGCGTAAGTGCAAATATGTGACGCCGTATCTGTGCGCCGAACCCACAAACTAAGATACGCCTAAAAACAGACTTCATCCCACCGACGTAACTTGCCTACGCCGGCGTAGAGTGGGCGCAAATTTACGCTGGATGCATTTGGCACTCCCATTGATTTTCTATTTAAATATGCAAATGAGGGAGACACGCCGATTTACGAACACAAATGCGCCCGGCCCATGATATGCGCGGTTTGCGTAAGTTTTATGTCCAGCGTAAAGTTATTCCCCTTAGATGAAGCGCAACCCATGCAAAGGTATGGACCAGGGAACACAAGCCTACGTATTTTACTTTGGACGTCTGTGAATATGGGCCGACGTGGGTCTGGCTGGGCGTAGGTTACGTTAATGGTGTACACAGTGATCCGGCGTATCTTAGGCAGTTGTCCCGACGTGGTTGTGCGCATGCGCACGGGGATACGTCCACATCTCGACGCATGCGCAGTTCGTTTTAAGTACTTGTCTGGCGCCCGGCACATCATTTGCATGGGGTCACGCTTCATTAGCATGGATCACGCCCACTTCCAGCCCACTTCCACCTACTTCCACTTACGCCGGCTTACACCTACGAAATATACACCACACTGGTTCAACGTTGGGAGCATTTGCTTTGAGGATTCCATGCTTGCCTCTCTGCGCTGCGTCGGCGTAGCGTAAAAGAGATATGCGCCGATGTCTGTGAATCCGGGCAAAAGAATCCTTATACTCAGTGAGTGGTAAATTGACACGAATGGAGAAATGTGTTTAGTTTTCTTTCAGATAGATTTGTTATGATACTGACTGTTTTATTTATTCCTTCTGGAATTTGTCTTATTTCATTTAGTTTTGTTTTTGTTCATTAGTTTTTGTTCGTTTTCAAATGAATTCCAAATTAGAATTTGAATTGTTTGAAAATTGATTCGAATTCTATGTGACAGCTGGTTGTTAAAGAGGAGCTCTACCAAAAATGGTAAGTTCCACTTTAAGGACTCAATTGGCACTTTTAAGGACCCGAGGGGGGGGGTTTGAGCAGGTACCCATTTTTGACAGGTACCTGCTTCCCACTTCTGTTCCGAGCGCTGCTGTGCTCCGAAATGGAAGTTCTCCTCCCTTCTTCCCGCCTGCATTCTTCTGGGACAATGACAGGTCTCACGTATGCACAGTGGGCACCCAGCTGTGAAGCCGAAAGCTGTCACAGCCGAGTGCCCATAGTGAAGATGCTGGCACCAGGGACCGAAGACAGTGAGTGAGACTGACTGGGGTGGGCACACCACTGGATCGTGGGACAGGTGAGTGGCTGTTTTTTAAAAATGTCACCAGCTACAGTTTTTGTAGCTGCTGACTTTGATTTATTTTTTCACAGGTGGCTGAACCCACCTCTTTAAGGAGCAGGCTGTCACGTCCTTAAAGTGGAGCTCCACCCTAAAGTGAAGTTCCGCTGATCGACAGGTATCTGCACCCACTTCCGGCCACACATCTTAGGCAAAATAAGTTTTTTTTCTGACATCCCGTCGCCCCCCACCCCCGTTGTGTGCTGGAAACATTTGGCTCCCAGCACACAGCGGGAGCCAATCGGCGGGCGCAGCGCGACTCACGCATGCGCCATATGGAACCAGGCAGCGAAGCCGGAGCTCTTCACTTCCTGGTTCTCTCACCGTGGATGGCGGGGGGAGCAGCAGAGTGACAAGCGATCGATCGTCCTCTGCTGTGGATGCCGCTGGACTCCAGGACAGGTAAGTGTCCTAATATTAAAAGTCAGCAGCTGCAGTATTTGTAGCTACTGTCTTCTAATATTTTTTTTTGAGCGGACATCCACTTTAACAACAAATGACTCACCTACTGTCAGCGGGATTCCCTGCTGTTAGCAGAACATAATCAAAACACATGCTAGTCTAAGAACATATTTTTTTTTTTAAACAGCATGGGGGTCCCCCTAATTCATACCAGGTCCTTTGGGTCTAGTATGGGTTTTAAGGGGAACCCTGCACCAAAATTAAAAAAAAATGGAGTGGGGCCCCCCAAAATCTTTACCAGACCTTTATATGAGCATGCAGCCCGGCAGGCCAGAAAAGGGGGGACAAGCAACCATAACAGACCACATGTCCTCAACATAGGGGGGATGCTCTGGATCAGAGGGACTCCCCCCAAAGCACCTTGTTCTCATGTTGATGGGGACATAAATTACTTTTTGAATGAAAAAATTCTATAAATTTTGCTTGGATACATTATTGCAAGACCACACAAGTGCAAGTTAATCACTTAAGACCCGGACCTTTAGTCAGCTAAAGGACCCGGCCAGGTTTTGCGATTCGGCACTATGTTGCTTTAACAGACAACTGCATGGTTGTGCGACGTGGCTGCCAAATAAAATTGGCGTCCTTTCTTCCCCACAAATAGAGCTTTCTTTTGGTGGTATCTGATCACCTCTGCGGTTTTTATTTATAAACAAAATAATTTTGAAAAAAATGCTATATTTTTAACTTTTGCTATAATAAATATCCCCCAAAAATATATAAAAAAATATATTTTTTCCTCAGATTAGGCCGATACGTATTCTTCTACCTATTTTTGGTAAAAAAAATCGCAATAAGTGTTTATCGGTTGGTTTGCGCAAAATTTACAGCGTTTACAAAATAGGGGATAGTTTTATTGCATTTTTATTCATTATTTTTTTTTTTACTACTAATGGCGGCGATTAGCGATTTTTTTCATGACTGCGACATTATGGCGGACACTTTGGACAATTTTGATTTTTTTTTTGGGACAATTGTCAATTTCACAGCAAAAAATGCATTTAAAATGTATTGTTTATTATGAAAATGACATTTGCAGTTTGGGAGTTAACCACAGGGGGGCGCTGTAGGGTTATTTGTGACCTAATGTGTGTTTACAACTGTAGGGGGTGTGGCTGTAGGTGTGACGTCATCGATTGTGTATCCCTATAAAAGAGATCACGCGATCGATGATGCCGCCACAGTGAAGAACGAGGAAGCTGTGTTTACACATGGCTCTCCCCGTTCTTCAGCTCCGGCGACCGATCGCCGCACTCCAGTGGCGATCAGGTCCATGAGTCCCGTGGTCCCGGAGCTTCGGACCGGGTCGCAGGAGCGCGCCGCGGGCGTGCGCCCATGACCCATGGCTGGGTACTAGCACAGCACGTACCTGTATGTGCATGTGCCCGGCCATGCCATTCTGCCGATGTGTATGTGCAGGAGGCGCTCCTTAAGTGGTTAAAGTAGTGCAGTGCTAAAAAGCAAAACATGGCCTGGTGATGGAGGGGTAAAACCTGTAGCTGGCCAGCTAGAACCTGTCCTAGGTAGCTTATATAACCTACATGTATATACAGCTAAGCCTGCTGGGAACCTAGTGTGGTGCACATGTTTATATGTGAGAGACAAAAGCAAAGTTATTCACAGTTGAATTCATGCCAGAAAGCATAGAGTTAAGCTTTTGTGACTCATCAGAAGCCTTGGCCCAATCACAGCTAATCTTACATTGAGCAGAGTCTTGACCTATCACAGCCTCCTTTGCATCCATTTCTGTCTGGGAGGTTCCAAATACTCCATGTGCTGCTAGATTATTAATTTTACCACAGAGACAGAGAGCAGAATAGACACAAGGCCAAAGTTGTGTTTTATGGAAGCCAGGGGCTTAAAATAGGTATGTGACACAGTTATATATATGTTCTTATTGTAAATAGTGTGGTTAGAACTGTATACTGATCTAGTTGTGTGTTTACTTGTAGTTCCACCATACCATACCATATCATACCTTCAAACCAAACCATACCATACCATACCTTTATACCTCCGAACAACTAAGTCACCAAACTAATTCACAAACCAAACTAAGCTAACCCTGCAAAAGCAAGCCTGCAAACCAAGTTGAAAACCACAGTTATTCCTTTCAGAGAAATCAGAGAATGCTTTAATAACTTACAGAAAGAGAGAGAGAGAGAGAGAGAGAGAGAGAGAGAGAGAGAGAGAGAGAGTATAAATACTGAAGAAAGGAATATATCCACCATCTTATGTTAAATGACATGATTGAATATTTGAACTACCGCTTTCTGTTACACTTTATTCATCACGTGTTTTTGTACCTGGACTGTCTGGTGCAAAGCAGCAGTGTTATATATGAAGAAAAGTTAACAAAGAAGTTATTTTAAGAATTTGGTGTGCTCTTTAAACCTACTGCTTCCATAGAACGGCGCTAGAGGTATTTCAGAGTAATAGACAGTCATGTTGGACTGAAAAGTCAGAGATATCACAATTCTTCTAATGCCACAGCCCATGAGGCACTTCATAGTGCTGCGCCTGTCACAAAACCTTCTGGAGCTCAGGTGGGTATAGATTATGAATAACACGTTGTAATAGAATAGTTTGGCTTGAGTGTACCTTATACTTTATCACCCTACAAAGCTCTCACCCACATTATAAATCTAAATGACAGAACAGAAGAATACCTGAAAACCCATTTGTATGTCTGTTGGAGTGACAGACACAGACTATGGAGCCTTTTCTATACAAGATACATTGTTCATTGTAAGTAGAAGAAATAGAGGAAGGAGGTTTTTGTACGGCTCTGTATCACTGTGTGAGAGGGGAATCATAACTCTGCTGACAGGAATAAACTGCAATATCTTCTTCCTTTATGTTACTGATTGTAAGAGTGAAATCTGTTCCAGATCCAGATCCACTGAACCTGGCTGGGGCTCCAGAATGAAGGTTACTTGTACCCCAGATAATCAGTGTTGGACGTTGTCCTGATTTCTGCTGGTACCAGTGTAAGTAGCTGGTATGGACAACAGAACTACATTTACATGAGATGGTGACTGTCTGTCCTGGAGTTGCAGTGATCTCATTCGGAGTCTGTGTCAGTATAATATCTGCCCAGGATCCTGAGGATGGGAAGGGAAATAATAATTCCTCTATACACAGCAAAATAATAATATTTTATCCACATTTCTATAATTTGTATTTTTATTGAAGTCTCACCCTGAATATAAAGCAGTATGAGAGGCAGCAGAACCCCCTGAGAAGCCATCTTGATGTCTCTGCACCGACACACACAGACTACTGAGATGTCACCTGTACAATGTCTCCTATATAACAGCTGCAATCATTAGTGGGGAACCCCCCAACATCACATATGGGGGACAGGAAACATGCAAATTATACAATGCAAATCATCTAGATTTCATGTTTCATATTTAACACTTCAGTTGTTCACAATGCTGATCATTCCATGAAAATGTAACAAACTATACAAATGATGTTGGAAACTACTCCACGCAAAATAAATGTGACTTTGGTGACAACCTGCCTTGTCACCACTATAGCTATGCAATCAGCAACACTTAACCAGTATAGCTATGCAATCAGCAGAGTTTGATCACTATATCTGGGCAATTAGCAATGCTTGCTAAGAACAGGCATTGATGATAGCACAGGAATAGTGGTGACTAGAGTTGGCCAAACATTACGAGCCGAGAAAAAGTTTGATCTGGACATCGCCTATTCGACAAACACCCAAATTTGCAGGGCGATCTGCGCTGTACAGTGCATTCTCAGCCCTGATTGTGTAAAGCTTTGCCCAATCAGGGTGTAGTAAATAGCTTGTTGTTAAAGTGGAGGTTCACCCCAAAAAATATTTTTTAACCCTTTTCTATATAGATGTTCACCGCGGCTTCCGGGTATGATTTTCGGGTATGAGCGTTCCTAATTGATTGACAGGCATCCTGACCGACGCATGCAGCGCGTCACGAGTTTCCGAAAGAAGCCGAACATCGGTGCGGCTCTATACGGCAACTGCACACCGGCGTTCGGCTTCTTTCAGCAACTCGTAAATGAAAAAATAAATAAAAAAGCATTGCCAGCAATAGAAAAATGTAGTACCCCTACTCATTCACCAAAAAAGTGTCAAAAATAAATAAAAACACACACAGTTTTTGACAATTTCTTTATTACAAATAAAAAACATTTTTTGCATTGCTGAAAATGGAATTGTATTGCCGCCAATTTAGATGTAATTTTCTTTCTATATATATATGTCAGTTTTTCTGCAGCAGATTCTATACATGGTACAGATGCACCACTTTACAGGCAGACTAAAGGAATCTCCCAGGCACTATATTTAAAGTGGCAAATCCATACCATGTATAGAACCTGCTGCAGCAAAACTGACATATATGCATTTAAATTTCTGGCTTATACAATACCATTCCGGCAATATAAACATTTTAAAAAAATGGTGTGGGGGGTCACACCAGTGGGTCTGGTATGGATCTTATGGGAACTCCATGCCCAAATGTAAGAAAATAATATTGGGTCCACCTCAATATGCATACCAGACCCTTATAGAAGCATGCAGTCCAGCAGGTAAGGAAAGCGGGGGAGGGGGATGAGTGAGCACCCCCCTCCTAAGCCATACCAGACCACATGCCCTCAACATGGGAGGGAGTGCCCCCCCACCCAAAGCACCTTGTCCCCTTATCATACGGCTCCCCAAGCCGTTGTTTATAAAATAAAGAAACCTTGAATGGAAAGTGTAATTTTTTTCCTTTATCAACATCATTATTGCTGCAGCAGGCTCTATACACAGTACAGATGTGCCACATTACAGGCAGACTAAGCGGACCCCCTTGCACTATATTAAGGAATTTTTAAATTTTATTGTTTTTTCATATGACGTCCTGGATTCCTCCGGCGCGTCCCAGAGATGCCGATGCGCGTGCCTGGTGGTCACGATGTCCGCCAGGTACCCGCAATCGGCAATGACAGAGCAGGGACGTGGAGCTCTGTGTGTAAACACAGAGCTCCACGTCCTGTCAGGGGAGAGAGGAGACCGATCTGTGTCCCTTGTACATAGGGACACAATCGGTCACCTCCCCCAGTCACCCCCCTCCCCCCACAGTTAGAACACAATACAGGTACACATTTAAACCCTTCCTCACCCCCTAGTGTTAACCCCTTCAATGCCAGTCACATTTATACAGTAATTAGTGCATATTTATAGCACTGATGGCTGTATAAATATGAATGGCGCCAAAAATGTGTCAAAAGTGTCCGATGTGTCCACCATAATGTCGCAGTCCCAATAAAAAAATCGCAGATCGCTGCCATTACTAGTAAAAAAAAAAATTATAAAAAATAATAATAATTCTGTCCCATATTTTGTAAGCGCTTATTGCGATTTTTTTTTTTTTTTACCAAAAATATGTAGAAGAATACGTATCGACCTAAACTGAGAAAAAATTATTATTATAGCAACAAGTAAAAAATATTGTTTTTTTTTCAAAATTGTTGCTTTTTTTGTTTATAGCGCAAAAAATAAAAACCATAGAGGTGATCAAATACCACCAAAAGAAAGCTCTATTTGTGGGGAAAGAAAGGACGTCAATTTTGTTTGGGAGCCACGTCGCACGACCGCGCAATTGTCAGTTAAAGCGACGCGGTGCCGGAAGCGGAAATTTCACCTGGGCAGGAGGGGGGTATATGTGCCCAGTAAGCAAGTGGTTAAAAATGATGTTTTTAAAAACATTTTCATTGATACGTGTCCCCTAGGGCAGTGCCTGGACCCCATAACTATTATATACTTAATTACTTGCATATAAGAATTCAAAATAGTTACTTTTCATTTTTCCAGTTTGGGTCCCATAGATTTGAATGGGGTTCATTATTCAGTTCCAAACTTTTGCGACGCTCGAATATTCTGCTGCAAACCAAATAAGGGGTTGTTCGGCTCATCTCTATGCTCCTCTCTACCGCCTCACCATCCAGGTTGGGCTACATTAGGGAGCAGGAATGTGACCTACAGAGTGTATTCACTGAGGCACAACTGCATAATCTGTACCAATTGATCAACTCAAGCTCACTAGATACCAAAAAACAAGAACATAATGATATATTATAAACCAGGTGGTATTGAATGCTAACGACGTTGGCCCGAATTTAGCTCTCTGCCACTGATCTCTGTTGGAGGGGCTCTAAAACGTATCATGGGAATGCCCCCTGATTAGACCCCTCTGGAGAGAGATTAGGGATTGTATAAATTACATTCTGGAGCACGACCTTCCGTTACTGCTATTCCACTTCTTGCTCTATGTCCCCATGGTCCCTTTTACGAGGTACAGATGCAGTGCTCTCCCTTACTTGCTTAACGTGGCCAAGAGGTGTGTACCAATTCATTGGAAGAGTGCACATATTTTCCTAGCTGTAGGGACTGGATCAAAAAAAGTCATGTAAATTATGGAAGCTGAAGACTGGGTTGCTACATGCAAAAGAAATAGGGGCCTCTTGGATTCTATCTGGGCACCTTGGAAACAATATGTCACTGGGTCAAATATGGACTCCTCTAGCTTAGATATTGTTTTACTTGCAATAGCTGACCTCTCATTTTTGCAACTTGTAGAGGCGAACTAACAAACATAAATGACGACGACATCATCTGTGACGAAACGGCATAGGGAGGAGCAATGTGCTGATATCACTGCAACGCAGAGTCCTGGAAGAAACGGGCGGATACAGAGAGCCGGCCGGCTCAAGAATATATATGACACATTTTTTTATTCCTACCTAATTGTGAGTGCACACCTTTGGTTTTATACAATACATTTTATGCAGTATTACACTATGGTAGTCTCTTACACCTACATGAGGAATTACTGACCACGGAACACATTGAGAATTTCTGGCGCAGGGGATTTAGGAGTGCTTGCTGTTTACCACAGAGACCCAGGGCTGGGGAAATAGCCAGAAGCGGAAGTGATCTCCCTAAAAAGAGATCAAAATAGCTGGTAAGCGGCATTGATGTTAAAGCTGGAGGATCTTCTTTCTATCTCAACGCCTCACTTCTTCTCTGATGTTTATTGATTTGAAGTCACCGTGGATCATTGATTATTATTGTCTTAGAACTGTGTTCCGGAACTATTCAGTGGGAAACCCGTATTCCATCTTACTGTTTTCAATATTAATAGTGATATGAACACTGGGAAGGTATTTCATTCTGGTTACAAATGATATACATTTAACATCAGGGTCGATCATTCTACTTTGTCACATCAATTTTTGACTTAAGAGGAAGATCTTCGGTTTAGTTCTTCGGTTGTCCCTGTTTTATGATTCATATATCACTGTAATTTATTATTTATATGCCACTTATTCTTTGTAGCTATTTTGCAGCACAGCTTGTTTTATGTATTTGTTCTGTTGTGTTTATCTCACATTTTAGTTGCAGAAGCATACTAATTATAATATCATTTAAATACACTCATAGGCCCGGATTCACAAACGATGAAGTCCAAAGTCCAAATGCGTGCCGTCGTATTTTTATGCTGATTTACAAAGCGAGATACGTCGAAAAATAGGCTTCCTCCGCCCGACATAACTTGCCAACGCCGGCGTATCGTGGGCGCATAGTTACGCTGGACGCATTCGGCGTTCCCATTATAAATATGCAAATGAGTAAGATACGCCGGTTCACGAACGTAGATGCGCCCGGCCGCTTCATATACGCTTATGTCCATCGTAAAGTTGCCCCTCATATAACAGGCGCAGCTAATGCAAAGGTATGGGCCAGGGAACGACGCCGTCGATATTTACGTTGTGTACGCTGTTTACGTAGTACTACGTGAATAGGGCTGTGCGTAGGTTACGTTTCTTAGGGAGTATATGCAACGTGATTCTGAGCATGCGCGCGCATGCCCAGTTCGACTGGCCATTAATTTGCATGGGGTCACGCTTAATTTAAATAGATGACGCCCACCTCCTTTCTACTTTGAATTAGGCGGGCTTACGCCGGCCAATTTACGCTACACTGCCGCAACTTACGGAGCAAGTGCTTTGTGAATACTGCACTTGCCTCTCTAAGTTACGTCGGCGTAGCGTATATGAGATGTGCTACGCCGCTCTAAAGATATGCTGCCCTACATGAATCCGGGACATAGGGTGTGTCACTTAGACAGCACAGTATTTACTTTGACTTAGACATAAACATTAATCTTTCATTGTCATTTTTCTTAATGTAAGAATCCTCTGGTCTTTATATCTTATGCTGCGTACACACTACCGTTTTTCGCAATGTAAAAAAAAAATGTAATGGCATTAAAATGATCGTGTGTGGGTGTCGGAGCATTTTTTGCGACGCTAAAAATGTCCATTAAAAATTTAGAACACACTCTAAATTTTCGTGTTGTTTTTAACGTTGTTGTAAAAATGGTCATGTGTAGGCTTTAACGAAGTGAAAAAAACGTGCATGCTCAGAAGCAAGTTATGAGACGGGAGCGCACGTTCTGGTAAAACTACCATTCGTAATGGAGATAGCACATTCATCACGCTGTAACAGACTGAAAAGCGCGAAGACCGAAAAAGTGCGAATCAGCGAAAGCAGCCCCAAGGGTGGCGCCATCCGAAAGGAACTTCAGCTTTATAGTGCCGTCGTACGTGTTGTACGTCACCACGCTTTGCTAGAGCTTTTTTTTTTTCACGATCGTGTGTAGGCAAGGCCAGTTTAACAATAACAAGGCCGGCTTAACAATGATCCGGTTCTTCTGTTTAGTTCTATTCTGGACACCAGATTTTGTCTGTTATAATTAGGGTTGTCCCGATACCACTTTTTTAGGACCGAGTACAAGTACTGATACTTTTTTTCATGTACTCGCCGATACCGAATACCGATACTTTTTTTAAATGTGTCCCCAATTGCAGCCATGTCCCCCACATATATCCAGCCATGTCCCCCCACATATGCAGCCATGTCCTGTCCCTCACATATGCAGCCATGTCATGTCTCTCACATATGCAGCCATGTCATGTCCCTCACATATCCAGCCATGTCATGTCCCTCACATATCCAGCCATGTCATGTCCCTCACATATGCAGCCATGTCATGTCCCTCACATATCCAGCCATGTCATGTCCCCCATACCTAGTGGTAGATGATGCCGATGCCACCGCCACCGCCGCCGCGTTAACTCCGTACATTACAGCGCCGCACTATACAGGCATCTTTCGTTTGAATACTTCTAATCCCCGCCGCGCCATGCATAGACACTCCCCTTCTCAGGATTGGACGGATCTGTCCAATCCAGAGCAAGGGGGAGTGTCTATACACGGCTCCGTGCTTAGACACTCCCCCTTCCTCGGGATTGGTCAGATCCGTCCAATCCCGAGAAGGGGAGTGTCTATGCATGGCGCGGCAGGGATTAGGAGTATTCAAACGAAAGATGCCTGTATAGTGCGGCGCTGTAATGCACAGGATTAACGCGCCGGCTTTGCGGTATGCGGCGGCGGCGGGGGGGGGAGTATTCTATTTAGGTATCGGGGGTATTTGCGGGAGTACAAATACTCCCGCAAATACTCGGTATCGGGACAACCCTAGTTATAATAGTTGATTCCAGAATTTCAGCATCACAAGAGTAAGCATTCCAATAATTTGGATCTACACACACGCACAGCGCTCTCTCTTTTCTTCTTTTCAGTCTGAGTTGAGGGGGTGCAAATGACCTACTGGTATGGATTTTTAACTAAGCCCAATATTTCAAAGTTGCACAGTGTTTTTGAACGCACTGGGGCCTCCTGACTGCCTGTTATATTTTATTGAAAAGGTGAATTAACCCTTTACAAATAACAAGGTTTACTTAAATTAGCTTACAATTGTTGAAAAAAGAGACAACCACGCTGTATTACTAAAGAAGTAAACTACCGGTATGTTCGTTTTGCAAAGGAATTATCCCTTAAAGGGGTGTTCCAGCCTTGTTTTATGTTTATTAAAAGTCAGCAGCTACAAAAAGTGTAGCTGCCGGCTTTTAATAAACAATCACTTACCTGCTCCAGCGTTCCAGCGACGCGCCGGCCAGGGCTCCGCTCCTCTCCCCCCCCTCCCCGGCAGGCGTCCTCATCGTAACTGTGGGCACCCGGCCGTGACAGCCTTCGGGCTTCACGGCCGGGCACCGACTACGCATGCGCGAGCGGCACTGTGCATGCGCCCGGCGCGGCCTGTCGCTCATTGGACAGGCGATCGCATGGGACCTGTCATGTGTCCCAGGCGATCGCCTACAGGGAGGGGCTGCTGTAGGCGATTAAGCTTAATCGCCTAACCAGCCCTTTGGCGGAAGGAGGAAGTGGGACAGGAAGTCCCACGCCTCCTGAAGCCCCCACTTCCCCCCCCAAAAAAATGACATGCCAAACGTAGCATGTAAGGGGGTGAGGAGTGGGATAAGCGGAAGTTCCATTTTTGGGTGGCACTCTGCTTTAATTATTAAATATGGAAAGAATTTACTATGCAAATAATAACCAATCATGTGCAGTGATTTTTTTTTTTTTTAAAGCAAAAAATAACAAAATAGGATTTTAGCTTGCACACATAATTGAATTACTGAAGTCAGCACAGCTCCACCGTGTCCACTAAGCTAAATTACATTTTATAAGGGAAGCACAAGTATCCATTTGTACTGTACTGCTTGGTTTGTTACATTCGTCATCCTTTTCTGTAATCTGTATCAATTGGGTTTCTCATAGACCAGGGGTGCCCAACCAGTGGCCCACAGAGCCCTCTGATGTGGCCCGCGACCTCCTGCACTGGGATGGAATACAATAGAATACTGTTATTAAAGGTAAGTTTATTACTAAAATCACAGGGCCAGATTCAGTAAGAATTTACGTGCGTATCTCGAGATACGCCGCGTAACTTCAAAGATGCGCCAGCGTATCTATTTTCTGTATTCAGAAAACAAGATACGCCGAAATTTTGCTTTGATACGAGCGGTGTAAGTCTCTTATGCCGTCGTATCTTAGTTGCATATTTACACTGGCCGCTAGGTGGTGCTTCCGTCGATTTACGCATCGAATATGTAAATGAGCTAGATACGCCGATTCACGAACGTACTTGTGCCCGGTTGACGTATTTTACGTTGTTTGCATAAGTGTAAGTCCAGCGTGAAGTTACCCCTGCTATATGAGGCGTAGGTGAGGCGTACGCAATGTTAAGTATGGACGTCGGGACAGCGTAGAATTTTCTGTCGTTTACGTCGTTTGGGAAAATTGTTCGCGAATAGGGCTTTGCGTAAGTTACGTTCACGTCGAAACCAATGAGTACTTGCAGCGTAATTTTGAGCATGCGCACTGGGATACGTCCACGGACGGCGCATGCACCGTTTGGAAAAAGCGTCAATTACGTGGGGTCACGATTCATTTACATGGATCACGCCCCCTACCTGCCTATTTTGATTTAGGCGCGGTTACGCCGGACCATTTACGCTACGCCGCCGTAACTTTGGGCGCAACTTCTTTGTGAATACGGCACCTGCCTCTCAAAGTTGCGGCGGTGTAGCGTAAATCAGATACGCTACGCCCGCACAAAGATAGGCGTCTCTACGAGAATCTGGCCCACAGTGTATAAATAGGCATGTCTGTTCTGCAGTGGTTACTGGGCTGCTTTCAAACTGATCCACAGGTGCAGAGCAGTTTACCCGCGGGTTACTTGCACTGAGTAATAGGCCCCTGCTTTCACATGGTCAGTTCGACCCAATTGGAACCTCCATTTAACTCTAAGTAGACTTGTGTCCATTTACAAATGCCTACCTCCAATCTGATCAGCAAAAAAAAAAAGGAAAAAAAAGTAGTGTGGGCTGCCATCCACCTGCTCCGCTCATTGTGGCCCGCGACCGGTTACCAAGTCGCTTAAATGGCCCTCGCTTTTCAAAAGGTTGGCACCCTTGTCATAGACTGTACTGTGCTGCCACCTAGTGACCTATGTGGGCATTGTTTCTAGTGGCTCCTGCATTGTAACAGTTCCAATACTAGTTTCACACTGTTATGTAGCTTATCGAAAAACAAATTGTAACAGGATGCTTTTATGTTCAATCATGCATGCTGTTACAGTGTGAAAAAGAAAGCTGTACTCAGTGTTTATACATACAGCTAAATGATTTTACTGTACCTTATACTTTCTCATCCTACAAAATGCTCACCCAGATTACAAAGTAAAATGACATAACAGAAAACAACCTGAAAACCCATTTGTATGTCTGTTGGAGTGACAGACACAGACTATGGAGCCTTTTCTATACAATATACATTGTTATTGTAAGTAGAATAGAGGAAGGAGGTTTTTGTACGGCTCTGTATCACTGTGTGAAAGGGTAGCTGTAACCCTGCTGACAGGAATAAACTGCAATATCTTCATTCTTTATATCACTGATTTTAAGTGTATAATCTGTTCCTGATCCAGATCCACTGAACCTCTTTGGGACTCCAGACTGAAGATTGCTTGTACCCCTGATAATCAGTGTTGGACGTTGTCCTGATTTCTGCTGGTACCAGTGTAACCTGTCGGTGCCGACACCAGAACTGCATTTACATGAGATGGTGACTGTCTGTCCTGGAGTTGCAGTGATCTCATTCGGAGTCTGTGTCAGTGTAATCTGTGCCCAGGATCCTGAGGATGAGAAAGACAATAATTCCTCCATACACAGCAAAAACATAAGATTTTATCCACATTTTTATCATTTGTATTTTTATTGAAGTCTCACCCTGAATATAAAGCAGTATGAGAAGCAGCAGAACCCCCTGAGAAGCCATCTTGATGTCTCTGCACTGACACACACAGACTACTGAGATGTCACCTGTACAATGTCTCCTATATAACAGCTGCAATCATTAGTGGGGAACCCCCCGACATCACATATGGGGGACAGGAAACATGCAAATTATACAATGCAAATCATCTAGATTTCATGTCATGTACCTACAGTGATGATCACCAATGCATGAAAGAATGATGTTATGAGTAACCTTTAAAGCACTGTACACACGATCGGATATATGATGTGATTTTTACGTTGGATATCCGATGAGGCTGACTTTTTTATCAGTCTTGCCTACACACCATCTGTTCAAAATCCGATCTTGTCAGAATGCGGTGACATAAAACACAACGACGTGCTGAGAAAAATGAAGTTTTCAATGCTTCTGAGCATGCGTTGAGTTGATTCTGAGCATGCGTGGATTTTTGACCGATGGATTTCCCCACAGACGATCCTTTTTTTGACCATAAGAAAAATTTAAAACGTTTTCTATTGTTTTTTCACCGATGGATAAAAAACCAATGGGGCCCACACACGATCGGTTAGTCCGATAAAAACGATCCATCGGTCTGTTTTCATCAGACGAACCGATCGTGTGAACAGGGCTTGACTCTACTTCATGTTAGGTATCATTGATCTTTTGACATGCTTTAAGCTGAGCACCCCAAAAATAGGGGAGAAAACCAGAGAGCACAAGAGCTGGAGCCTAATGCGTGTACACACAAAAATAAATTTCAACTGTGACATTTGCTGTCGGAATTTCCGACAACAAAAATTTGAGAGCTGGTTCTCAAATTTTCCAATAACAAAAGTTCTTGTCGGTAATTCCGACTGTATGCAATTCCGATGCACAAAAATCCTACACAAGCTTGGAATCAATTTGACACATGCTCAGAATCATTGAATTAATTATTCTCGACTCATTGTAGTGTTGTACGTCACTGCGTTCTTGACGTTCGGAATTTTCGACAACAAAAATTTGAGAGCTGGTTCTCAAATGTCCCGATTACAAAAGTTCTTGTCGCAAATTCCGATCGCCTGTATGCAATTCGGATGCACAAAAGATCTATGCATGCTCCGAATCAATTTGACGCATTCTCGGAATCATTGAACTTCATTTTTCTCGGCTCGTTGTAGTGTTGTACGTCACCGTGTTCTTGAAGTTCAGAATTTCCGACAACATTTGTGTGACAGTGTGTATGCAACACAAGTTTGAGCCAACATTCCATCAGAAAAAACTCCACGGTTTTGTTGTTGGGATTTCCAATCGTGTGTACGCGGCATTAGGGGTGTGTTTATAAAAAATATCATGCATAGTAATTCACCCAGTGAAAGTGCGTGTCTTCTGTGGGAAAAAAATAAACAAACGTTATGAAGCAATTTTTTTGTGCTGGGTGAATGTTTTTAATTTACCAGTTCCTGACCACCCTATAGCAGATTTACTTCTAAAGGGCGGCCGTTCTGTGCAGAATCATATATATATATATATATATATATATATATATATATATATATACACATACATACATACATACATACATGATTCGGCACTTCCACATGATTAGTCACAGCATAAGCTAATCAGTGGCTGCTGGCTAATGGATGTGCGCTGACACCCACTGATCGGCTGGGAGAGACACAGGTCTATATATGTAAACAATGCAGAGCTCTGTCCTGTCAGTGGGGAGGTGTTGGATTTTGTTTCCCGGCAAAGCAGGAAATAAAATCCATCACATCTCTTAGTAAAAACACCACACTATGTACACATAAACACTGGTTAGGCACACAATTAACCCTGTGATCACCCTAGATATGTAACCCCTTCCCAGCCAATGTCGTTAGCACAGTGTATATTTTTAGCACTGATAACTGCATTAGTGTCACTGGTTCCAACAAAGTGCCAAAAGTGTTAGATTGTCCACCGCAGTATTGCAGTCCTGCTATAAGTCGCTGATTTCCACCATTATTAGTATAAAAATAAATAAACAAACAAAAAATCCAGTATATATCCCATAGTTTGAAGATGCTATAATTTTAGCATAAACCAATCAATAAATCAATATTTGCTTATCGATGTATTTTATTTTATTTTTTTACCAAAAATATGTAGCAGGATACATATTGACCTAAATTCGATTTTTTTATGTTTTTATTAGATATGTTTTATAGCAGAAAGTAAAAAAATATATATATTTTTTTTCGCTATATTGTCTTTTGTCTTTTTTGATTAAAGCACAAAAAAATGTAATCATGGTGATCAAATGCCACCAAAAGCAAGCTCTATTTGTGGAAAAGTATGACATAAATGTAATTTATGTACAGCCTTGCATGACCGCGCAGTTGTCAGTTAAGGTAACGCAGTGCCGTATAGCAAAAAAGGTCTGGTCATTTAATGGGGGAAATCTTCTGGAGGTCAAGTAATTCCTTTTAAAATGGAAAATACTGCATTTGGCCACTAGATGGCCTTTAGCATCATATAAAAATGACTGATTCTTAGCACCCTCTAGTGGCTAAACGTGATATTTTCCATTTTAAATAAAAAAAAAATCAATTTTTACACATCTGAGTTTATTTACTTCCTAATGACTCTCAGAGGTAGCTCTGCAGTCTAATCAGTAGAACATTTCTGCAAAGAGCCATCTAATAATGTTTGTATTTCTCCCTACCACAATTTCATTGGTTATGTCCTCTCTCCACCTTTAGGCAATAACTGAAACTCTGATGTAGGGAGGCCTACACCCCTCTGCCTAATAACTGAACTTTGACCTTCTCCATTAACTCATCCATACACAGTTATTAGCTTTTTGTATCGCTTCCCCCTCCGAGTGTAAGCTCTGACAAGTAGGGTTTCCTGATTCCTCTTGTATTACTATCATATTTGAATTGTACTGCCTGCCTTCCATTGTAATTTTACTGCCTGCCTTCTATTGTAATTGTACTGCCTGCCTTCTATTGTAATTGTACTGCCTGCCTTCTATTTAGTAAAGTGCTGCACATATTGTTAATATGCATAATATTATCCATACTCTCCTAACCCACTTGTATTGTTACTGTACTGCCTCCTTTGATTTTGTTGCTTATATAAATAATGCATAATAATGATAATAATTAACTCTTTCATCACTAACCTTGATCTTACTTCCGTCACCACAATTGGCTTTTCATTCTTACAATGAGACATAAATAAATCACCAATCAATACAATTATGTATTACACAATTAAAGATATAGGGAGTTATTTACGAAAGGCAAATCCACTGCGAATGCACTTGGAAGTGCAGTCGCTGTAGATCTGAGCGGGACATGCAAGAAAATAAAAAACATAATTTTAGCTTGCACATTATTGATGGATAAAATCAGCAGAGCTTCCCCTCATTTCAGATCTTCCCCTCAGATCTACAATGACTGCACTTCCAAGTGCACTTTCAGTGGATTTGCCTTTCATAAATAACCCCCATTGTCTAAAACATCTGGTGTAAGCACCTTAATGTTATTGGTGTCCTCCTCCTGTAATCCCATATACAAAATGCATACTTATGCCGCGTACACACGATCGAAAATGGAATAAAATCCGATGGAATTTTCCGTCAGAATTACGATAAAGCTGACTTCCATCAGTCTTGCCTACACACTGTCATGCCCCGTACACACGGCAGAGAAACTCGACGGGCGGAACACATCGTTCCGCCCGTCGAGGTTCTCTGCCGGCCAACAGATTCGGCGACCCGCCCGTCGGGAAAGGCAAACAGCCATTCATCCCGACGGGCCGTCGGGCAAATAGAGAACCTGTTCTCTATTTGCTCGAGGTTCTCGCTGGTTTCTGCTGAGAACCTCGGCCTTGTGTACAGGGCTTCAGACAAAATTCTGACTGTCCAAATGGCGGTGACGTAAAACACTACGACGAGCCCAGAAAAATGAAGTTCAATGCTTCCGAGCATGCATCAACTTGATTCTGAGCATGCATGGATTTTTCTCCGACGGTATTTCACACAGACAATCGGAATTTCCCATCTGATTTTTTCCATCGGAAAAATTTAAAACTTGTTCTATTTTTTTACTCCGATGGAAAAAAAGTCAGATGGGGCCCACACATGATTGGAATTTCCGATGAAACAAGTTCATCGGATCCGATCATGTGTATGCGGCATTAGTTGGGGATCAGCAGCCGGGGAGGATATGTCAATATCAGTGAAAAACAATGCAGCCATTGGACTGTTAAAACATTGGTGAGTCTCCTTTAGCTCCAATTTAGCCCAATTCCATCATCTCCATTCCCTGCATCAATCTTCCATGAGCACAGGGCCATGTGATGTCTGAGCTCCCCACTGCTCCATTCATCCACATAAGAGCAACAAATTACAGATCAGTAAAAATTGCTCCAATCAGAGCTTAAAAAAGGCTGAGAACTCTCTCCATGCGCCCCAATTACTTATCACTAAGCAACATTGCTGACATTTCCTCCTCCTGGAGGTACCTGGAATTTCCTGGAGGTATCTGGAATTGTGTTTATTCCTGACCCTGACAATGAATGAAACTGTGGGGGGAAGCAAGGGAATACATGAGAAGGTGTTGTTACAGAGGAGGCATTACATTGAAGATGCTACTTTACCCTGTGCTGGCAATTGTGGCTTTCAGATCCACCTGCTGTCAATCCAAAGCAATGTGGATCCTATAAGGAACTATCTCAGTTGTCTGTCAGGCTCTGTCCACCCAACAGGTGCTGCAGCCTCGGGGACTAGTTCCCCATCAGGTCCACCTTCCCTGTGAGTTTATCATTTCCCAAATATGGATAATGACATCACCACTATACCCGGCTCTTTGTTTTCATTCAGCATTGGCCCAGGAAATCTCCCGACTGACAACCGAACAGAGCCGGGGATAGAGTCCTGTGCGGGAAACTGTCCCATTCATGGAGTCTTCCAGCACAGACGCCCCCCCTCTGAGGACTGGCAAAGCTCTAAATTACCATCAGCTTCCTAATCTACAATCTACAGTAATTGTTTAGGAAACTGTTCCAGCCATGTCGGCAACGTTACTAAAACTGGTGCAAATGCTTGTCTATCAGAACCACTTTGAAGAGACCAACTGCCAGAAAAGTGACATCATGGTTTATATAATTCCCAATCTGTGATCTCTATAATGAGGATGTTTGGAGTCTGGGGATCTACAATCTAGTAATGTGACAGCTGAGGTAGATTGACCTCCTGCAGCGCAGGGGGATCTCCAGAGGATCTTCATTTAAGGAATGGCAAAGACAGCCAATAGCAGGACAGGGAATGAACTCTCCATCAGACGTACGATCAGAGGCGTAGCTAGTGAAAATGGCGCCTATGGCAAGCACTGAAACTGCGCCCTTGTCAAAACACTTGAAACACATCTTTCAGATAACCAGGGACATGGTGGGAACAGAGAGGGACACTGAGGACCACTGGCGTCTGGTGCTGAACATTTGGGGGGGCGCAAACAAACTGAAAAAAAAAACATCAATTGCAGCCACTGTGCCCATCAAGCGCAGCCAATGTGCCCATCAAGCGCAGCCACTGTGCCCATCAAACGCAGTCACTACCCTATGTGGATCCGGTCTGACCAGTCATCGGCCGTCTTGGGTGCACCTGTCACTCCCCTCCCCAGGCAGAAGGAGAAATATTAAGAATTGATGTGTTGGCGACTCGCTTTAGCAGGGCGGGCGCGGCGATTCGGGAGCTACATTAGTGCAGGAGGATGGATTCGGTTTTTTTCATGCAGGGGGGTGGCTTTTTGCTGCCCCCCTCCCCATAGCGCCCATGGCACTTGCGGTAGCGGTGGAGGCGTTCGGGTCCTGTCGGCAGCTGTGTTGGGAAAAATCGCCCCCACCCGTCCCCATAGCTCTGCTGGGCGTAAGTGACGTCAAAACGTCAGTCCCGCCCAGCGTCTTAAAGAAACATTTTTTTTTCTGTCATTTGAAAAATGACAGTTTAATTTTTTCTTCTTTTTTTGCATTTAAGTCTAAATATGAGATCTGAGGTCTTTTCGACCCCAAATCTCATATTTAAGAGGACCTGTCATGCTTTTTTCTATTACAAGGGATGTTTACATTCCTTGTAATAGGAATAAAAGTAATCCATTTTTTTTTATTTCAGTGTAAAAAATATAAAATAAATTAAAATAAATAAGAAAACAGAAAAAAAATGTTTAAAACGCCCCGTCCCGACGAGCTCGCGCACAGAAGCGAACGCATACGCGAGTAGTGCCCGCATATGAAAACTGTGTTCAAACCACACAAGTGAGGTATCGCCGCGATTGTTAGAGCGAGAGCAATAATTCTAGTCATAGACCTCCTCTGTATCTAAAAAAATGCAACCTGTAGAATTTTATAAACGTCGCCTATCGAGATTTTTAAGGGTAAAAGTTTGACGCCATGCTACGAGCAGGCGCAATTTTTAAGCGTGACATGTTGGGTATCATTTTACTCGGCGTAACATTATCTTTCACAATATATAAACAAATTGGGCCAAATTTATTGTTGTCTTATTTTTTAATTAAAAAAGTTGATTTTTTTCCAAAAAAAGTGAATTTTTTTCCAAAAAAAAATGACTTTTTCCCCCCAAAAAAATATTTTTTTCCAAAAAAAGTGATTTTTTTCCAAAAAAAGTGATTTTTTTCCAAAAAAAGTGATTTTTTTCCAAAAAAGTGATTTTTTTCCAAAAAAAGTGCGCTTGTAAGACCGCTGTGCAAATACGGTGTGACAAAAAGTATTGCAATGACTGCCATTTTATTCTCTAGGGTGTTAGAAAAAAATATATATAATATTTGGGGGTTTTAAGTAATTTTCTAGCAAAAAAAAATGTTTTAGTCTCGTAAACACCGAATCTGAAAAACAGGCTCGGTGGTCAAGTGGTTAAAAGACTTTATTCCAAAAGATTAAAAAAAAGTATTCACATGTATGAGTGCCTGATATCCTGGCACCCGGAGTGAACAGCAGGTAAAAAGTAATCCGTGAAATCTGCCCAATCAGTGCATGAAGCCACTAGCGCGGTGAAGGATTGATTTTCTGGTATGGACTTCAGGGTGGAAGTGTGTCACAAGGTCGTGACTCAACCTCCATGCATTTCGGCAGATTGTCCGTCTTCAGGAAGTTGCATTTCCACCATTTTGGTTGAGGGCATAAATACCCTCAACCCAAATCACATGTTAAAATGTATCCAATAGCTTTGCTTTGCCTGCTATTTACTTGGGACTGCTCACAACCTAATTACAAATGTGTTGGTTGGCAGTATAATATACGAAAGTAAGATATAATTAGAAAATGGTAATAAAAAGTATACAAATATTATAAAATGGTGAAAGAAATGATACAGGAACTCCCGGTGTAAGCAATGCATATATTTGAACATTAAAAGACATTGTAAGAAAATGAGGAGCAATGATTGCAGCGGCACCTAGTGGTAAACATCTGAATCAATATTCAATCCATGCCAGCATGTTCAACAGCATGGAAGTCGTCTGAGACGTGAATAACATGCTCCCTATTTGGCAGTACACATGTGGCCCCCTACTGGCCCCACATTGTAACTATCCAAAATAGGTCGAAATGCATAGAGGTTGAGTCACGACCTCGTGACACACTTCCACCTAGACGTCCAAACCAGGAAATCGAGCCTTTACCGCGCCAGCGGCTTCATGTACTTATGCACAACACATGACAGAATGCTTTTATGTTCGATCATTCATCCTGTTACAGTGTAATAAAAGAAAGTCATGCTTAGTGTTCTTGCATAAATCTAGATCATGTTATACAACTCTTACTGTACCTTATACTTTAACACTCTACAGAATTCTCACCCAGATTATAAAGTAAAATGACAAACAGAAGAATACCTGAAAACCCATTTGTATGTCTGTTGGAGTGACAGACACAGACTATGGAGCCTTTTCTATACAAGATACATTGTTCATTATAAGTAGAAGAAATAGAGGAAGGAGGTTTTTGTACGGCTCTGTAACACTGTGTGAAAGGGGAGCTCTGACCCTGTTGACAGTAATAAACTGCAATATCTTCTTCCTTTATGTCTCTGATTGTAAGTGTATAATCTGTTCTAGATCCAGATCCACTGAACCTGGTTGGGACTCCAGAGTGAAGGTTACTTGTACCCCAGATAATCAGTGTTGGACGTTGTCCTGATTTCTGCTGGTACCAGTGTAAGTAGTGGGGGTTAACATTAGAACTGCATTTACATGAGATGGTGACTGTCTGTCCTGGAGTTGCAGTGATCTCATTCGGAGTCTGTGTCAGTATAGTCTGTGTCCAGGATCCGGAGAAAATAAGAACATGATTTTATATTTTAATCACTTTTTTCCTGCAATGTCCCCCCCCCCCCATCATTATATACATTACTATGAGACTCTCTCACCCTGAATATAAAGCAGTATGAGAGGCAGCAGAACCCCCTGAGAAGCCATCTTGATGTCTCTGCACCGACACACACAGACTACTGAGATGTCACCTGTACAATGTCTCCTATATAACAGCTGCAATCATTAGGGGGGAACCCCCCGACATCACATATGGGGGACAGGAAACATGCAAATTATACAATGCAAATCATCTACATTTCATATTTTACACCTCATGTGCCCACAGTGATCATCACCAATGCATGAAAGAATGATGTTGTGAGTGACTTTTGACTCTACTTCATGGTAGGTGTCATTGATCATTTGACATGCTTTATGCTCTAGTGAGCACCCCAAAAATAAGGAGGAAAACAAGAGAGCACAAGCAACCGAAATTGGTCAATGTCCTTCCCCAGGGTCTGGAGCCTTAGGGGTGTGTTTATACAAATATTGTGCATAGTAATTCATCCAATGAAAGTGCAAAAATAACAAATGTTATGACACTATTTCTTGTGCTGGGTCGATGTTTTTCATTAACCAGTTCCCGACCACCCTATAGCAGATTTACTTCCACAGGGTGGCCGTTCTGTGCAGAATCATGTGTATATATATATACGTGATTCTGCACTTCCACATAGGGGACACTTGCTTGCACTGTCAGTGCATCACTTCTGCTGTGATTAGTCACAGCAGAAGTAGATCAGCAAGTGCTGCCCAATGGATGCCCACCTGCACCCGCTGATTGGCTAGGAGAGACACAGGACAGAGCTCTGTATATGTAAACAATGCAGAGTTCCATCCTTTCAGCGGGATGTGGTGGATTTTGTTTCCCTGCAAAGCAGGAAATAAAATCCATCACATGTCTTAGTGAAAACACCACACTATGTACAACATACACACTGGTTAGGCACACATTTAACCCTGAATATTTAACCCCTTCCCAACCAGTGTCATTAATGCAGTGACAGTGCATATTTTAAACACTGATCACTGTATTAGTGTCACTGGTTCCCACAAACTGCCAAAAGTGTCAGTTAGTGTCAGAATGCCGCCGCAATAGTACAGTCCCACTATAAGTTGCTGATCACCACCATTACTAGTAAAAAAAAAAAATCCAGCATATATCCCATAGTTTGTAGACAGTTTGCTTTGCCCACACCAATCAATAATTAAATTTACACTTATTGTGATTTTTTTTACCAAAATATGTAGCAAAATACATATTGACCTAAATTAATGTAAAAATTTGATTTTAAAAATATTTTTATTGGCTATGTTTTATAGCAGAAAGTAAAAAATATTGTTTCCTGACTGGCTCCATGGCAGCATACGTGTGGGTAGGCTCCGCCTCCATACCTACCCAATAGGACCCCTCCCTATAAATTTCAGCTGTGGGCTCTCAGCCGTGTTCCTTTTTTGTCCTCCTCCGTAGGACCATGTGTTTTTGGTTCTCCTACCTGAAGACGATTGTTCCTACAATCAAGATCGGCCAATGATGATGATGGTGCCTCATCCCTCCGATAAGCCTTGACTGTTAAGCAGGGTATGGAGTGTATTGCAGAGTAGCGCTGAAGAGCTGGATTATGTCTTCCACTGGAGAGACGAGCGCGCACAGGCCTGAATACCTAGCAATGTGCAGGTGGCCATTATCTGCTGAAAGCCCGGTGTGTGTATGGATGCGGTGTCCCTGGCCGAATCGATCGTAGGTGGTGGTAAGCAGTATCGCCTTCATGGCAGCAGTGTTTATGTTTGTTGTTTGTTTTTCTCTGTGTTCCATATGCTGTGTTTTTCATGATTGCATGCCCAGTGAGCGTCTGGTTACTGTGCGTTCCAGCCGCCGCTCCCTCTTACTTCCGGGTTTTCGTCTGCGTTCTACGATCGGACGGACCCGGGAATGAAAGCGAGGTTTGGTTCGCGCATGTGCGCGAGTATCGCTGTTTCTAAAAAAAAAAAAAGTCGGGAAATCTGTGAAGCCCGGGATCGATCGTTCAAAACGACGGTTCCTGGTGCATTTACAAGAGACTATCTTAGGTAAGTGCTCGTTCAGATTGGTCAGATTAGCATGTGTTTTAAGTCGTTTGTGATCTGGTGTTTGAGTCTCCCACCTGCAATGTGTTTGTGCTATAATGGATGCTTCGCTGCCCCTAGTGGCCAGCCCTCTCTCAGCAGGTAAAATTGAAAAACGATGTTTTCTTTTCCTGTTGGGGGGGAAGAGAGTGGAGTATAGGGCATTGCCATGACTATGCTTGTGTGTGTCTCTCTCTCTCTCTCTCTCTATTCTTTCTTTTTCAGCCCTTCTAGGGCTGACCAACATTACAGCGAGTCCCGCAGATGCAGCGGGTCCTCTAAATCGCACCACCGGCACTCATCTTCTAGACACCATAATTTGTTTAAAATCCGGACATCCCAGTAGGGATACTCCTCACACCCCCTCATCTCACAGCACGAGTTCAGAGAGATTTTGTTGGGGGTGCAAGGTTCCAGTTCCTGCTAGCAAGCCCCTTTGCGACTGTTGTTTTTTTTCAAAGGTAGCAGGGAAGGTGCAGACAAACACCTAGAAGCATTGGTTAAGCGGGTCATGGACAAGTCGCTACAGGAGAGAGATGCCAGAGTGCAGCATGATTCTCCTTCAGACCCAATGATTCCCTTGTTGGATCAGGGACAAATGCATGAGACTTTTTGAAGTCGCTCAAACCAGCCATCCCTCAGCTTCCCCCTCAGAGAGTGGGTCAATAGTTGATGATCCATGGATAGGCTTTGATTATGCCTTAGTTCCTGCTTAGTGAAAGCAGTCAAGGAATTTGAATTTGGAAGATCCAATTATCTCTCCTCCCAAAAAATGGAAAGTCTTTAAACAGCTTAATAAGGAGCGACATTATTTTCCACTTGTCACGGAAATAGGTGCCATTGTCTCAGAAGAATGGGGTAAACCTAAAAAAAAGGCTCTATGCGGTCAACAATTGCAAAATTATATCCTTTTAAAGAGGAAGACGTGAAACATCTTAAATCTCTGCTCCATTGGTTTATGCAGCTTTGATGCGTTTGGTGCGATATGTAACCCTTCCCTTGGAAGATACGGTTTCCTTTAAAGATCCAGAGAGACGGATTGATTCAGACCTGAAGAGAATCTACCTGACAGCAGGATCAGTCTGTAAACCATTGCTGGCTTTAGCAGCCATCTCAAAAGCCTTAGAGGCATGGTCAGACAATGTGATTGATTCCCTCAGAAGTATCTCTGAAGATATGGCCAGGAGCTCTCCTATTCAGCAAATCAGGCTAGCATCGGCCTTTCTGGGGGAGGCCTCTATTGATGTTATTCGCCTAGTGGCTCGAGTAATGTTGTCAGCGGTCACTGCACGTTGTGCCTTATGGCTCCGTCCCTGGTCAGCAGATCCAGCTTCAAAGCAAGCGTGGTGCCGCATTCCCTTTAAGGGCTCTTCTCTCTTTGGCAATAAAACTCGGTAGTGCCATTTCCTGAGCCACAGGTGGCAAGTCGGGGTTCCTCCTTCAGGATAGGCGTTTACAAAATCAGAAACACACTTTTTTTCAGAGCACAGAATACAGACCGTGCAAGGGAAGCACACAGCTACAGGCCTGGTCGTGAATCTTCAAGGCCCTGGAAATTCAGACAGTCTTCTTTCAATAAGCAAACTAAGAGTACTCCTTCTAGTAATCAGGAGTCTACTGAAGAGTCTTTCTAAAATTGGGTGGCCTCAATTCGGGATTTTTGGACCATCAAGACGGTCTCTTCAGGTCACACCTGGGTCTTCAACAGCAACCCCAGGCTCAGACTCAAGCCTACAAATCTTCTATGTACAGAAGAAAGGAAACAAATCCTATTGGCTTATGCAAGCTCTTTAGTAACTCAAGGCGCAGCCATTACTGTTCCAGAGGGCGAACGAGGCGAAAGATATGTACTCCCCTTTGTTCATGGTACAGAAAAAGAACAGTACCTGGAGACCAGTAATAGACTTTTCTCATCTCAACTGATTATTCGGAAAGAAATTCAAAATGGAGTCACTATTGACAATCCAGCAGTCCGTCCATCCAGGAGATTGGTTAGTGTCAATGGACCTGAAAGATGCATATTTCCACGTTCCAGTGGCAGCAAACTATCAAATGTATGTCCGCTTTGCGGTAGGCATTCAACACTTACAGTTCACCTGCCTACCATTTGGTCTCACGACGTCACCTCAGGTGTTCTCCAAAGTTCTGTTAGCCATGGTGGCTCTCCTCCGAGTGAAAGGAGTTTGTCTTCTTCAGTAGGCGATCTCTTACTTCTACCTCAGGACAGAAGTTATCTCCTGGAACACAGGGACATAGTAATTGCCACTCTCCAAGAATTTTTATGGCTATTGAATTTGGAAAAGAGTCATCTTGTTCCAACACAATCTCTGGTGTTTCTAGGTGCCCTCTTCAACACAGTAGAAGGCACCATTTCATTGCCCGAAGAGAAGATTACTATAGTCCGGGACAGGATCCGCGAAACACCTATCTGCTCTTCAATGTTTGAAGGTAATTGGCACCATGGCAGCCACAATTCCGATGCTGAAATGGGCTCAGTGGCATACTTGCCCATTCCAAAAGGGTTTCTCCAGCAATGGGACTCTCCCAGCAAGAGTCAATGCATCATGCTCACTCAACCCATGAGAGAATCTCTTCTGTGGTGGCTTCAGGGGAAAAATCTCCGCAACTGTCATTCAATCCATCCCATCACTTGGGTTACAATAACCTCAGATGCCAGCAATCAGGGCTGGGGGGCTCATTGCCAGACAGAAATAGCCCAAGGCAGGTGGAGCAAACCTTCTCAAGGAACTGTATCCAACATACTGGAACTGCAAGCTGCCTTTCAGGCTCTCAAGTCCTTCTGCCATCTATTGACAGACTCCTCTGTGATGCTCAGGCTGGACAACACAACAACTGTTGCTTACATAAGGAAGCAGGGTGGAACCCGAATCTGGTCCTTACTCCGAGAAGTGGAGCCAATTATGAATTGGGCTCAGAAGAACCTAGCCAACATCTCGGTAGTGTACATTCCGGGGGTTCAGAATGTTCAAGCGGACTTTCTATCACGAGTCCAACTAAACAACAACGAATGGTCTTTACACATAGAAGTGTTCAATTGGCTTCTAACTCTGGGAGTGTCCCCAGAAGTGAATCTGTTTGCATCCCCATGCAACCACAAGTTGACGAAGTATTATGCGAGGTTCCGAGATCCCCAAACCTATGGGATAGACGCTCTCACAGATCGATGGAAATTCAGCAAAGCATATGCTTTTCCACCAGTACCTGTGATCCTGCAATTTCTTTGCCGTCTCAGATCAGAGGATGTAGAAATCCTAGCAGTGATCCCATTTTGGCCCAACAGGCCATGGTTTTCCCTACTAACGCTTCTCAGTTACCGGGACTCAATACCTCTTCCCCCTCAGACGGGATCTCCTCTCTCTCAGGGCACAATGTTGCACCCATGTCCAGCTCATCTGCACCTCAGGGTGTGGTTCTTGAAAGGGGAAGGCTTGAAGCATTACAATGTCCAGAAGATGCCATTTCAACTCTTCTTAACGCTACAAGAAATAGTACCAACAAAATTTATGAGCGTATCTGGTCAAAATTTACAGATCACATGTCTTCCAGAGCAAAACCTTGCAGTTCCTCAGAGGTCCAAGACATACTCAGTTTTTTTATAAACAGGTTTGGACTTACCTGTAGCAGTCAGTTCACTCTGAGTGCAAATCTCAGTCATCTCTGCATTTACTGGAATCCCTTGGGCCAATCAGCCTTTGGTTCGCCAGTTCTTTAAGGGCGCCATCCGGCTTAGACCCCAGAGAAAACCAAAGTTCCCTAAATGTGATCTGCCTCTTGTTCTGGACTATCTTACCACGATCAACTCTGATCCCGATAAACCACTGTCAGCTAAGGATCTTACTCTCAAGACCGTCTTTTTTAGTAGCGGTCACTTCAGCTAAAGAGTCTCTGACATCAGAAATCTGGGTTCAAAAGAACCATTCTTGACCTTCTTTCCAGATAGAGCAGTATTAATCCCTAGGCTGGGCTCAAATCCTAAAGTTACATCAATTTTTTTATGAAAATCAGGAAATTGTACTGCCCACTTTTGGGACATCTGAAGATCAAAGTATTCATCCCCTTGATGTGGGGCACACATTAAGTCAATATCTGGAAATGACAGAATCTTTCAGACAAACAGATTTTCTTTTCATTTTTCTTCATGGAAAGAACAAAGGAAAACGGGCCTCAATCAGACCCGTTGCAGCTTGGATAGTTCAGACCATCCAGAGGTAGTGTCTGCGCACTGAACCCGGAGCATTTTTGACTTCTTGGGCAGCCTCACGTCATGTCGCACCTGAAGTTATATGCAGAGCGGCTTCTTGGTCATCTATTAATATGTTTGGTTTTCCCACTATTGTGTTGAACCGGCTGCTTTATCTTCATTGAATTTTAATTTACAAGTGCTGTCAGTTGACAGTGTTAAATTAATTTATTTTTTTGCCTTAGCATTTTGCCCGCCCGGGTGTGTTTGGCGAGTTATTTCCCACACGTATGCTGCCATGGAGCCAGTCAGGAAAAAGGAAAATTTATTACCAAATACTTACCGTAATTTTCCTTTCCTGATAGGCTCCATGGCAGCAGGAGTCCTCCCAATGCTTGGAGTCGGCTAGTTACGGAACACGGCTGAGAGCCCACAGCTGAAATTTATAGGGAGGGGTCCTATTGGGTAGTTATGGAGGCGGAGCCTACCCACACGTATGCTGCCATGGAGCCTATCAGGAAAGGAAAATTACGGTAAGTATTTGGTAATAAATTTTCCTTTTTTTTTGTTGTTTTTTTTGCTAAATTGTCTGTCTTTTTTTGATTATAGCGCAAATAAATAAAAGTTGTAGTGGTTATTAAATACCACCAAAAGAAAGCTCTATTTGTGGAAAAAATTACAAAAATTAAATATATGTACAGCGATAAATGACCCAGCAATTGTTAGTTAAAGTAACGCAGTGCTGTTTAGCGGAAAAAGGTCTGGTCATGTAATGGGGAAAATCTTCTGGAGGTCAAGTGTTTCATTTTAAAATGGAAAATACTGCATTTGGCCACTAGATGGCCTTAAGTATCATATAAAAATGACTACAATTCTTAGCACCCTCTAGTGGCTAAATGTGATACTTTCCATTTGAAATCAACAAAATATGACTCTTTACACATCTGAGTTTATTTAGCTCCTAATGACTCTCAGAAGTAGCTCTAGTCTACAGTCTAATCCAGGGGTGCCCAACCAGTGGCCCATGGAGTCCTCTGATGTGGCCCGCGGAGCCCTCTGATGTGGCCCGCAACCTCCTTCTTTGGGATAGCTGGTTCACAAGCCCAAAATCTCAGGTTGCCGACCCACCATCCCAGAGCATTAGTGTTCTGAATGAAGCAAGTGGCTGTAGAAGGAGCAGAGTCACATAAGTGGATGCTTCCTGTATAGCGCTGGCTCCTGTCGCAAGCGGAGTGATACCAAATGCTATCTGCCTGGGACAGCAACAGCAGGGGATACCAGAATGTTACACTGTTATTAAAGCGGGGGTTCACCCTAAAAAAAAATTCTAACATTACAGTGAGCTGACCTGTGACACGGACATTATGCTGGTCTTTTTTTTCGTACATATCGTTTTATCTGTATTTTCCTCCCGGGTTCCCTGCGGGAGTGGGCGTTCCTATTCACAGGGTAAGTGATTGACGTTCTTCCGACCGGCGCATACAGCGCATCACGAGTTGCTGAAAGAAGCCGAATGTCGGGTCGGCTCTATACGGCGCTATACGACACCTGCGCACCAACGTTCGGCTTCTTTCTGCAACTCGGGACACGCTGTATGCGCCGGTCGGAAGAACGTCAATCACTTACCCTGTGAATAGGAACGCCCACTCCCACGGGGAAACGGGGGGAAAATATAGATAAAACGGTATGTACGAAAAAATAAAAAAAGATCAGCATAATATCCGTGTCACAGGTCAGCTCATTGTAATGTTAGACATTTTTTTTAGGATGAACCCCCGCTTTAGAGGTAAGTTTATTACTAAAAACTGTGGGCCAGATTCTCAGAGGCGCTACGACAGAGTATCTCAGATACCCCGTCGTATCGCCGTTTTTTTTGTCTCGTATCTATGCGCGTGATGCTTAGCATCACTTTGGCATAGATACGCTTGAACATCCGACAAGTGTAATACCATTACACTTGTGGATCATAGTTGTAATGACAACTCTGGCCACTAGGTGGCCTTTACGTTGTTTTCTCATTTGCCTATGCAAATGAGGCTACTACGCCAATTCCCGATCGCTTTTACGCCGCCCCGTCGTCGGGTACGTCGTTTTCGCTCGTGTAAGGTTACCCCTGCTTCTATGAGGAGTAACCTTACGAAGTACCGTCGGATGCCGTCGGGTGCCGTCGGATGCCATGTTAAGCATGGCGTCGGGTCAGCGTCGGCTTTTTTTTCCGTCGCTTACGTCGTTTTACTAACTCGTTCGCAAATAGGGAGTTGCGTTAATGACGCTCACGTCGTTTTGACGTCGGTTTCAACGACGCTTTTCGACGTGAGCTGGAGCATGCACACTGGGCTTTTTACCCGGCCGGCGCATTCACAGTTCGTTTGACGCAGGGGGAACGCTTAATTTAAATACAAGCCGCCCCCTTTGAATTACGCGGCCTTACGCTGGGGCATTTTCGCTACGCCAACGCAAACTATGGAGCAAATGCTTAGGGAATACGGCACTTGCTCTAGTACGATGCGGCGGCGTAGTGTAAATGGCTTACGCTACACCGGCAAATTTCTTAGAGAATCTGGCCCTGTGTATATTTGGGCATATCTGTTCTGCAGTGGTTACTGGGCTGCTTTCAAGCTGATCTGCAGGTGCAGCGCAGTGCGCCTTCGGGTTACCTGCGCTGAGTCATTGACTTATTTTATTACCTGCGGGTTTGGTGTGCTTTTAGAAAGTGCACCACACCTGCAGAATATAATAGATATCAATGGCAATGGGCAGCTAACCCAGGAAAGCCACAGGTTCACTGCGCTACACCCCCAGTGCAGGTTAAATGCAGCACAGCAGTGTGAAAGCAGCCTTAGGCCCATTTCATATGATTGGTTCAACCCACACAGACCCTCCATTCATCTTTATGGAGCGGAAGATGTAAACAGATTTGTGTCCATTTGCACCCACCTACCTCCAATTCAATCCACTAAAAAAAAAAACAGAAGGGGATCCGTCCCCTTCCATCTGATTGGATCGGATGGGAGGGCCCACAGAGTAGAGAGGGGTGTGTCCGCTCTGCATATACAGAGCAGACACAGATCTGTCTTCCGCCCGCTCCACTTATTGTGGCCCGCAACAAGTTACCAAGTCGCTTATGTGGCCCTCTCTCTTCAAAAGGTTGAGCACCCCTGGTCTAATCAGTAGAACATTTCTGCAAACGGCCATCTGATAATGTTTGTATTTCTCCCTACCACAATTTCACTGGCTGTGTCCTGCTCTCTCCACCTTTAGGCAATAACTGAAACTCTGATGTAGGGTTGCCACTTGTCCGGGAATCACCCCGACAGTACGGGTTTTGAAACATGTGCCCGGGTCTCAATGACTGCACTTCCAAGTGCACTTTCAGTTGATTTTTCTTTCGTAAATAACCCCCATTGTCTAAAACATCTGGTGTAAGCACCTTAATGTTATTGGTGTCTGCCTCCTGTAATCCCATATACAAAATGACTTATGCCGCATACACACGATCGGAAATTCTGATGGAATTTTCTGTCGAAATTCTGATGAAGCTGACTTCCATCAGTCTTGCATACACACTGTCAAACCAAATTCTGATGGCCAGATTCAGAAAGATTTGTGTATCTTTCGAGTGGTGTAGCGTAAGCTGTTTACGCTACGCCTCCGCAAATATTATGGGCAAGTGCCTTATTCAGAAAGCACTTGCTCCATAATATGCGGCGGCGTATCGTAAAGTGCACCGGCGAAAGGCCGCGCAATTCAAATTAGTAATGTGGGGGCATGATTCATGTAAATGAATCATGACCCCACGGAATTTACGTTTTTTTGGAGGGCGCATTGGCGGCATCCGTGGACGTATACCAGTGCGCATGCGTGAAATCACGTCGCTAGTTGTCAATGTAAACGACGTGAACGTAACTAACGTCGAGCCCCATTCCCGAACGATTTACGCAAACGACCTAACCGACGTACAATTCAACGCTGTCCCGACGTCCATACTTAAAGGATCACTAAAGGAATTTTTTTTTTAGCTAAATAGCTTCCTTTACCTTACTGCAGTACTGGTTTTTATGTCCTTATTGTCCGTTTTTGCTTTGAAGTTGCTGTAATCCTGCTCTGTTCTCCACACTTCCTGCTTGTCTGTTTCCTTATAACCACAGTGCTGGGAGCTTTCTCACGGTGGTCTAAGCTGTCATTACTGTGTGTCTAAAACTTCCCAGAACCAATCAGATTCATTTTAAAAACAAAACACTGCCCTGGATTTGTTTGTTTTTGTTCTGTGTGTCTATTTCTACTTTGCAGAAACACGAAGCCAGTTCAAAAGTGAAACTAACCTGCAGGCACATTATATGATTGATTTTTATCTATTTTTATTCATTTTGAAAATGAATCAGTTAACTTTTATGTCTCTATACCCTGTAAACAGTCATTTCAGCAAAAAAAATGTTTTCCTTTAGTGACCCTTTAACATTGGCTGTGCCTCATATAGCAGGGGTAGTAACCTTACGCCGGAATAACGCTTACGCAAATGACGTAAACTACGACGGCCGGCCACAAGTACATTCGGGAATCGGCGTAAATAGCTCATTTGCATATTTTATGCTTAAAACATCGTAAGCGCCAACTAGTGGCCAGCGTAAATATGCAACTAATATTCGACGGTGTATGTGACTTACATCGGTCGTATATTAGCAGAATTACGACGTATCTTGTTTTCTGAATACAGAAAAAAGATACGCCAGCTCAGAATAGACTTTACGTGGCGATACGCCGACGTAAAGGCTATCCGAATCTGGCCCTGACTGTCCAAAATGTGGTGATGTAAAACACTACGACAAACCGAGAAAAATTAAGTTCAATGCTTCCGAGCATGCATCGACTTGATTCTGAGCATGTGTGGATTTTTCTCAGACGGAATTCCACACAGACGATCGGAATATCCCATTGGAAAGTCAGATGGAGCCCACACACGATTGGAATTTCCAAAGAAACAAGTCCATCGGATCCAATTATGTGAATGTGACATCACCCGGTGACCACGCCCCATGCGAATCTTCCTAGTCTGAAAGTGAACTTGTAGTGCAAAGTGGATTTTCCTTTCGTGAATAAGCCCCATTATCTTCTTTTTCATAAGCTGAACTGAACTCAGGGACTCTTCTGCCATCTAGTGGCCATTTGTAGAAGTGTTCTCAACTGTTCTATTACCGTGTTCCCTACTGTTAAAGCGGAGTTCCACCCAAAAATGGAACTTCCACTTAATCCACTCCACACCCCCTTACATGCCACATGCATGTAATTTTTTTTTTTGGGGGGGGGGGTGGGGGCTTCAGGAAGAGTGGGACTTCCTGTCCCACTTCCTGCTTCCGCCGAGGGGCTGGTTAGGCGATTAGGCTTAATCGCCTACAGCAGCCCCTCCCTGTAGGCGGTTCGCCGCTGATTGGACAGCGGCGAACCGCGCTGCGCGCGCATGTGCAGTGCGGCTCGCGCATGCGCAGTGGGTGCCTGGCCGTGAAGCCGAAGGCTGTCACGGCTGGGTGCCCACAGTGAGAATGAATATGCCGGCTGGGGAGAGGAGCGGACCGTGGAGCAGGTAAGTGAATGTTTATTGAAAGCCAGCAACTACACTTTTTGTAGCTGCTGACTTTTAATAAACATTATATTTGGCTGGAACACCCCTTTAATGTTAATTTTCTATACTACACTCCCCTGTTCATATGATCTCCCCTATGCAATGCCATTGTTTAATAGAAATTGCATATCGCCACTGGTCTACTCATTTGGCTGATACCATTACAACTGCACTGAGCTTCCTGAGAAGAATCAGTCTGTGTCCTGAGTGCTGAACCTGAAGTGGGGTTGTTCTGTGCCTACGGCCATTTGCCTGTGTTTCCGGATCTGAGACGTTTTCCTTCACTTGCCTGTCAATGGGGTCCTGGGGTCTCTCCAGCAGATCATCTGAACTTCAAGAGCCAGTCTGCCCCACTGTGAAAGAGACCCTGTCATAAAGGAAGTGCAAGCAGCTGTGTACTTTACCATTTATTGTAGAGCTGCATGAATTATCATTAAAGAATCAAGAGTGTGATTTAATCCCCCTCACGATATTAAAACAGCATTTCCTCGATTCAATGCAGAGTTTTCTGCTGACAGCTGTGATAAAAAACAGGCAGCCTGCCAAGTTTATCATAATATCATTTAGACAGAGATAAAGAGAAACATTGTAACATTTAGTCATTTTAGATCAAAGGGATGAACTTCAGTCTGTAAATGTGGGCTGTTTAACCACTTAAAGACTAGGGGCCAGATTCTCATAAGAGATACGACGGTGTATCTCCAGATACACCATCGTATCTCTGTTTCTTTGCCCGGGTATCTATGCGACTGATTCTAATGCCCCGTACACACGATCACTTTTTGTGATGAAAAAAAATGTCATTTTTTAAAATGTCATTTAAAATGATCGTGTGTGGGCAAAATGTCATTTTATGTCTTCTGAAAAATGATCAAAAAAAAATTCCAACATGCTGGAATTTTTTATGTCATTTTTCAAAATGTCCTTTTTTGTGTCATAAAAAATGATCGCGTGTGGGCAAAACTACGTAAAAAATGACGTTTTAAACCCGCACATGCCCAGAAGCAAGTTAGGAGACGGGAGGTAAAACTACCATTCATAATGGAGTAAGCACATTCATCACGCTGTAACAGACAACAAAGCAGGAATCTTTTACTAACAAGTAACCAGCTAAAAGCAGCCTCAAGGCAAATAGAACTTCCCCTTTAGAGTGCCATCACTTTGCTCATCATTTTCCAAAAATGATGGTGTGTACGCAACGTCATTTTTGAAAATGAAGTTTGAAAAATGTCATTTTTTTTCATGAAGAAAAATGACATTTTTTTTCATCACAAAAAGTGATCGTGTGTACGAGGCATTACAATCAGTTACGCATAGATACGGCGTAGATCCGACTGGCGTAAGTCACTTACACCGTCGGATCTTAAATGCAATACTACGCTGGCCGCTAGGTGGTGTATATGCAAATGAGCATGATACGCCGATTCCCAAACGTATTTGCGCCGCCGTAGTTTATGTCGTTTCCGTAAGCGTAAAGGTTACCCCTGCTATATGGTGGTTTAACTTTACGCACGCCATGTTAAGTATGGACACCTGGACAGCGTCGTGATTTTACTCATCGCGAATAGGGCTTTGCGTAAATTACGTTCACGTCGAAACCAATGTATTTGCGGCGTACTTTGGAGCATGCGCACTGGGCTACTTTTACGGCCGGGCGCATGTGCAGTTCGTTCGGCGCGGGGGCGCGCTTAATTTAAATACAAGCCGCCCCCTTTGAATTACGCGACCTTACGCCAGGCCATTTACACTACGCCGCCGCAAATTACAGAGCAAGTGCTTGGAGAATACGGCACTTGCTCCTGTAAGTTGCGGCGGAGTAATGAAAATAGCATACGCCACGCCAGCCGCAGTTCTACAAGAATCTGGCCCTAAACCTTTTTCTGACACTTGTTGCTTACAAGTTAAAATCAGTATTTTTTTGCTAAAAAATTAGTTAGAACCTACAAACATTATATATATAGAGAGAGAGAGAGAGAGACCAGAAACCCTAGAAAATAAAATGGTGGTTGTTGCAATATTTTATGTCACACTGTATTTGCGTAACGGTCTTTCAAACACAATTTTCTCCAGGTACTCCGGTTTCCTCCCGCACTCCAAAGAAATGCTGGTAGGTTAATTGGCTTCTGTTTTAAATTATCGCTAGTATATGAATGTGAGTTAGGGACCTTAGATTGTAAGCTCCTTGAGGGTAGGGGCAGATGTGAATGTACATTGTATATGTAAAGCGCTGCGTAGATTGACGGTAATATATATGAGTACCCAGTGTTGCTCATCTTACTTAAAAAAAGTAATTAGTTACAGTTACAAATTACTTCTCCGAAAAAGTAATTGCGTTAGTGAGTCAGTTACTACATTGGCAAAGTAATTAGTTACTCAGCAAAGTAACTGACTTTTTTTTAATATTCTACAATGCTTTGTTGAGATGATTTCCTTTCTAGAATGCAGGTGACAGGCGCTTGCCAGGGAGCAGTGAGTTAATACTCCAAGACAAAAGAATGGCAGATCCTTGAGAGAAGAAAACCGGAAACAAATGGTGATCTTGTGTATATCCCAGCCTAGGTGCATCCGTCCCACCATGTACAGGGAGTGCAGAATTATTAGGCAAATGAGTAATTGGACCACATCATCCTCTTTATGCATGTTGTCTTACTCCAAGCTGTATAGGCTCGAAAGCTTACTACCAATTAAGCATATTAGGTGATGTGCATCTCTGTAATGAGAAGCGGTGTGGTCTAATGACATCAACACCCTATATCAGGTGTGCATAATTATTAGGCAACTTCATTTCCTTTGGCAAAATGGGTCAAAAGAAGGACTTGAAAGGCTCAGAAAAGTCAAAAATAGTGAGATATCTTGCAGAGGGATGCAGCACTCTTAAAATTGCAAAGCTTCTGAAGCGTGATCATCGAACAATCAAGCGTTTCATTCAAAATAGTCAACAGGGTCGCAAGAAGTATGTGGAAAAACCAAGGCGCAAAATAACTGCCCATGAACTGAGAAAAGTCAAGCGTGCAGCTGCCAAGATGCCACTTGCCACCAGTTTGGCCATATTTCATCACTGGAGTGCCCAAAAGCACAAGGTGTGCAATACTCAGAGACATGGCCAAGGTAAGAAAGGCTGAAAGACGACCACCACTGAACAAGACACACAAGCTGAAACGTCAAGACTGGGCCAAGAATTATCTCAAGACTGATTTTTCTAAGGTTTTATGGACTGATGAAATGAGTGAGTCTTGATGGGCCAGATGGATGGGCCCGTGGCTGGATTGGTAGAGGGCAGAGAGCTCCAGTCCGACTCAGACGCCAGCAAGGTGGAGGTGGAGTACTGGTTTGGGCTGGTATCATCAAAGATGAGCTTGTGGGGCCTTTTCGGGTTGAGGATGGAGTCAAGCTCAACTCCCAGTCCTACTGCCAGTTTCTGGAAGACCCCTTCTTCAAGCAGTGGTACAGGAAGAAGTCTGCATCCTTCAAGAAAAACATGATTTTCATGCAGGACAATGCTCCATCACACGCGTCCAAGTACTCCACAGCGTGGCTGGCAAGAAAGGGTATAAAAGAAGAAAAACTAATGACATGGCCTCCTTGTTCACCTGATCTGAACCCCATTGAGAACCTGTGGTCCATCATCAAATGTGAGATTTACAAGGAGGGAAAACAGTACACCTCTCTGAACAGTGTCTGGGAGGCTGTGGTTGCTGCTGCACGCAATGTTGATGGTGAACAGATCAAAACACTGACAGAATCCATGGATGGCAGGCTGCATGAGTGTCCTTGCAAAGAAAGGTGGCTATATTGGTCACTGATTTGTTTTTGTTTTGTTTTTGAATGTCAGAAATGTATATTTGTGAATGTTGAGATGTTATATTGGTTTCACTGGTAAAAATAAATAATTGAAATGGGTATATATTTGTTTTTTGTTAAGTTGCCTAATAATTATGCACAGTAATAGTCACCTGCACACACAGATATCCCCCTAAAATAGCTAAAACTAAAAACAAACTAAAAACGACTTCCAAAAATATTCAGCTTTGATATTAATGAGTTTTTTGGGTTCATTGAGAACATGGTTGTTGTTCAATAATAAAATTAATCCTCAAAAATACAACTTGCCCAATAATTCTGCACTCCCTGTATGTGCAGCTAATAGGACTTAAAACCCTTATCCATCTGCTACATATTACATCCAAATTATAAGCTGGATTAAAATGTATGTTTATAATATACATTCCCTTGACGTTTACAGAGTCTGTAATTTAAAATCTTAGGCTTTATAAGAATTTTCTATAGTTTGTTTATTATTTTATTTATCTTATATAAGCTTTATTAGATGCAAGGGATATGGAATGGGGATGTCAGATTTTTCTTTGTTGTCTGATGAAGAGATGAAATCACTGACCAAAAATAACCTGCTGATCATTGGTCTGTATAGGTGTCCTGCACTTACCATGTTGACCACTAGATGTCGCTGTGTACACTGTGTTGTATAGGGAACGTTTGTTCTGTGGAACATTTTGTTCCGGCCATGTGTTCCCCGGATCATTGATCAGGTTGCGCACACAGTGTGTGTGATCGATGAGAGTTGTTCCCCGGTGATAGGTCAGTGGGAGGCGGATGGGGCTCATTGTATCCAGGGCTCCTTGCGATTGGGAGTTTTAAGACCGCTGTGACAGGCCATCACAGCGGTCACATGATTCTAAAGCGGAGTCCCACCTATATTTATATTCACAGCGCCGGCAGAAGCAATTACTCTGCTGCCATCTAGTGGCGGTAGATGTAATTGCGGTAACGCCGCCCAAGTAATGGGAACTGCGTTACCGTGAGGGGAAGAGTAATCAGGTAGATTACTTGTTACCCTCAAAAGGGGCTGCGTTAGGTAACTGCGTTTATTGTAACTCTGTTACTTACAACACTGTGAGTACCTAAATCAGGGATAAGCAATTAGCGGACCTCCAGCTGTTGCAAAACTACAAGTCCCATCATCCTTCTGGCTCTGGATGTCATGGTTCTGGCTGTCAGAGTCTTGCTATGCCTCATGGGATTTGTAGTTCTGCAACATCTGGAGGTCCGCTAATTGCATATCCCTGACCTAAATAATAATTAATCCCTCACTGTAGTCTGCATGTATTGGGTTCTATTATGTTGTACTGTGCTGCCACCTAGTGACCTATTTGGACATTGCACCTAGTGGCTCCTGTATTGTAACAGACACTGCTATGTAGCTTATGCAAAACACATTTTGACAGGATGCTTTTATGTTCGACCATGCATGCTGTTACAGTGTGAAAAAAGAAAGTCATGCTTAGTGTTCATACATAAATCTAGATCATGTAATACAACTCTTACTGTACCTTATACTTTATCACCCTACAAAACTCTCACCCAGATTATAAAGTAAAATGACAGAACAGAAGAATACCTGAAAACCCATTTGGATGTCTGTTGGAGTGACAGACACAGACTATGGAGCCTTTTCTATACAAGATACATTGTTCATTGTAAGTAGAAGAAATAGAGGAAGGAGGTTTTTGTACGGCTCTGTATCACTGTGTGAGAGGGGAATCATAACTCTGCTGACAGTAATAAACTGCAACATCTTCTTCCTTTATGTTACTGATTTTAAGAGTGAAATCTGTTCCTGATCCAGATCCACTGAACCTGGCTGGGGCTCCAGAGTGAAGATTACTTGTACCCCAGATAATCAGTGTTGGACGTTGTCCTGATTTCTGCTGGTACCAGTGTAAGTAGCTGGTTCCAACATAAGAACTGCATTTACATGAGATGGTGACTGTCTGTCCTGGAGTTGCAGTGATCTCATTCGGAGTCTGTGTCAGTATAATCTGTGCCCAGGATCCTGAGAAAATAAGAACATGATTTTATATTTTATTCACTTTTTTACCTCTAATGTCCCCCCCCCCCTTATTATTATATAAATTACTATGAGACTCTCTCACCCTGAATATAAAGCAGTATGAGAGGCAGCAGAACCCCCTGAGAAGCCATCTTGATGTCTCTGCACTGACACACACAGACTACTGATATGTCACCTGTACAATGTCTCCTATATAACAGCTGCAATCATTAGAGGGGAAACCCCCAACATCACATATGGGGGACAGGAAACATGCAAATTATACAATGCAAATCATCTACATTTCATATTTTACATCTCATTCACTGATTTACAATGATGCTCAACAATGCAAGAAAGAGGGGGTTATTTACGAAAGGTAACTCCACGTTGCACTACAAGTGCAAAGTTCACTTGAAATTGCACTGAAAGTGCACTTGGCAGTGCAGTCACTGTAGACCTGAGGGGGACATGCAAGAAAAAATAAAAAAACAGCATTTTAGCTTGCACATGATTGGATAATAAAATCAGCAGAGCTTCCCCTCATTTCAGATCTACCCCTGAGATTTACAGCGACTGCACTTCCAAGTGCACTTTGAGTGCAATTTCAAGTGCACTTCGCACTTGTAGGGCCAGATTCTCAAAAGAGATACGACGGTGTATCTCCAGATACACCGTCGTATCTCTGTTTCTTGCCCTGTGTATCCATGCGACTGATTCTTATGCCGCGTACACACGGTCGTTTTTTGCGATGAAAAAAAACGACGTTTTTTGTGAAGTAAAAAACTACGTTTTTGAAATGTCACTTTCAAAGACGATGTTGCATACACACCATCGTTTTTTTCACAAAAAACGAGGTTACGTTCACCACACTTTTCCATTGAAGCTCGCTTCATAACTAGCTTCTGGGCATGCGCGGGTTGAAAAACGTCGTTTTAAACGACGTTTTTGCTACACACGGTGACTTTTTGTGAAACAAAAAACAAAGTTTTGAAAAACGACACAAAAAATTCAAGCATGTTGGAATTTTTTTTTGGTCGTTTTTTTTAAGACAAAAAACGACGTTTTGCCCACACACGATCAATTTAAATGACGTTTTAAAAAACGACGTTTTTTTTTTCATCGCAAAAAACGACCGTGTGTACGCGGCATTATGCCGCGTACACACGATCACTTTTTGTGATGAAAAAAAAGGACGTTTTAAAAAACGTAATTTAAAATGACCGTGTGTGGGCAAAACGTTGTTTTATGTCTTCAAACCCGCGCATGCCCAGAAGCTAGTTATGAGATGGGAGCTTCAATGGAACAGAGTGCCGTCGAAAGTGTTTTACGTAACCGCGCTTTGCAAGAGCATTGTGGAAAAACGATGGTGTGTAGGCAATGTCGTTTTTGAAAATGAAGTTTGAAAAACGTCGTTTTGTTTCGTCAGATAAAATTACGTTTTTTTTCATCACAAAAAGTGATCGTGTGTACGCGGCATTAGAATCAGTTACGCATAGATTTGGCGTAGATCCGACTGGCGTAAGTCACTTACACCGTTGGATCTTAGATGTAATTCTACTCTGGCCGCTAGGTGGCGTTTCCGTCGATTTCAGCGTTGAATATGCAAATGAGCATGATACGCCGATTCCCGAATGTATTTGCGCGCCCCTGCTATATGAGGGGTAACCTTGCGTAGGTCCGGCGTACACCATGTTAGGTATGGACATCGGGACAGCGTCGTGTTTTTCCGTCGTTTACGTTGTTTGCGTAACTCGTCGCAAATAGGCCTGTACGTTAATTACGTTGCTGTCGAAATCAATGTATTTGCGGCGTACTATGGAGCATGCGCAGTGGGCTACGTTTAGGGCCGGCGCATGCGCAGTTCGTTTTGTGCGGGGGGCACTTCATTTAAATACAGCACGCCCCCTCCTTCCCTATTTGAATTATGCAGCCTTACGCCGTCCTATTTACGCTACGCCACCGCAAATTACGGAGCAAGTGCTTTGAGAATACAGCACTTGCCCGTAAAAAGTGCGGAGGCGTAGCGTAAAGGGGATACGCTACGCTACGCAAAAAAAAGCAATTGTATGAGAATCTGGCCTGTAGTTTGCGCTTGTAGTGCAAAAAGGGATTTTTAATAACAGCTTACCTGTAAAATCCTTTTCTTGGAGTACATCACGGGACACAGAGCGCATAGTCATTACATATGGGTTATATGGGTACCTTCAGGTGTGGACACTGGTGTAATCAACTTCACAGGAAGTTCCTCCCTATATAACCCCCTCCCACTGAGAGTGCTTTAGTTTTGTAGCAAGCAATTTCTCTGAGGTTACACAATGTTCCCACAAAGAGGGGTGGGAGCTCTGTGTCCCGTGATGTACTCCAAGAAAAGGATTTTACAGGTAAGCTGTTATTAAAAATCCCTTTTTCTTGATCGTACATCACGGGACACAGAGCGCATAGTCATTACATATGGGATGTCCCAAAGCAATGCTCCATGAAGGGAGGGAGACCGTAAGGCCAAAAATAGCCAAACAGAAACTATATCAGGAGGTAAAATAGCTCCACCAACAGAAAAAAAGGGGGCGTGAACCGGGCCAGAGGATTCTATACTGCTGCCCGTAGGACCGCCTGCCCAAATGCTGCGTCCGCAGCCTTTGTGACGTCCAACTTATAGAATTTAGTAAACGTATGTACGGAAGACCAGGTTGCTGCTTTGCAAACCTGTGCCATAGAGATCTGATGGTGTGCCGCCCAAGAGGCACTCATGGCCCTCGTAGAATGGGCCTTAACTGATAAGGGCGGTGGAACGCGCTTCAGACCATAGGCCTGAAAAATCAGCTGCTTAATCCACCTAGCCAAGGAAGACTTGGCAGCCGGCTGACCCTTCTTGGGGCCATCCGGAAGAATGAAAAGCACATCTGTTTTCCGAATCTTTTCTGTAGCCTTGAGATAGACCCTCATGGCTTGAACCACATCCAAAGTATGAAGCAATCTTTCCTCTCTGGACTGGGGAGTAGGAAAGAAGGATGGTAGGACTAGGTCCTGATTCAAGTGAAAACTGGATATGACCTTAGGAAGGAAAGAAGGCTGTGGCCGCAGAACCACTCTGTCCTTATGCAGAATCAGGTACGGTTCCCTGCAAGACAAGGCTGCCAGCTCGGAGACCCTTCTGGCCGAAGCCATAGCCACCAAGAAAACCAATTTTCGGGTTAGCAGCACAAGAGGGATTTCTGTCAGAGGTTCAAACGGCTGCCTTTGTAAAGCTGACAAGACCAGATTTAAATTCCAGGGGCAGAGGGGAGCTCTAATAGGGGGATTTACATGCAAGACCCCCTGCAAAAAAGTTTTCACAAGCGAATGTGTGGCCAAAGGCCTTTGAAACCATATCGCTAAGGCAGACACCTGCCCCTTTAGAGTACTAAGAGCCAACCCCTTGTCAACACCAACCTGGAGGAATCGCAAGATCCTATCAATAAAAAACTTGCGAGGATGCCCTCCTTGAGACTCGCACCACTCCACATAGTTCTTCCAGACTCTGTAATAGATATTTCTAGAAACTGGTTTCCTAGCTTGAATTAACGTAGATATGACCTGGGCTGAGAGGCCTCTGCCCTTAAGAATTAGAGATTCAGCCGCCAAGCCGTCAAATTTAGCTGCTGTGAAGCAGGGTGGTAGATCGGGCCATGAGACAGCAGATCTGGGCGCAGGGGGAGTGGCCACGGTGCCCTTACTGACATCCTCACGATGAGTGCGTACCAAGCCCTTCTGGGCCAGGCTGGGGCCACCAGAATCACCGGCCTGCGCTCCACCCTGATCCTTCGTAGAAGGCGGGGAATCATCTGTAGTGGAGGGAACGCATACAGGAGAGAAAACTGGTGCCAGGGGCAAACCAACGCATCGGTCCCGTAGGCCGAGGGGTCCCTGGCTCGGGATACGAATTTTTCCAATTTCTTGTTGAATCTTGTTGCCATGATGTCCACATCGGGAACTCCGAATCTTTGGCAAATCTCTTGGAATACCTGGGGGTGAAGAGACCACTCTCCCGGGAGTAACTGTTGACGACTCAAAAAATCTGCTTGAGAATTGTCTATCCCTGGGATGAACACTGCTGAGATGCAGGGTACATGGGCTTCGGCCCATGAAAAAATCAGGTTTACTTCCCTTTGAGCCGCTAGGCTCCTTGTGCCCCCCTGGTGGTTTATGTATGCCACCGCCGTGGCATTGTCGGACTGTATCCTTACTGGCAGACCCTGCAGGGGAAGAGTCCAGGCGACCAGGGCCAATCGAGCAGCTCTGATCTCTAGGACATTGATGGGAAGCAGACTTTCTGCCTCTGACCACTGTCCCTGCTGGGTCCGTTTTCCTAAGATTGCCCCCCAACCTGTTAGGCTGGCATCTGTGGTTACTATTTTCCACGAGGTGGGGCAAAAGGTTTTCCCTTTTGATAATTTTTGAGGGATCAGCCACCAGTACAGGCTGTGCCTGACTCCTGGGGAAAGAACTAATGGACGGTCTAATGCCTGTATGGACTTGTTCCAAGCAGAGAGAATAGCTGCCTGAAGAACTCTGGTATGGATCTGGGCATAGGGCGCTGCTTCGAAGGCGGCCACCATCTTTCCCAGCAGTCGCATGCATAGGCGAATAGTCGGTTTCTTTTTGCCTAAGACTATTTGAATCGTTTGAATCAACGACCTGATCTTCTTTTGAGGTAAAAATACCCTCTGGCATTCTGTATCTAACCGAAAGCCTAGATATTCCAACTGTCTTGTGGGTTGTAACCTTGATTTTTCTTGGTTCACAATCCACCCGAACTCTTCTAGATGCCGCACTGTGCGGACTACTGCATGATTGAGGTTGGAGGCTGAACTGTCGATAACCAGGAGATCGTCCAGGTATGCTAGGACCAAGATGCCTTCTGTCCTTAGGACGGCTAGCACCGGGGCTAACACCTTTGTGAATACCCGTGGAGCTGTTGCCAACCCGAAAGGGAGGGCTACGAACTGGTAATGACTTTGGTTTATCGTAAAACGAAGAAACTTGTGATGTGCTGGGTAAATCGGCACATGCAGATATGCATCCTTTATGTCTATAGATGCTAGGAAGTCGCCCTGATGCAGGCTGGTTGTCACTGAACGTATGGAGTCCATACGGAAGGTCTGAATCCTTAGAAAGCGATTTAGGCGTTTGAGGTCTAATATAGGCCTGACGTCGCCATTGGGTTTTGGTATAACAAAAAGGTTGGAGTAGAATCCCAGACCCCTTTCTTGGGTTGGTACTTCTACAATTACTCCTTGGAGCAAGAGGCGATCCAACGCCTTTACGAGAGAGGCCCTCTTTAATGGGTCGCTTGGAAGACTTGACCCCTGAAAATGAGGAGGGGGGATTTCTCGAAACTCTAGTTTGTAGCCTGAGGCTACTACGGACCGAACCCAAGAGTCGGGAATTCTGGCCTTCCAGACTTCGGAGAAAAACTGAAGTCTTCCCCCCACCCAAGAGAGTGGGGGCGCCCCTTCATGAATCTGATTTGGTGACTGATTTAGCCGGCTTGCGAGACCAGGGCCTCCTGTTTGCCGCAGCTTGTCCCTGTGGGCGGTTATTAGCTGTTGACCGCCCGGGAGGCCGTCGATACTGACGAGAAGTCGAAGGGGCCGAGCCTACAATGGCCTGTCGTTTAAACGTGGGCCCACGCGGTCTTTTCTTGACCGGTAAGGAAGTACTTTTTCCACTTGATATGGTGTGGATATATTTATCTAGGTCTTCCCCGAATAGTCTTCCCCCATGAAAGGGAAACCCTGCTAGAAGCTTTTTGCAGGGTGCCTCTGCTGACCAGTTCTTTAGCCACAAAAGACGACGCATGTGAACCACCAGTAGAGATGAACGGGATGCCTGTTGGATGGAGTCCTTAATAGCATCTACTGCAAAGCAGAGAGCCCTAGGGAGGTCTGCCAATTCACGAGTTTGCTGAGCCGGCATGTCCTTCAATATATGCTTTGCCTGATCCTTCAAGGCCTGACAAACACCAATGGCTGCTACTGCTGGCTGAACCATGGCACCTACTGAGGTGAAAGTTGCTTTCAGTAGGGTCTCGAATTTCTTGTCGACCGGATCCTTGAACATATGGACATTTTCAACCGGACAAGTCAGGGATTTATTCACGCAGGAAATGGCTGCGTCCACTGTAGGAAGAGCCCATTTCTTTATATACTCCTCTTCCATAGGGTAGAGAATAGAGAATCTTTTAGGAGGGACAAAGATTCTATCAGGTCGAGCCCAATCTTGGTAAATCACGTTCCGCAGAAGGGGGTGCATTGGAAAAGATGCACCAGTTAATGGGGCCTTTAAAGAACCCAATGAGGATACCTCCGGGGCTACTAGTTCTGGCACTGGAAGTTTAAAGGCAGTGCGAACCATATCTGTCAAAGACTGGATCCACAGGCCCTCCGCTTGAGAGGCCGAAAAGTATTCATCTATAGTGGAATTTTCCCTGTCTGAACCGTCGGGACTTGGGTCTGCGTGATCCCCTTGTGGGTCCCGTTCCTCTGAAGAGGAGACCTCCGCATCTGAAAACCCCACACTGGGTGAGGGGGATCTAGCCCGCTTGCTACTTGGGCAAGGACGGGAAAGTAACGCAGTTAACCTTTTCTCTAGCCCACTCATGGTGGCTGCTAGCATTTCTTCCATCACGTAAACGGGAATGGGTGGATCGGGGGCCGCCTCTGCCCCCAGCACCCCCAATGGCTCTTGTACTATGCCACTCGGTGTCCTGACTGGCGAGGGTGGGGCCGTAGAAGCCTGGCCCAAATCCTCTGACCCCGATGGAGACCCCTTTTGCTTTTTGGCACCTTTAGCAGCCTTGGCTGGTCCAGATCCCTTTGGAGCCATTGTACAACCTTGGGTCACCCCTATAGCCAACACCTGACTGTTGCAGCTAGGAATAACCAATGTGAGGGCAGGTATGAGAAAAATGAAAAAGAACTAATTTCTCTCTTTTTCTTTTTTTTTTCAAAATTTTTTATTTTTTTTATTTATTTTTTTTTACCCGCCTGGGAGGTGGCAATACCGAGGAAGCCTGTGAGTATTGACACACCAATGCCCGTTAGCCGGAGTCCAAGGTAGACTCAGATACTGCTGGATCTAAGGCTGAGTCCCTTTAAGCAAAAAAACTTTTTTTTTTTTTTTTTTTTCTTTTTCTGGTCAATAGTGGACCTAAGTCCTAGACCTGAAGATCCACAAAACCGCCACTAGGTGTCCCTGTGTGGCCAAAAGACCCAGCTGCACGCTCTGTATCCTTTCTTCCTCTGCCTCCAGGAGGTAAAGACCAGCCAGAGAAAAGTTTTTTCCTTTATACAGACCCTGACGCTGCTGGCCCGCCCCCCCGACGCACGCCGACGCTATAAAAGGCGGCGTGCACGCGCGCGCACACACGCGCGCACGATCGCGCGCACGATCGCGCGCACCACGCTGAACCCACATGGAGGAAGCAGAGCAGAGGAACAACATGGACCAGCGTTATGCAGCACCAACAGACACCAGGTAAGCACTAATCTTATTGTAGTGCACACACAGCGAGGAAGCTGTCCCCATGGGCTTCCTAAGAAACAGGAGTTTTTTTTATCAGCAATTTCCTCTTTAAAACATGTGGGGTTGCAGTATCAGTGTTAACAGGCAGACCTGGGGTGAGTAGCAAATATATAACTTACACAAGTATACATATATCTACATGTTATCTGGGTAAACATTAGAATCCCATCCTGCCTCAACAGACATAGTGGAGATAGTGGCTGATGCACCAGCATACTGTTAGCCAACCCAGAACCCCCAGGGGGATACCTACTGTCGAACCAAGTCCCGCAGGTTCCCTCTTACCTGCTCCACGCCGCAGGGTATTGCAAAATGCAAGAGGCCCAGCCTTCCCCCATCTCCGTGGGTATTGTCTTGGACCTTCAGGGACCGGGGTCCTGTGTTAAGGAACCCACACCCCTGGACCTATATAGCATCCTGGCATCAGTAGCGTTTAGTTCTTGGAAGAGACTAAGGCACTGGAGCCCAGAATCCAGCCCTCCAAGGAGAGGCATTATAGGCAAAACCCCACTCCAGCAGGGCCCGGGTACCGTACATCTTGGCTCTGAAGCACTTCGGACGGATCCGGCTAGCTATCCTGGGTCCCGAGACCTCCGAGGGACAGCTAGACGTGACCAACACCTAAGACACTGGCGGAAAAACTAAAGCACTCTCAGTGGGAGGGGGTTATATAGGGAGGAACTTCCTGTGAAGTTGATTACAACAGTGTCCACACCTGAAGGTACCCATATAACCCATATGTAATGACTATGCGCTCTGTGTCCCGTGATGTACGATAAAGAAAGTGGATTTGCCTTTCGTAAATAACCCCCATTGCGTATTTCAGACCTACATGTGTTATGATGGGACCTTCTATTAGTAAAATGGCAAAGACCTTTCAAAAAGTAGAAGCAGCAGCAAATGAACAAGGAAACTACTTATTCCAAATTCTGACCCGACCATCTGAATGTCTCAGCTGAAATCAAGACTCATCAGACTAGGCAACGTTTTTCCAATCTTCTATTGTCCAATTTTGGGGAGGCTATGTGAATTGTAGCCTCAGCATCCAGTGTGGCACCGGTGGGGTCTTCTGATGCTGGATCCTATCTGCTTCAAGGTTTGATGTGTTGTGCCTTCAGAGATGGTATTCTGAATACCTTAGTTGTAATGAGTGGTTCTTTGAGTTTTTTTTGCCTTTCCATCATCTGGAACCAATCTACCCATTCTTCTCTGACCTCTGACATCAACAAGGCATTTTAGTCCACGCAACTGCCAATTGCTGGATTTTTACAATTTTTCAGACCATTCTCTGTAAACCTGAGAGATGGTTGTGTGTGGAAGTCCAAGTAGATCAGCAGTTTTTTTAAATACTTAGACCAGCCTGTCTGGCACCAACACCCATACCATGTTCAAGGTCACTTAAATCCCCTTTCTTCTCTCTTCTCATGCTCAGTTTGAACTTCAGCAAGCCGTCTTCACCACGTCTAGATATGCATTGTGTTACTGCCCTATGTTTGGCTGATTAGCAATTTGTGTTGTCAACAATTTAACAGGTGTACCTAATAAAGTGTCCGGTGAGCGTATGTCCTATTGTAACAGATTACTCCACTAACAGTTCTTTAATCCCCTGTTACTTCATAGCACTGCTGACTTCCTTCAAGCAGAGGTCCCCATTTTATAAATACTGCAGCTGCTGACTTTTAAAATAAGAACAATTACCTGTCCAGCGCACCCGCGATGTCAACACCCGAAGCCGATCTACCGTTAGGCTCTGGGATGCTGCCGCCGCTATCTTCGGTAAGGAAATCAGGAAGTTAAGCCCTGCAGCTTCACTTCCTGGTCCCCTACTGCGCCGGACGTGGCGTAGATACCCGCAGATAATACGACTATCTATGCCCGGAAGTGGGTGCAAATACCTGTCTTAGATAGGTATCTGCTCCCCCTCCCCTGAAAGGTGCCAAATGTGACACCGGAGGGGGGGGGGGGGGGGCGGTACAGACAGCGGAAGTTCCATTTTTGTGTGGACCTCCGCTTTCAATCTTTTTGAAGCCACAATGCTGCATATTATTTCTTAGGGTGGGTTTCTTGTGTTTACAAACTTTTATTGTAATAATAATGAATGGTTGCATGAATATAATGACAATGTAATCAATAATAGAAAGTCAGTAGAATTGTACATAGTATATCATTCAGTCAAAGTAAATATTGTTATACTATAGTAAAGATAATAATAAACAGGTAGCACCATAGCAGTATTTAAATGTATGTAATTTAGTAATATCTCATTTGGTATGGGTAGTGATGGTTAAGAAAAGGGGAAGGAAGAGGAGAAGAATATTGAGTATTATGGTATGTTCCAATTCCACCATTTAGAGTTATAAATATGGAGGTTGTCATTCAAGGTATGATATATTTTCTCAGAAATTTTATAAACCTCCATTCTCTCCAATACTTGTGACCAGGCCCGGACTGGGACAAAAAATAGGCCTGGGCATTTTAAACTGAGCAGCCCGGGGGCGGGGGGGGGGGGCGCGGGGGGGTTAATGATGGGATGTGGGGTGAGATAAAGACATATAGATAGACATATAGATAAAGAAAGAAATAAGATTAGTAGATAGATAAATAACGGGACGGAGAAAGATAGATAAAGGGGGGAAAGAAAGAAAGAAAGAAAGAAAGATAGATAAAAAAAGATAGATAAGGATAGATTAAAAAAAAGATAGATAAAGATAGAAAGAAGGGAAGGAATGAAGATAGATAGATAGATAGATAGATAGATAGATAGATAGATAGATAGATAGATAGATAGATAGATAGATAGATAGAAAGAAGGGAAGGAAGATAGATAGATAGATAGATAGATAAAGAAAAAAGATAGAAAGAAGGGTAGGAAGATAGATAGATAAAAAGGAAGATAGATAAAGAAAAAAGATAAAGAAGGGAAGGAATGAAGATAGATAGAGAAAGATGGATAAATAGAAAAGAAGGAAGATAATTAAGGAAAGAAAGATAGATAAAGATAGATAAAAATGAAGATAGAAAAAGATAGAAAGAAGGGAAGGAAGATAGAGAAAGAAAGAAAGAAAGAAAGAAAGAAAGAAAGAAAGAAAGAAAGAAAGAAAGAAAAAGAAAGAAAGAAAGATTAAAAAAGATAGATAAGGATAGATTAAAAAAAAAGATAGATAAAGATAGAAAGAAGGGAAGGAATGAAGATAGATAGAGAACGATAGATAGATAGATAGATAGATAGATAGATAGATAGATAGATAGATAGATAAAGATAGAAAGAAGGGAAGATAGATAGATAGATAGATAGATAGATAGAAAGATAGATAGATAGATAGATAGATAGATAGATAGATAGATAGATAGATAGATAGATAGATAGATAGATAGATAGATAGATAGATAGATAGATAAAGAAAAAAGATAGAAAGAAGGGTAGGAAGATAGATAGATAAAAAGGAAGATAGATTAAGAAAAAAGATAGAAAGAAGGGAAGGAATGAAGATAGATAGAGAAAGATGGATAAATAGAAAAGAAGGAAGATAATTAAGGAAAGAAAGATAGATACAGATAGATAAAAATGAAGATAGAAAAAGATAGAAAGAAGGGAAGGAAGATAGATAAAGAAAGAAAGAAAGAAAGAAAGAAAGATAGATAAAAAAAGATAGATAAGGATAGATTAAAAAAAAGATAGATAAAGATAGAAAGAAGGGAAGGAATGAAGATAGAGAAAGATAGATAGATAGATAGATAGATAGATAGATAGATAGATAGATAGATAGATAGATAGATAAAGATAGAAAGAAGGGAAGGAAGATAGATAGATAGATAGATAGATAGATAGATAGATAGATAGATAGATAGATAGATAGATAGATAGATAGATAGATAAAGAAAAAAGATAGAAAGAAGGGTAGGAAGATAGATAGATAAAAAGGAAGATAGATAAAGAAAAAAGATAGAAAGAAGGGAAGGAATGAAGATAGATAGAGAAAGATGGATAAATAGAAAAGAAGGAAGATAATTAAGGAAAGAAAGATAGATAAAGATAGAAAGAAAGAAAGAAAGAAAGAAAGAAAGAAAGAAAGAAAGAAAGAAAGAAAGAAGGGAATGAAGGAAGATAGATATAGATAGATTGATAGATAGATAGATAGATAGATAGATAGATAGATAGATAGATAGATAGATAGATAATAGGGAGAGAGCAAGTAAGAAAGAAATTAAGGTGAAGAGAGTGAGTGAGAGAGAGAGAGAGAGAAAAGGGAATGAAGGGCACCCCTACATCAGTGTACAGTGTACTCACTCGGAGGCAGGAGGGACTGACTGGATGGATAGATATCAGACTCCATCTTTCCTTTCTGTTTGGCTTTAGTTTGAATATTCCCGCCCCTTAGGCAGCAGAACAGTATCTGTCTGGGAGAGTGGGCGGGGCAGACACAGGACGAGAGGAGGGAGAGGAGCAGCTCCTCTCCTCTCACCGGTTTGGGGAGGGGTAAAGGGGAGGGGTAAAATGTCAGAGTTGATCTCAAGTTCAACTTTCTCTATCTGGCCCAGCTCATATCTATCTGGCGCTGTGTTGGTGGCGGGTAAACTGTGCCATTGGGTAAACTTGTCCCCTCTTGGCCAGTAATCCCTTGGTACACCCCCTGGGGAGACATGACATGTGGACCATCCGCGGGCCGCCGCGGGCCATTCACAGCCCATTGGCGGCCCGCCGCGGCCCACCGGGCATTTGCCCGGTATGCCCTATGGCCAGTCCGGGCCTGCTTGTGACCAAAGGATAGTATTCGATTTCCAATTAAGGGCTATCATCTATTGGATCGAGTTGCATAGGGAATGGAATAATCTCATGTGTGAAGTTGGTATATCTGGAATTGTTGCATACAAAAGACAGATTTGTGGGGTAAGAGAGATTTTATGACCATAGGATGACTCAAATCTAGATGTTGCCGCACTCCATATTTGGTCTAGAAAAGGGCAGCTCCAAAATGTATGTAATAATGTGCCTTGTTCTGAGCAACCTCTAAAACAATTGGGAGATATTGAGGGGTAAAATGAGTGTAATTTGGAGGGTGTGAGGTACCACCTAGAAAAGAGTTTTACTGGAGTATCTCTAAATGAGATTGCTCTATTACATTTTCGGAGGTTTTCAGACATGGGGGTCAATTCACAAAGCTTTATTTCCAGATTGCAGGTGTTATTTTAACGATTTTGCACGTTATTGAAGCTAGTTCAATTCACTAAACGATTTAACGCTTTGAAAAATCATCAAATAACGTTTCACTACACAGAACCGATATTTTAAGGTGTGGATCCTTATTAAAGAGTCAAATCGTTAAATATGTACAGAAGTGCAATTCACAAAGATTTTTTTGACAGTTATCAATCGTTAAGCAATCGTTAAATTAACACCTCCCTCAGGGTGGCGTTATGACATTTCCCAGGCGATATTTTGTTGTTAGAGGAAGCTTTTGGCGATTTTTGTAGTGTAGTGAAGTTTTTAGTAGTGTTGGGCAAGATAGAACTGTGCTCTATTTGAACTTAAAATTATCCAGAGGCAAAGAAGAACATGTTAGAATGTTGTTCAGATGTATTCCGTTCACATACTATTTTGGATGACTTTTCTGAAACCCATGTGATGGCTAAATTCTGATTATCATCTCCCATGATTTATTCTCTGTATGAGGAAATACACATGGCTTTAGAAAAGCACACACTAGAAGTTTTGCACATCACATGCTCAATCTCCATGTGTCTTGCTTCTCTCTCTCTCTCTCTCTCTCTCTCTCTCTCTCTCTCATGCTCTTTTCCACATGCAGCTGTTCTCCTCCCCTTCTGCTCCCAGAATGCATCTCTCCAGCATTATTTAACGATCTTAAGAGTTATTTTAACGTCCCAATCGTAATAATAACGTCTGAGTAGTTAGCATAACGATTGGATAAAGATTCAATAACGTTTCTCTTTGTGAATTGACCCCATGGAGTGCCATGTGTCTGTTGAAAAGGAACAACCAAGATCTTTCTCCCAACGGAACATCGGGTTAGATTTCTCCTGTAAATTAACCACTTGACCACTGGGCACTTAAACCCCCTTAATAACCAGACCAATTTTCAGCTTACGGTGCTTTCACAGTTTGAATGACAATAACTCAGTCATACAACACTGTAACCAAATGACATTTTTGTCCTTTTTTTCCCACAAATAGAGCTTTCTTTTGGTGGTATTTGATCACCTCTGCGTTTTTTTTTTTTTTCGCTATAAATGAAAAAAGAACAAAAATGTTGTAAAAAAAAAAAAAGTAATTTTTCTTCATTTCTATTATAACATTTTGCAAAAAAGTAATTTTTCTTCATAAATTTGGCCTAAAATGTATACTGCTACATATCTTTGGTAACAAAACAAAACAAATTTGGATATTATTTAGTCTGGGTGAAAGTTATAGGGTCTACAAGTACCAATTACTGAAAATGTATCAATTTGATCACACCTGATGTACTGACAGCATCTCTTATTTATTGAGACCCTAACATGCCAGAAAAGTACAAATACACCCCAAATGACCCCTTTTGGGAAAGAAGACATTCCAAGGTATTTAGAAAGAGGCATTGTGAGTTTTTTGAAGTTGCCATTTTTTTCCCAAAATTCTTTGCAAAATCAAGATTTTTTTATTTTAATTTTTTTTCCACAAAATGTTCATATTAGCAGGTTATTTCTCACACACAGCATATGCATACCACAAATTACACCCCAAAACACATTCTGCTTTTCCTCCCGAGAATGGCGATACCCCATGTGTGAGACTTTTACACAGTGTGGCCACATACAGAGGCCCAACATGCAGGGAGCACCATCAGACCAATTCTGACATTCCTCTCCTACATGGAAAAAAAGAGATTTTTTAATACAGCTTACCTGTAAAATCTTTTTCTTGGAGTACATCACGGGACACAGAGCAGCATATTCATTACTATATGGGTTATATGGAGTACCTTCAGGTGTGGACACTGGCAATCTCAAACAGGAAGTCCCCTCCCTATATAACCCCCTCCCATAGAGGAAGTACCTCAGTTTTGTAGCAAGCAGTATGCCTCCCAAAAATGTTCCCCAAAAGAGGGGTGGGAGCTCTGTGTCCCGTGATGTACTCCAAGAAAAAGATTTTACAGGTAAGCTGTATTAAAAAATCTCTTTTTCTTTCTCGTACATCACGGGACACAGAGCAGCATATTCATTACTATATGGGATGTCCGAAAGCAATGCTTTAATGAGGGGAGGGAGACATCTTCCAAAGAAGGATTTAATTTAGAGGTATACTCAAATACTAGTAAATCCAACTTAAACAAGAAATGTCAGGGCTTTTTTTCTGGCGGAACGCACCGGAACGGCGTTCCGCCACCTATTTTCAGTCAGTCAGGGCCGGTGCCCTGGGCGCTACGGACTGGCTGGAGATTACACCGAGTCTCAAAAAAATTAGCCCCGAACACACGCCGAGCAGGAAGCGAGTCACAGGTCCCGCCTTCTGGAGCCTGCAGAACATATGATGGATGTCCCAGTGGTCCAATGTCCAACCGTGGGATGTGTGACGTCCATCATATGCGCCGCCGGCTCCAGAAGGCGGGAATTTCCAATCGCCGTCACATCACAATACTGAGATCCCCGCTCAGCGCTGAAGCGGGACTCAGAAGAAGACGGACTGAGGAGGAGAGATGAGAAGCCTCCGGCCTCTCCATTGCCGGGGGGGGGGGCGTGACTGCGGGCGTGGAGGAGCCAGAGCAGACACCCACACCACTGGCTGCTGCTGCTACAATACCGGCCCAAACGTGAGTACAGCCCGCCCCCCCCCCTCCTGTAACCTGTATAGGAGAAGCAGTGGGGACGGCTGCATATAAAAAATCCTTTTCTCCATCTCCTTTCTGCAGTATTGGAATGCCTGAGGCTGCGAGAGGTAGAGGAAAAGCAGGCATTCCAATACTGCAGAAGGGAGATAGAGAAAATGATTTTTTATATGCAGCCGCCCCCACTGCTCCTAATATACCACCAATACTCTTTGCCTCCTCATGATCTCCACCTCCCCCAGTACTCTGCCACCCCCCAGTGATCTCCACCTCCCCCCAGTACTCTGCCACCCCCCAGTGATCTCCACCTCCCCCCAGTACTCTGCCACCCCCCAGTGATCTCCACCTCCCTCCAGTACTCTGCCACCCCCCAGTGATCTCCACCTGCCCCCAGTACTCTGCCACCCCCCAGTACTCTGCCACCCCCCAGTGATCTCCACCTGCCCCCAGTACTCTACCACCCCCTAGTACTCTGCCACCCCCCAGTGATCTCCACCTCCCCCTAGTACTCTGCCACCCCCCACTGATCTCCACCTCCCCCCAGTACTCTGCCACCCCCCAGTGATCTCCACCTGCCCCCAGTACTCTGCCACCCCCAGTACTCTGCCACCCTCCAGTGATCTCCACCTCCCCCCAGTACTCTGCCACCCCCCAGTGATCTCCACCTCCCCCAGTACTCTGCCACCCCCCAGTGATATCCACCTCCCCCCAGTACTCTGCCACCCCCCAGTGATCACCTCCCTCCAGTACTCTGCCACCCCCCAGTGATCTCCACCTGCCCCCAGTACTCTGCCACCCCCCAGTGATCTCCACCTCCCCCAGTACTCTGCCACCCCCACTGATCTCCACCTCCCCCCAGTACTCTGCCACCCCCCAGTGATCTCCACCTGCCCCCAGTACTCTGCCACCCCCCAGTACTCTGCCACCCCCCAGTGATCTCCACCTCCCCCCAGTACTCTGCCACCCCCCAGTGATCTCCACCTCCCCCAGTACTCTGCCACCCCCCAGTGATCTCCACCTCCCCCCAGTACTCTGCCACCCCCCCACTGATCTCCACCTCCCCCCAGTACTCTGCCACCCTTCTAACCCATTCTGACAAGATATTTTTTTTTCTTATCTTGTGAAGCCAGTGATGCTTACCTAATTCCTATATCTAGGTCCCTCAACCGTCCCTGAAAAAGGACCTAACAAGTAAACCGAACAGGAAATGGCTGTGGGCTGGGGCATCATGTAACGTGGTTTAAGGTAAGTGACAAGGGCATTTATCCTATATATCTTTATACTGGGGAGGGGTTGAGAATACTTGATTGTGTATGTATGTAGGTCAGGTCAGTGTATGTAGGACAGGTCAGTGGGTCAGGTCAGTGTATGTAGGACAGGTCAGTGTATGTAGGACAAGTCAGTGTATGTAGGACAGGTCAGAACACACACACACACACACACACATAGAACAGAGTATGTGTGTCAGGTAGGTCACCCCACGCCACTCCACCGACCGCGCCCGAACACCCCTACTTTACAAAACTGTGATTAATATGTGTAACTGCAAAACTTATAAATAAACACCTTTCAAAAAGGAAATGTCTGAGCTTACTTTTGGTAAGTATTCCATTTTTTTTGCACATTTTACTGCATTGCTTTTTATTTATTTACATACAATTTCTTTTATAGCCCCCCCAAATTTTACTTGCATTCCTGTTCTCTAAAGGGGCGGTTCTAGGGGGCGGTCCTATGGGTGGGTAGGGGCGTGGCCAGGGGAGGGAGGGTGAGTTCCACCACCTTTTCTCTGAGAAAAAAAGCCCTGAGAAATGTAAATCTCAAATCAAATCAAGGGAGCCCCCTCAGATCCTGAGGAGCTTGAATCGTGGCCTGTAGTACTGACTGCCCAAAGGCTGTATCCGCATTCCTTCTTACGTCCAATTGATAAAATTTTGTAAACATGTGGACTGACGACCACGTTGCTGCCTTGCATATTCGAGCCATAGAGATCTGATGATGTGCTGCCCAGGAGGTGCCCATGGCCCTGGTAGAATGGGCCTTTACCGACAAAGGAGGAGGCAACCTCTTCAAACCGCAGGCCTGAACGATTAATTGTTTAATCCATCTTGCGATGGTGGATCAAGCAGCTGCCTGACCCATCTTGGGCCCTTCCGGTAAAACGAACACCACATCTGTTTTCCGAACCTTCTCTGTAGCTTTAAGATAGGCCTTTATGGCCCTGACAATATCCAACGTATGCAGCAACCCCTCCTTTCTAGAGGTGGGTTTTGGAAGAAGGATGGAAGTACCACATCCTGGTTCAGGTGGAAACTGGATATAACCTTTGGTAGAAAGGAAGGATGAGGACGGAACCCCGCCCTATCCTTATGTAAAATGAGATATGGTTCCTTACAAGATAAGGCTGCCAATTCCGATACTCTCCTGGCCGAAACTATGGTGATCAGAAATACCGACCTTCTAGTCCGTAAAACCAAAGGTACCTCAGCCAACGGCTCAAGGGGTTGTTTCTGTAGAGTTGACAGAACAAGATTTAAGTCCCATGGACAAAGTGGTGACTTGACCGGAGGATTAACACGTAAGACTCCCTGTACGAAGATCTTAACCAGCGAGTGGGCGGCCAGCGGCCTCTGAAAACACACTGATAAGGCTGAAATCTGTCCCTAGATCGTGCTTAATGCCAGGCCTTTATCCACTCCTAGCTGGAGAAAACGTAATACTCTATCAATGGTATACTTGCGGGAAACCCATCTCTTAGCCTCACACCAGCCTACGTAGGCCCTCCAAACCCTGTAACAAAATTACCCTGGAGGCCGGCTTTATAGCCTTAATGAGGGTAGGGATTACCTGCCTAGACAGACCTCTACCCCTGAGAATCAGGGATTCAGCCGCCAGGCCGTCAAATTTAGACGCCGTAATGCAGGGTGGAGGATCGGGCCTTGTGAGAGTAGGTCTGGCCATAGAGGAAGAGTCCAAGGGCCTCCCGCTGCCAATTTCAGGACTAGTGAGTACCATGCCCTCCGGTACCAAGCTGGGGCTACCAGGATAACCGGCCTGTGCTATGATCCTGCGCCACAGGCGGGGTAGTAACTGCAGCGGGGGAAATGCATATAGAAGTTATGATTGATGCCAAGGGCAAACCAACACATCGGTTCCGCAGACCATAGGGTCCCTCGTTCGAGACATGAACCTGTCTAGCTTCTTGTTGAATCCTGATGCCATGACCTCCACGTCTGGCACTCCCCACTTCTGGCAGATTGTCTGAAAAAAAAAAAACTTGTGGATGCAGAGACCACTCCCCCGGCGACAGGGTTTGGCGACTTAGGAAGTACGCCTGCAGGTTGTCCACCTCGGGAATGAATGTCGCCGATATGCAGGGTACATAAACCTCTGCCCACCGAAAAACCAAGCTCCTCTCACTCTGAGTGGCTTGACTCTTGGTTCCCCCTTGGTGGTTCACATATATGCCACCGCTGTGGCATTGTCTGAATGACTTCTCACCGAGGACCCCTGTCATCTGGATGTCTATGCCAGGAGGGCTAGCCGAGCCGCTCTGATCTCCCAGACCTTGATGGGCAGCTGCCTCTCCGCCTCTGCCCAAGTTCCTCGGCGAGTGAACCCGTTCAAGACCGCTCTCCAGCCTTCCAGACCACTGGGCAGAACCAAGCTGCTAGAATTGCTGTCTGTAGGACACGAGTGTGGAAGCGTGCGGTATCGCCTCGAACATGGCCATTAGTTTGCCTAGTAATCGCATACATAGGCGAATAGTTGGTTCTCTTTTGCTTAGAACCAACTGAATCAATCTTTTGATAGCCTCGACCTTTACCAGGGGCAGGAACACCCATCTTCTGTTCTGTGTCTAATCTCATGCCGAGATATTCCAACTGCTTTGTAGGTTGAAATTCTGATCTTTCCCCGGTTTAGGACTCAGCCGAACCTCTCGAGGTACTGAACCATGAGGGCTACTACGCATTCCACCAAGGAAGCGAGTGATCTATGATTAAGAGGTCGTCCAGGTATGCTAGGACCGAGATCCCTTGGATCCTTTAGACTGACTAGAATTGGAGCTAGGACCTTCGTGAATACCCGGGGGCCGTAGCCAGCCCGAAGGGGGGCGCCACGAATTGGAAGTGACGCTGTATCACTGCGAAGCGTAAAAACAAAAATATTTGATGTGGCTGAAAGAATTGGTACATGAAGGTGACCATCCTTTATGTCTATAGAAGCCAGATCCTTCTGGAGTGTGGCGGCTGCTGACCGAACGGATTCTATCCGGAAAGAGCGAACCCTTAGGTAAGCATTTAAACCTTTTAGGTCCAAAATTGGTCTGACATCGCCGATGGGCCTTGGTAAAACAGATTGGAATAGAAACCTAGCCCCTGTTCTTGGGCTGGTGCCTCTACCATTATGCCCTGGTAAAGCAGATGATCCAACGCCGCCCGCATTGAGGCCTTCCTTGTGGAGGAAATTTTAGAAATTCTAATCTGTAGCCTGTGGCCACAGATGATCGGACCCCCTCTGTCGGGGATCGATCCCCAGAGGCCTGTCCTTGCGATCCATTGTTAAAAGTTTGATCGCGCAGGAGGTCCGTACTGCCTGGAATTTGAGGGCCCCGGAACAGGGGGGAGCTGCCTTTTAAACGCAGGACCCCGGAACTTCTTTTGACTGGTAAAAGGGTACTTTTGCCACTTGAAACAGTCTGAATGTATTTATCCAGATCTTTCCATGGAAGGGCAAACCTGCCAGCAGTCTTTTACATGGGGCTCGGCTGCCCAGTTCTTCAACCATAAGAGCCTTCTCATATGCACTAAAAATAGTGACAAACGAGACGCCTGCTGGATGGAGTCTTTTTATAACCTCTACCGCAAAGCACCGAGCTCTGGGAATATCCAATCACTCCCCTGCCTATTGGGCAGGGATGTCTTAAGCATCTGTTTTGTCTGGTTCTTTAACGCCTGACAAAACTCCAATTGCAGCCACTGCTGGCTGTAGCCAAGGATGCTGGAAAAAGTGTCTCTAAACGTTTATCGACCGGGACCTTAAACATTTGTATGTTTCCCCTTAGGCCAGTTAATGATTTATTCACCCATGAGATGGCTGCGTCCACAGTTGGGAGCGCCCCCTTTCTTAGAAAAAATGTCTTTTCCATAGGGTAAATAACAGAAAACCTTCCAGGTGGTCTCCCATCCAGGCACTAACCAGGCCCGACCCTGCTTAGCCTCCGAGATCAGACGAGATCGGGCGCTTTCCGGGAGATGTGGCCTCAAGGACCTCACGGGTAGTTGAAGAGCAGTGCCCGAACCGGGACTTGAACCCTGGACCCTCAGACCAAAAATCCGATGCTCTACCGACTGAGCCATCCGGGCCCCTTTTAAAGAGCAATTGGTCAGGGGAAAGAGTGCCTGCAAGCACAAATATTTTCCTGGCAGACGTGCATAAAGACTACCCTCTCGTCAGCTTTAGGCGGCAGAAAAAATTCTGTCCGGTCATCCCAATCCTGGAAAAACCAATTCCTCTAACAGAGGATGGACCGGAAAAGCTGCGTTGCTTAAAGGCGCTTTTAAAAGAACCCAAAGAGGATACCGCAGGAACCTGAGGCTCTGGAAATGGCAAATTAAATGCCGAGCGGACCATGTCTGTCAAAGACTGGACCCACAGACTCTCCGTCTGGGAGGCTGAAAACGATTCTTCAGTGGTAGATCCTTCCTCTAGGTTCTGTCCCTTTTGGCGATGGGGATCTAGTCCGCTTCTTGCCAGAAAAAAAGAGCCAGCGATCATAGCTGTTAACTTTTTTTTTTTTTTTTTAGCCCCCCTAGGGTGACGGCTAGCATCTCCTCTGTGATAACACAGGGTTGGGCCGACCTGGGCCAGCCTCAGCACCAGACCCCCTTAATGGCTTATCCAGGGTGACCCCTATAGGAATAACCTGTGGGGAAAGTATTGGCATATCATCAGAACCAGAGGAGGAACCCCTTTGTCTTTGCCTTTTCTTTTTTTTTTTTTTTTTTTTTTTGTGTTTTGATCCTGAACCCTTGGAAGCCATAATACAAAACCAAGGGATTCCGCTTACAACAACAGACTGTTATAGCCAGGAGTACAAAAAAATAAGGTTTAGGGGACAATAGGATCACTAATGCCCAAAAACGGTGGGGCTCAGTATGTTTTCCTTTATAATATTATTCACAACATACAGCCCCACCCCCAACATGTTTGCCAGCATTCAACCTGTTGCCAAGGGGATTTTGGCTTAACAAAAAGTATTGGAGCTGACTCCAGCATGTAGTACCCCTTCTCGCCACCGGGAGTCACTGTGCTGCCAGCTCTACGTCCTCTCTCTCCAGCTCAGCTTTGAACTGAGCTAAGAACGCGCCTGCTGTGTATAACAGCAATTGAAGGCACGCCCACTCTACACTGCAGTCCTCTAGAGAGGAGCATTATAGGCAAAACCCCACGGTTTTGGGCCCGGGTACTGTCCACTTTGGCACTGAGGCTCCTTGGACAGATCCGGTTAGCCCGCCTTAATCCCAAGGATGTGGAGGCAAAGCTATTCCGTGACCAACACCTAAGACACTGGCGAAAAAACTGAGGTACTTCCTCTATGGGAGGGGGTTATATAGGGAGGGGACTTCCTGTTTGAGATTGCCAGTGTCCACACCTGAAGGTACTCCATATAACCCATATAGTAATGAATATGCTGCTCTGTGTCCCGTGATGTACGAGAAAGAAATCATCATTTATTTGCTAGAAAATGACATAGAACCCCAAAACATTATATATGCTTTTTTAGCAAAGACCCTAGAGAATACAATGGCGGTCGTTGCAACTTTTTATCGCACATGGTATTTGTACAGCAATTTTTCGAACTAGTTTTTTTGGAAATAAAACAGTTTTGTGCTTTAAAAAAAAACAGTAAAGTTAGCCCAATGTTTTTGCATAATATGAAAGATGAAGTTATGCCGAGTAAATAGATACCCAACATGTCACCCTTCAATATTGCACACGCTTGTGGAATGGCGCCAAACTTCGCTACCTAAAAATCCCCATAGGCGACGCTTTAAATGTTTTTACTGGTTACATCTTTTTAGTTGGAGAGGAGGTCTAGGGCCAAAATTAATGTTTTGATTACTTTTATTCCTATTACAAGGAATGTAACTATCCCTTGTAATACCGTAGGAATATAGCATTACAGGTCCTCTTTACAGTGAGATATGGGGTCAATAAGACCCCACATCTCACCTCTAGGCTGGGAAGCCTGAAAAAAAATGATCGCAGAGTATTGCGCAGGGAGTATTGGGCAGGGAGTATTGCGTGGGGAGTATTGCGCAGGGAGTATTGCGCGGGGGTATTGCAGAGTATTATTCAGAGTATTGTGCGGGGGTACTGCAGAGTATTGTTCAGAGTATTGCGCGGGGGTACTGCAGAGTATTGTGCGGGGGTACTGCAGAGTATTGTGCGGGGGTACTGCAGAGTATTGTTCAGAGTATTGCGCGGGGGTACTGCAGAGTATTGTGCGGGGGTACTGCAGAGTATTGTGCGGGGGTACTGCAGAGTACTGGCCGGGGTACTGCAGAGTATTGTGTGGGGGTATTGCAGACTATTGGCGGGGGTATTGCAGAATATTGCGCGGGGGTATTGCAGAGTATTGCGCGGGGGTATTGCAGAGTAATGCGCGGGGGTATTGCAGAGTATTGTGCGGGGGTATTACAGAGTATTGCAGAGTATTGCACAGGGTATGCAGAGTATTGCACAGGGTATGCAGAGTATTGCAAAGTATTGTGCAGGGGGGTATGCAGAGTTGTGTGCAGGGGGGTATGCAGAGTTGTGCGCAGGGGGGTATGCAGAGTATTGCGCAGGGAAGGAAGAGTAATGTGCAGGGGGTATGCAGAGTAATGCACAGGGAAGGAAGGGGTTAATGCAGGGATGGCTGAGCAGGGATGGATGGATCTGTGACTGCAATAGTCACAGATCCATCCCACACTGCTGCTGCCACCCGCGCTCTCCTTTCACACTGTACCGATCGTTACAGAGAGAGGAGGGAGGAACCGGCATCATCAAATGAAGCCGGTTTGTTTACGTGTGCTCGCGTGGTCATTGGACGGCGCGATCACGTGGTAAGGAGCTGCTTCCATTGGCTCCTTACCGCGATCATTGACGATGCGGGTCCCGTGGACCCGGCGAGCGTCATGACCGCGTGTGCGCGCCCGCTCGGGCGCGCAGGTCTGACGCTACCCATGCGCCCGGCTTTGTTTACATCTGTGATCGCGCCATCATTGGACGGCGTGATCACGTGGTAAGGAGCCGCCTCCATTGGCTCCTTACCACGATCATTGATGCTGCGGGTCCCGTGGACCTGACTGTACAGGAGGACGTCCATGGACGTCCTGTAAGGCCTCGTACACACGAGCGGATATGTCCGCTGAAAACGGTCCGATGGACCGTTTCAGCAGACATCTCCGATCGTGTGTATGGGCTAGCGGACAGATTTGTCCACCCGACAGATTTCAAAGCATGCTTTGAAATCTATCGGGTGGGAATGTGTCCGCCCGACATGTCTGCTGGTTAGTACACTTACCAGCAGACATGTCGTCCCGTACCGCCGCCGCGCCGCCGCCGAATGGATTCGGCGCATGCGCGGAAGTGTTTTACTTCCTGGTGCGGTGACGTGGCGGCGTCAACGTCACCGCCACGTCACCGCGCCATCCGCCGGGGGGGAATTTGATCCGATGGTGTGTACACGCCATCGGACCAAACTCCAGATCGGACATATCCGATGGAAACGGTCCGCGGACCGTTTTCATCGGATATGTCCGATCGTGTGTACAAGGCCTTAGAGTTAAGTAACCACCTTATGGACATATTTCGTCTATAGGGCGGTTACTAAGTGGTTAAGGTTGCTAAGGTATTAATATAGTCTGGAAATCATTCCTTTGTCTCTGGAGGGTGGGCTTCTTTTAGGCTACAGAAGTGGACCCCTTCTGTGTGATGTGTGTCAGCACTAATAGTCCCCTGTGGGAGATCATGTGACAATGTGAGAGAGCAATTGGAGGACGGGGCAGAGTGTTGTCTTCCTCTAAAGGCCCCTTCACACATAGTGTGGTGGTTGGAATTTTTTCTTCAATGGATAATTATTAGTGAGCGCTAAGACACAATTGTTTCCTATGTTCCCTATGTCATACTGCAACACAGACCAGAGGTTGGGTGCAAGGAGCTTCTGTAAAATTCAGACATGTAGCATTTCACTACAAGACTCAGTTAGGCTCCCCTGTAGCTGTACTTCAGTTGGCCTTTTCACCATTAGGGGGCGCGCATACCACACATCGTCACATTCGATGCACGTGCTTGGCAATTGTGATGATTGCCGGGCACTGTTAATGTATCTGTTAATGTAAACAGATAGACTTCAATGCTGTCAGGGGTGAGGAGACCGATCTGATGTTCATACTAAGTATGAAAAACAATCGCTCTCCTCACCCAGGCAGTCCCCCCCCCACAGTTAGAGTCACTCCCTAGGTAACACAATTAACCCCTTGATCGCCCCTACCCTGTCAGTGACATTTACACAGTAATCAATGCACTTTTATAGCACTGATCACTTTATCAATGCCAATGGTCCCAAAAATGTGTCAGAAGTGTCCGATGTGTCTGCCATAATGTTGCAGTCCTGATAAAAATCGCTGATCACCGCCATTACTAGTAAAAAATATAAGAATGCCATAAATCTTTCCCCTATAGACGCTATAACTTTTGTGCAAACCAATTAATATACGCTTTTTGCGATTTTTATTATCAAAAATATGTAGAAGAATATATATCGACCTAAACTGAGAAAAAAAATAGGATTTTTTTGTTCTCGCCGTGAAATCCTTTTCTCTGTCGTCCATGGACGGACACAGCTCCTTAAATCTTTATAAGTGGGTTATGTTCCTGTTCACAGAGGACTAGACAGAAACATGTTAGATAATTAAATACTGTACATGTTACTTTAACAGAGTTGAACAGCCCCACCCAGGGGGCGGTCCCTCCGGACATAACCCTCCTCCCTGCAGCATGCAGCCTCAGTTCGTAACAAGCAGTACAAACCTAAAAAGGAGGGGTGGGTGCTGTGTCCGTCCATGGACGACAGAGAAAAGGATTTTACGGTGAGTACAAAAAATCCTATTTTCATTTATCGTCCATGGACAGACACAGCTCCATAAATCTTGACAAGTGGGATGTCCCCAAGCAGTGTCAAAAACGAGGGGTGGGAACAGTATCAGTAAAAACAATTTAACTTTACCCAAGCAGAGCTCCTCAACGGAGGAGGTGCAACCATAACCACTTAAGGACCCCTTTACGCTGATATACGTCGGCAGAATGGCACGGCTGGGCACATCCACGTACCTGTACGTGGCCCTTTAAGCCCAGCCGCGGGGTCGCAAGCACGCACCCCGTTCCGAAGCTCCGTGACCGGGACCGCGGGACTCGTGGACCTGATCGCCACTGGAGTCCCGCGATCGGTCCCCAGAGCTGAAGAACGGGGAGAGCCGTGTGTAAACACAGCTTCCCCGTTTTTCACTGTGGCGCCCGCATTGATTGTGTGTTCCCTTACATAGGGAATCACAATCAATGATGTCACACCTACAGCCACACCCCCTACAGTTAGTAACACAAATGAGGTCACACATAACCCCTTCAGCACCCCCTAGTGGTTAACTCCCAAACTGCAATTGTAATTTTCACAGAAAATGACAATGGTCCCAAAAATGTGTCAAAATTGTCTGAAGTGTCCACCATAATGTCGCAGTCACAAAAAAATCGCTGATCGCCGCCATTAGTAGTTACATTTTTTTTAATAAAAATGCAATAAAACTATCCCCTATTTTGTAAACGCTATAAATTTTGCGCAAACCAACCGATAACCGCTTATTGCAGGTTTTTTTTTTTACAAAAATAGGTAGAAGAATACGTATCGGCCCAAACTGAGGAAAAAAATAATTTATATGTTTTTGGGGGATATTTATTATAGCAAAAAGTAAAAAATATTGAATTTTTTTCAAAATTGTCGCTCTATTTTTGTTTAGAGCACAAAAAATTAAAACCGCAGAGGTGATCAAATACCACCAAAAGAAAGCTCGATTTGTTGGGAAAAAAAGGACGCCAATTTTGTGCCACGTCGCACGACCGCGCAATTGTCAGTTAAAGCGACGCAGTGCCGAATCGCAAAACCTGGCCGGGTCCTTTAGCTGCCTAAAGGTCCGGGTCTTCAGTGGTTGAACAGCCACCTGCAAAACCTTGTGGCCGAAGGAAACATCAGAAGCTGCCTCTTACATCAACCTTGTACAATTTGGAAAAAGTGTGAAAGAACGACCAAGTCACCGCCTTGCACACCTTTGAGACAGACGCTTGATGTCGGAAACACCAGGAAGCACCAATTGCCCTGGTCGAATGTGCCGTGACCGGAAAGTGGTGCTGCCCCCTATGAGCATAGGCCTGTAATCACCGTCCACTGGAAGGGAAGAAATTACTTCCCTGACCGAAGAGCCAGGGATTTCAGCCACCAATTGAGAGAGACTCTCACAATGTGGCTCACCTGAATCTGATGATCCAGGGACAAAGGAGATTCGTTCCACTTAGACAGTATCTTCTTCTGCAAAACACGAGTGTGGAACTGGGCATACGGTACCGCCTTGAAGGAGGCCACCATTAGGCACAGGACTTGCATGTAAAAACGGAGAGACGACCATTTGCGAGATGACATATTCACTGCAGACTGAACAGTCAGCAACTTCTCCAGGGGAAGAAAGACCTTCGCTTCCATAGAGTCCAGAATCAACCCTAGGTACTTCAAATGCTGAGTTGGGCCCAGGTCCGACTTTTGAATGTTTAACACCCACCCAAATTCTTGTGGGGTCTGGCTGGCTATAGACACATCTTCCCCTAATTCTAAAGCCAGAAGCTGCTCTAAGAAGAAGGTCATCTAAGTAGCCCACGATGGCAATGCCTCGCTGTCTCAGCAAAGCTAGGATCGATGCGAGCACCCTGGTGAAAACTCTTGGTGCTGACGCTAGACCAAAAGGAAGGGCCACAAACTGATAGTGCTCCTCTCCTATCATGAAGCGCAGAAACCTCTTGTAACTTGCGAAAATTGGGACATGCCAGTATGTGTCCTTGATGTCCAAGGATGCCAGAAAGTCCCCCGAATGGAGCGCAGCTACCACCAAACGAATGGATTACATGCAGAATTTCTTCGGAACCACAAACAGATTCAAATAAAATCCCTGAAACCTCTCATCCTGCGGAACGGGTAAAATTAGCCCGCAACTTAGCAAGTCCTGCACTGCCTCTAACAGGGCAGACCGACAAGCCGATAGGAGAGGGGGACTTGATGGAAAGAATCTGTTTGGTGGAGAGGAAAGAAACTCTATCTTGTACCCCGAAGAGATCACCTCGCAGACACACTGTTTGGAGCTGTGAACCTGCGAAGCTGTCCCCCACCAATGAGTCGGGCGGGGGCAAGACTTCATGCACTGGCGGATTTTGGTGCCAAATTCTTCGGCTTATGCACCTAGGGACATTTCTGTCCCCCAGTAGAGCCTTTGTCAGCCTGGGAGGGTTTACCCGCAGGCCCTGACTGACGAAAAATACCACTTCTGAGTGGGAAAAGAAGGACCAGGCTAATGGTGGGGCTCCATCCCCTTGGTGGACTGAGGGAGGAGAGTGCTCTTACCCCCAGTGACATCCTTGATAATGTCGTCCAGTGAGGTACCAAAAAGCCTCCCACCCTTGAAGGGTAAATCTGCCGGGGCTTTTTGTGGATGCTTGGTCAGCAGATTTCAGCCAAATCGGGTGGCGCAAAACCACCGCCGAAACAGAAGCTCTGGATATCAAGAGGGCCGCATTTAGTGTAGCATCACAGACATATATAAGGCCCTGGACCAGCTGGTCCGCCAGCCTTATCATTTCTAGACATGTGCAGACTGGAATATTTATTTTCGTTTTTTTTCGTTTTCGTTTGGAAAATACATTTATTTAGTTACTCCCGAAAATCGTTTTGATTTATGTCGTTTTCGTCGGGAAAGTTTTCGTCCGAAAACGACGATTTTCGATGCTTTGTCGAATTTTCGTCGTTCAATTAGACAAGGCATCAAAAATCGTCGTTCTGAATACAGTGAATAGGTAGAAATTGAATGACGAAAATTTGACGATTTTCGATGTTCAATTTCTACCTATTCACTGTATTCAGAACGACAATTTTCGATGCTTTGTCGAATTGAACAACGAAAATTCGACAAAGCATCGAAAATCGTTAGATCTGAACGAAAACGAAAATAAAGCATTTTTTATGTCTGAACTTTTGGTTTTCGTTTCTTGCGCTTTCGTTTTCGTTCCTAAAACGATAACGAAAATACCTGATTTCGGACGAAAAGGCATTCTAACGAAAACGAATGCACATGTCTAATAATTTCAGGAGGGATTTGGCTCCACAGTCTGGTGCAAAACCTTTACCCATTCAGTGAGTGTCTGAGACACCAGGGTTGCAGCCACAATAGACCGCAATGCAGACCCCAGCATGGTAAACATGGAGCGGGTCAGTGCCTCAGACCTCCTGTCAGTATGGTCCATGAAGGCAGGGGTCCCTTCTATAGGGAGTGTGGTCACCTCATTTAACCAGGCAACCGTGGGCGTCCACTACCAGAGGAGAAGCCCATCTTTTCAAGAGGCTCTCCTCAAAGGAGTACCGAACAGCCAGGCGCTGAGGAACTACAAAGGACTTCTGTGGCTTATCCCATTCCTTATCAAAGAATTTGTCAAAAAAGGGACACATAAGTAAAAATCTTCACAGAGCTGTCTGATTTGTGTGACCCAAAAAAAAAACGAGCCCTCAGAGGATGCTTCAGCTGCACTATCCAGCTTACGGGAGTCCCTTACTGCATCAATAAGCAGACTAACAAGTGCCCTGTCCTGTACTGACCCAAGTGAGGAGTCTACCTCGCAAGGAAGATCCTGGTCCACTTTCTCAGACAACACAAAACCAGGGACCTGAACCACAAGTCAGAGCATTCCCCAGGGGATGGTGGGGGCGCTTTTTACCCCCCTTATGGCCACACTCCGCTTCCACCCTGGCAAAAAATGTTTCCAGGACTGCAGACAAAAGTGTCCATGGGATTCGCAGGTGCAGGAGCACCAGCTGCCACCTCTGGCATGTTTGGGGAAGAAGAACCAGACTCTGACTCCATAACCAGAGAGCTCTCAGGGACCAATTCAAGACCTGAATAAAGCCCACCCTCCATGCGGCACTGACTGGGGGTTACCCAGGGGACTCACCAACCACAGGAGGAGACTGTTCAGTGCTGCTGCCCGCCCTCAGAACACAGCCATTGCGTGAGGAAAAAAACTGTGAGGTGAAATCATGAGGAGATCTGTGCTGCGCACTGTAGAAGCCAGCACTAGAGGCCAAAACCAGAGACAGCCGTGTTGTTAGACCCAGAAGCCTGGGCCTAAATTAGCCGAGAGACCAGCCATCCGGATGGAAGCAAGACTCCTGTATCCAGCCTGTGAACCCGGAGACTGGAGAGGAAGCCCAGCTGACCACTGAAAGAGTGGAACACCCTCACGGGATCTTTGTGCTGTGGAGCAGTGATTCACCAACACACTTTCTGAGAGGAATTCAGGCGGATCGACCTGTCGGGTGAGAGGGCACATGCTCAATTCTTAGTTCTCCCTTTAGACAGACACTTTAGTGCCATCTCACAGGCCTCCCGCCCTTGGCTGGGCTTCAGTTTGATGTTGACCATACTTTGTTGGATTAACTTCCCTTTATCTTTTATTACTTGTGGATTACAAATTTAACGTGCACCATGCGGCCGCAACGTGAACTTTAGCTGTTTGCAGGATCGCCCGATAGAGGGAGCTCGCGAGCACAGACTGTTCACTAGTTTAGCCGAATTGTACCATTCTTTAGGATAGATTTGTTTCATTCATAAATGTCATTTTGTGGATTTCTGCAAGGGCCCTTGCAAAATCATATTGTGTTACTGCATAACAACCAATCCTTTGATGATTTAAACTGTTAAATGTTTGTTCCTTCGAGTACTTATTAAGTAAACTCACTCTTTTGATTTAAATATACTATTGTGTGGATCGTGTTCTTCTAGTCTGGAGGGGCCATCCATTATTCAGGTAATACTATCATTACACTGTCATTGAATGTTGTATGCCTGTCATTGTGCCTCAGTCCAGCAGGCATCACAATACATACACCAGACTTCTGATGTGTCAAGGGAGGGTTCCAACAAATTAAGAGAGGTGTGTTAAATAGAAAAGAGAGTAGATCCCAAAACAACCAGTGGGTCTTGAGGGGGTAGCGCTACATATATCTAACACCAATTACTTCAGATCAGAAAAAACGTTGTTAAAATCGTTGCAATGTGTGTAGATAATCGAGACGTGGTTGTTGTTGTTTTTTTTTTTTTTTTTTTTTTGAGCAAAACTGGAGATATGCTCTAAATTTGAGATTTTAATATTAGTAAAAGAGGAAGGAGGTTTTTGTACGGCTCTGTATCACTGTGTGAGGGGAGGCTGGCTACTCTGCTGACAGTAATATGTTGCAGCATCTTCATGCTTTATGTTGCTGATCTCAAAAGTGAAATCTCTTCCAGACTGAGAACCACTGAACCTGTCTGGGTCTCCAGACTGCAGAGTCGTTGCAAATCTGATAATCAGTGTTGGAGGTTGTCCTGGTTTGTGCTGGAACCAGTGTAAGCTGCTGCCAATATTAGTACTGGATTCACACAAGATGGTGACTGTCTGTCCTGGAGGTGCAGTGATATAATTTGGAGTCTGTGTCAGGCTAACCTGTGCCCAGGATCCTGAGGATGGTAAACAAATCAATCAATTTTTTTTTGTTTGTGCACGGCCAATATAACAATTGTCGTTAACACTGTGCTATAAAAAAAAAAAAACACCTTGAATATAAAGCAGTATGAGAGGCAGCAGAACCCCCTGAGAATCCATCTTGATGTCTCTGCACCGACACACACAGACTACTGAGATGTCACCTGTACAATGTCTCCTATATAACAGCTGCAATCATTAGGGGGGAAACCCCCCGACATCACATATGGGGGACAGGAAACATCCAAATTAGATGACGCCTTCACACTTTACTATTTTATATTAACAAGAACAATGCCTAAGGTTAATTGAATACTGTTTGAATTTTGTGTGTAGCAGGGTCTCCTTGTCAGAGTCTAATGACAGGCCATCCCCGCTAAGACTATATCCACATCTGTAAATATGTACATTACCTTTAAGGGGCTATGCATTGTGGGACGGAGAGTAACCGGAGATATGGACTTCATAGACTCTTATGAGAAAACAGATCACATTTCCCACAACACCCTGCCCTGATGGAACATGTGACGCCTCTGCACAGACTTGTGGGGGAGGCTACTTAAGAAGACCAGCTTTTCTCCTCTGCGGAGCTGCTGACGGGGACGGCCGTGCTGCTAGGCCCAGAAGCCTGGGCCTAAATTTCCTAAGAGGCCAGCCATCCAGAAGGAAGCAAGACTCCTGCATCCAGCCTGTGTATCCGGAGATCGGAGAGGAAGCCCAGCTAACAAGTGAAACAGTGGAATACCCTCGTCCGGGATCTTTTTACCGTGGAGCAGTGATTCACTGACGTGCTTTATGAGAGGAGATCAGGCGGATCGGCCTGTCATGTGAGAGGGCACATGCTCAGCTCTTAGTTCTCTCTTTACACAGACACTTTAGTACCATCTCACAGGGCTCCCGCCCCCCACCCCCCCCCCCCCCGCTTGGTTTTCCTACATGAACTTATACCTTTTTCACTGTCTGTAGTGGTTATCCAGAAGTGACTGATGGCTGGTTAGCGATCAGCTCATCAACATTTAGGTTGGCCATGCTTTGTTGGATTAACTTTCCCTTACTTTTCCTTGTTTGTGAATTACAATTGTAACGTGCACCATCCGGCCGCAACAGGAACTTCAGCTGTTTGCAGAATTGCCTGATAGAGGGAGCTCGCGAGCACAGATTGTTCACCAGTTAGCCAATGGTACTATTCTTTAGTATAGATTTGTTTCATTTATAAATGCCATTTGTGGATTTCTGCAAGGGCCCTTGCAAAATCACACTGTGTTATTGCCTACAACTGTTCATTTGATGGTGTAAATTAGTGTGTGTTTTCCTTAAGTATTTATTAAGTAAACTCACACTCTTTGATTTAAATATACCACTGTGTGAGTGTATTCTTTTAGTCTGGAGGCTCCATCCAATATTCAGGTAATACTATCATTATACTGTCCTTGAATATTGAATGCCTGTTATTGTGCCTCCGCCCAGCAGGGGTCACAATACATCCCCCAGACCTCTGGTGTGTCAAGGGAGGGTTCGAGCAAGTTAATAGGGGTGTGTTAAATCAAAAGAGAGTAGACCAGGACATACTCTTACATTTGTATACTCCTATTTACGGCTGGATTAGCTCAGTGCCTGCTCTCAGGCACTTTTACATGTGAGTGGAATAACTATATGGCCCGGAGTCACAAAGCACTTAAGCCGACGTAAATCACTTTACGCCGACGTAGTGCAAATGTGCGCCCGGCGTATGTGTGCGCCAGAGTCACAAACCAACATAGTCCAAAAACAGGCCATCCTACCCCGATGCATCTTGCTTACGCGTAGCGTGGGCACAAATATGGTTTGGACGAATGTTGCTTCTCCCATTGATTAGGCATTTTAAATAGGCAAATGAGTGAAATACGGCGATTCACGAACGTAGGTGTGCCCGACGCATCTATGCGATGTTTGGGTAAGTTGTACATCCGGCATAAAGTTACCCCCCATAGATGAGGGGCAACCCAGCAATAGACATGCAAAGGTCTGCCCCAGAGAACAGAGGCCGGCGTATTGGGAGTATGTTACGTTAACGGCGTACGTAGTGATTCACCATAGCTTAGGCAGTTGTGCCGGCGTAGTTGTGAGCATGCGCATTAGGGTGCAGTTTCATGCGTCCACGTCACGACTACGTCACGGCGCATGCGCGTTCGTGATATGCTGGGCGTAAAACACTGCACCATGCTCAGACCATTATTTGCATAGGGTCACTCCCACTTCCACTTCCGCTGGCCTGTGCCTTCGAAAATACGATACGCTGGCGTATCTTGTTGAACAATAGCTTGCTGAATACAGTGCATGCCTCTCCGCGCTGCCCCGGCTTAGAGTATGTGTCTGCGCTACGCCGGAGTAAATGTGCGCCCACTCTCTGTGAATCCGGACCTATATGTTTTAATCATAATAAATTCTTTGATATACTACACCATGATAGTTTTCTATATGTTACATGAGTGGATATAGAACGAGACTACAGCCAAAGCATTGGGAGTGATTGCTGATAAACCTGAGAGAGGGAGTGGTTATCAGGGGAAAAAGCAATTGCTAAGAGTAAAAATTGATGGTCGGACTTAGGCCTCGTACACACGATCAAATCTGTCCACTGGAAACGGTCCGCCGTACCGTTTCAGCAGACAGATTCGATCGTGTGTACGGCCGAGCCGACGGATTTGGCCACCCGACAGATTTCAAAGCATGCTTTGAAATCTATCGGGTGGCAATCCGCCCGCCCGACATGTCTGCTGGTTAGTACACTTACCAGCAGACATGTCGTCCCGCACCACCGCCGCCGAATGGATTCGGCGCATGCACGGAAGTGTTTTACTTCCTGGTGCGGTGACGTGGCGGCGTCAACGTCGCCGCCACGTCACCGACACGTCAGCGCGCCGTCTGCTGGTGGGGATTTTGGTTTGCTCGTGTGTACACGCGAGCAAACCAAAATCCCAGCAGACAGATTTGTTCAAATCTGTCGGACGGACAGATTTGAACAAATCTGTTCGTTCGTGTGTATGGGGCCTTAGAGGCAGATCGGAAGTATATTTAAAAAATAGAAATTTTATTACAAAAATAGAATATTACATCAATACCAAAAATTACATAAAAAATAACCATATAAATAAATGGGTAATACAGAAAAAATCCTTTGAAGTCTCCTACGCGTTTCGCCATGGGACTTCTTCAGGACGATACAAAAAGAGTTTTTGACAGTATGTGAATATTATTTAGTTGTAGAAAAAATCCTTTGAAGTCGCCTACGTGTTTTGCCGTGGGGCTTCTTCAGGACGAAACAAAATGAGTTTTTGACAGTATGTGAATATTATTTTGTTGTGTCATATACGGCTTCAGGATGGATACAGCCAGCAAGTGAGTTTCTCACAAGAATAGTAAACTAGACGATTAATCTATGGGGATTTTCCAGAAATGTTATATCAATGGCGGAAATTGCCTCTTCAAATGATTTAAAAAAAAAAGAAAATACAACAAGTGGGAAAAACAGGGCTGAATAAACGGCTGGGAAGCGGAAACCCCCAATCTAAAATTCCCAAAGCTGGAGCTGGAACTGGGGCGGTGTATTTAGAGTTGTAGATAAACAGCTACAAGGTATACATCCAATTGCTGTTTCAATATTCAGCAAAAAACAGACAATATAGTCCACAAGGTGTCAGATAGTTTATGAGGATAGAAACTGACGTGTGTCCCAGGGTAATAGCCCGTGCTATACCCTGGGGCACACACGTCAGTTTCTATCCTCACAGGGCACTGTATTGGTATATATTGCACACTATTTGTTGATTGTTTGCACATTAATTAATGATCATAGACACATGTACATACTTTTTGTTTTTTGAGTAACAAGTTCACAGGATTATTCGTGGTAAAATATTTATATAAATATAAGTTAGCCCAATTTACTTCACAAATACACAAAACTGTATCGCCTACTTATTACCAGCACAACTGTAAGTGCAATATGATTGTTATTTTTAATAAATGTTTTTACGGGTTACACTATGGAAGTTCTTTATGGGCCATGAATATATCTGCAGCTGTGGACACTTGGGTCGGATACTTCTGACGGTACTCTCATATCGAGACGCAGAGACCCAGGGCTGGGGAATAAGCCTCAAGTGTGTAATCTCTCTAACCAAGAGATTATACAATCTGGTAAACGGCTGCTACCTAGTGGTGGAGGATCTCTTTCATTGTCTATATAACTCCTTCTTGGGTGCTGTATACATGTCACCGTGGACTCTGGATGTGAAGAATCTACATTTTTGAAACTCCCTTCTGGAATTCTGTTTTTGGTTTTGGACTTTTCAGCCCTCTTTCTACAACATTTATATTTATTTTTACCTTAGTCACAGAGAAACTATGATCAACGCTCTATAAGCTTTTTTCCCCTCATTTATTGATTTATAATTTTTTATTTTATTTTTTCCACAGTGATCACTCACTTTACTTAGTGCAAGAGACGTGAGATAGTCTCTTCACCATATGTTTATGCACAATATATATGTAGCACTACCCCCGAAGGATCTGCTGGTTTGTTTTGGGTGGCATGTTACCTCTGTATCTCCACCGTCTAGGGTACATGATGAGAGTTGTAGTAAAGGGAATGTGCACACAACAGTCTTTTCTGTGCTTGTATTACCCAGTTGGGTAAAAACGATTAACAGTAGAAAGGTGAAGGCATAGCAATAGGAGACAGCAGATTCAGGTGTAACTGCATACAAGGAAACAGTCCTGCTTCCATTCTCACTTTATCTCTCCACTCCAGCCAGAGTGGGTATAGCGCACCTGGACAGGCCTCTCTCACGACGAGTCTGCTCTCACCCAGGGCCAGTCAGACAGGCAGACAGGCAGGCAGGTCCCTCCTAGCCCCCTGCGGCAACAAGGACAGCAAGGACCCGCCATTTGCTCCCAGGACACCTGCAGCAGGACAGGCTACAGCATCCAGGATCGCCTGTGTCTCCTTTTCCCCTCAGACTTGCCTCTCCTTCCACCGCCGGAGCCTCACAGGTAAGGCTTGCCTCTCTCGGGCCTCTGATCCATCCTCCTGCCCAGGAGCAGTGTTGCGGCCCTCCTTTTCAGGACAGGCTGAGGCTGTGGCCTGGGTTGAACGGCCGGAGTTAACGGCAGCCACCTGTACTCCCTCAGACCCCCATCCCGGCGAAAACACCCCCCTTGCCACCCCTCGCCACCGCTCCCACTATCAGCCGCCATCGCCCTACTCGAATCCAGCACCAGATCGTGGCGGCCGCAGCTAGGAAAGTCTGCGGCTTCAGCCGCGGCCTAGCGGGCGTGCCGCGATCAAAATTAGCCTAAATATCTCCACCTGCAAAACTTCACTTAACCCCCCAGCCCCCCAGGAGGATTCCCACCATCTCCACCTCTCCCCACGCTGCCCCTGAACCTCAGGCCCCGGCTCGGGCCTAGTCCATCTTGCTACAACCCAGCAATCCTGCTCTCTCCTTCCAGCCACCCCAGCAACTGCTACAACCCTAACGCTCACCCCTTTCCACAGCCCGATCGGTGGAATTGGGCCCCATCTGCGAATAGCCCCCCCTCCTTTTTCTCTAACAGTGAGCAATCTAGGGACGTTTACCGTTCGGTATTTGATCCAAGGCTTGTCCGATCGCCCTTGAGGGATCAGGAAGGAATTTTTTTCCCCCGGTCGCTGCAGATTGGCACAGCACGACCAGGTTTTTTTTGCCTTCCTCTGGATCAAATGGGGAGGGAAGACGCAGCGAGTGGGGCCCCACTCGAGAAATCTTCCTTTCCCATCACCCTTCAATACCCCCCAATCAACATTACCTCCCCCACGGTTCTGTGACTATGACCTATCAGAGATATTCCGCAGAAACCATCTGGCATCTAAAACCATTTGCCTCAACTTTACCAGTTGGCACCAAAAAAGCTCTAAGGAGTGAGCAACTGTTAAGACGCGATCGACGATCGACAATCAAAAATCACAAGTATTCACCCTAGCCTAAGCACATATCATGTGTCTTGGTTAACACAAGATCGGCAGTAAAACACTGACAAGAAATCCACCATTTCATTCTACAATGCGATTTAGACTGCCTCTTTATTACAGAATGCTGGCTCACAGCGGACTGTAACACCCTTACTAGGTGAACTGGTGCCAGAGAATTATCGCATTATAACAGAAAACAGAGTGGGGCAAAGAGGAGGAGGCCTGGCAGTGATCCACAAGACTTACCTCGCAATCACTAAACCAGGCCTTCAGTACTCACTTCCATTCATGGTAGACATGTGCATTTCGAATTATGAATTCGAATTCGGACAAATTTTTCATTATTCGGAAATTCGGATGCATTCGAATTTCCGAATTACAAAATTAACGAATTTAAACAAATTCAAAAAAAGGCGAACGAAATTCGAATTCGAAACAAATTCGAATCGAATTCGAAAACAAATCCTATTCAAATAGAATTCGAAAACAAATCCTATTCGAATCGAATTCGAAAACAATTTGAATCTAAAACAAATTCAAACATTATTCTCAATGGTTCCATAGTTCTACACCGGGTTCAAAAGCAAGAGGAGTGTCAATAGCACTTCATAAACATATGCCAATACAATATCTGAATCATATAGCTGACCCAAATGGTAGATACATTTTTCTTAAAATTCGGTTATGGAATAAGATTATTACCATTGCAAACCTTTATATTCCGAACTGTGACCAAACGACAACAATCTCACATTATCTTGATCTTTTAGCAGATTTTGCGGAAGGAATTATTATTGTGGGAGGAGACCTTAACTTAGCCTTAGATCCCATATTAGATAGCTCCACTCAACGATCGAACATCTCATACTCTCGCCTGAGGGCTCTCAAAAAAAAATTCTATGAACATAGGCTACTGGATCTATGGCAGATCTTATATCCCAAAGACCGTAATTACACATATTTTTCATTGGCCCATAAAACATATAATAGACTGGACTATTTCTTAACTGGACAAAAGGTATTAGAATGGGATCCTTCAATGGAAATAGGCTCATTTACCTGGTCTGACCATTCACCAGTATTTCTAACAATAAATCCACCACAGACTCACGGAACAAATTGGTCTTGGCGTCTAAACGATACACTTATGTTAGATCCAATATGTCATAAGGCAGTTATAGAAGCAATTAGTAATTTTATCTCTGACCATGCCCAAGATGAAACCGCACTCCCTTTAAAATGGGAAGCTCTAAAAGCAGTATTACGGGGTCTGTTTATTCAACATGGCTCACGACTTAAAAAGAAAAAATCCATAATTATCCAAAATACTCTATCAAAGCTTCACTCTTTAGAAACTTTACATAAAACCAGTCATCGTGCAGAAATATTAGCTAATATTTCATCCACAAGGGCCTCTCTTTTGCAGCTATTTGAAAACATCCCATAAATCATACGAACAGAGAAGAGCTCTGGAAAGATATAAATCGGGGGATAAATGCGGGAGACTATTATCACGAACATTGCATGCCCGTCCATCCCAGACCTTTATACCCAGTATAAAAAAGCCATCTGGAGAAATTACGTCAGACCCACAATCTATTCAACATGTTTTTAGAGATTATTTCTCAGGTCTCTATAACTTGGCTCCATCACCATCTTTGGAAGATGTAGTTGGAGTCAATCAACAAATTGAAGATTATGTACAGGAAACAGCTATCCCAGTATTAGATGATGACAAAAGAACATTGTTAGATCGTCCTTTTCAACTTGAGGAATTATTGGATGTGATTGCCGATATTCCATCAGGAAAGAGTCCAGGCCCAGATGGATTCACTCCAAAATTTTACAAAACCTATAAGGAATATCTATCTCCATTTTTGCTCCAAGTATTAAATTCTATCTCCCCTAGGAATCAATTCTCAACTCAGACATTAGAAGCGCATATCACTCTGATTCCGAAACCGGAAAAGGACCTAACTTTATGTTCCAGTTTTCGCCCAATCTCGTTAATTGGGATAGACTTAAAAATCTTTGCTAAATTAATTGCATTACGTCTCCAACCTCTCCTTCCAAACCTGGTACACTTAGACCAGACGGGTTTTGTACAAGGTAGAGAAGCACGGGACAATACTATAAAAACCTTTTTATTAATGAATTATGCTCAAACAGCAAAAATACCAGTATGTCTCCTTTCAGTTGATGCAGAGAAGGCCTTTGACCGAATTGGATGGTCCTTCTTAAAACAAGCATTAATGCAAATAGGTCTGGGCCCAAATTTACTGCACAAGATCCTGGCATTATATACTAAACCTGAGGCTAGGATAAAGATCAATGGATCGTTATCAACAAGTTTCACCATACAAAATGGTACCCGACAAGGATGCCCACTATCACCTTTACTTTACGTCCTGGTAATGGAGCATCTAGCAATAGCAATTAGACAGAACCCTTTAATTGGGGGCATACAGATAAACCAAACGGAAATAAAATTAGCCTTGTTTGCTGACGATCTATTGCTATATGTCACTAATCCACAGGTTTCCATACCGGCTATTTTATCAGAATTTAAACGTTTTGGTACCCTTAGTAACTTTAAAGTAAATATATCAAAATCAGTTATTCTCAATGTGTCACTCAGTCCACAACAAGTGGCGGTATTGAAAAATAGTTTTCCACTCAAAATCTGTTCTTCGGTATTAAAATATTTAGGTATTTTTATCCCCTCTGACCTGAACCATTTATTTCTAACAAATTATATTCCTCTTATGCAACGAACCTTACAGGATTTAAAAAAATATGATCACAATCAATATTCGTGGTTTGGGAGGATTAATATTCTAAAAATGGATATAATACCGCGGTTTTTGTATCTCTTCCAAACCATGCCTGTCTCTATCCCTAGATCCTATTTTTCTACTCTACAGTCGGCCTTTACAAAATTTATTTGGGGCCATAAAAAACATAGATTGAAAAAGAAATTACTATCACTACCCAAAGTGAACGGAGGAGCGGGTGCACCTGATCTTTACCATTATTATGTAGCGGCAGTATTAACTAGGATAGTGAACTGGTTCCACTCCTCCAATACTAAATAATGGGTACTAATGGAGCAATGGCTAAATCAATTTGATCTTACCGCCCTCCCTTGGTTAGATTTTGAGAATAGTGATATCTATCGAGATTTATCTTCTACTATGCCCTCCCTAACATCCCACCTATTAAAAATTTGGACCAAAACAATTCTACAATTAGAACTTTCCTCATTAGTGGGACCTATGACACCTTTATTTGGTAACCCACGATTTCCACCGGCTTTAAAACGTAAAGATTTCCTCATTTGGAACAAAGAATCTCATCGTAGAGTGTGCCAGATTACTTGCCAGGCAGCATTTCCACCTATACTAAACCTAATCTTTACATCGAAGCCCTCACTTACGCAATGGTTGGAATATCGGCAACTATTATCTTTCTTGTCCTCTCTTCCCTCAAATACATTTTTGTATAGAGACACAACTCAGTTTGAACTTCTATTGCTACAAGACTCAAAACCAAAACATGTCTTATCTTCAATCTATAAGATATTAGCTATAAAAAAACACCCTGAACTCCCTGAATACATAAGGAAATGGGCGAATGAGTTAAATGTTCAAATTGAAGATGCAGAGTGGAAGAAAGCATTTAATTTAACACATTGTATGTCACTAACAATTAAAGCACAAGAGACAAATTACAAACTTCTTTCCAGGTGGTATTGGAGCCCAATGTCATTAAAGCGTATATACCCAGATAAATCAGACATATGTTGGCGATGCCATATATTTAAAGGTTCATTGCTACACATTTGGTGGGAATGTCCCCCAATCTTACATTTCTGGGAAAAAATTATGCAGCTATACACTTTAGTTACTGGGGAACCAATATTAAATATACCACAAATCACTTTGCTCTCAATACTACCAGGATCATATAAGAATATTAAAAGGGGTCTTTTGAGACACTGGTTGACAGCAGCAAGATTAGTTATACCACGGCACTAGAGAAACAACAAGAATTTAGAAATTACTTGTAGGAACAGAACAAATTAGTGGTGAGTGGTGGGGGTTGTTGCTACCAATCCTTAACCTTGCCCTAATTTTTTTTTTTTTTTTGTGTATATATTTTTTTTTTTTTTTTTGTATTTGGGTATGTTGTCTTGTCTAGTCCAGTTTTGTTTGTCTTGACCTGTCTTGTCATGTCTAGTCTTGTCTTGCCCAGTCCTGTTTTGTATAGTCTTTTTGAACAATATATGGAAACAAAAATATATCAGAAATTGATTAGATGAAATAACTATATTACTTATCTGAACACATCAATGTCTGTATCATATTCTATAATGTATTGTCATAATATAATAAAATCAGAATGAACTAAAACAAATTCAAATGAAAATTGAAAGCAAATTTGAATCAAAATCTAAAAAATATAAATCGATTTCTAAAAATATATAAATATATATAATATAAAATAATAAAACAATAGAATGAAAATCAAAGAATAGTAAAGAACAGAATAGTATTTATTGAATGTAATCAAATACAATAATACAAATACAAATACATACAATCAAATTCGCTTTAATTAATTTCCAATCCGGTGGAAATAATTTCCAATCCGGTGGATATAATTTCAAATCCGATTGAAATTATTTTAAATTTGGTTGAAATCATTTCAAATTCGTTTAAAATAATTTCCAATACGGTTGAAATTATTTCATATTCGGTTGAAATAATTTCCAATCCGGTTGAAATATTTTCAAATCCGGTTGAAATAATTTCCAATCCGGTTGAAATATCATCGAATTTGGTTGAATTATTAACGATAGCAGATGAAATATTATTGAATTCTGTTAAAATATTTTCGAATCCAATCAAAATATGATCGAATTTGAATCCGGTAGAAATATTATCGAATCCGGTAGAAATGTTTTAGAATACGACCAGGTTTTTTCGAATTCGGGAGAAAACTATCAAATTCGGCCGGGGTTTTCGAATTTGGTCGAAAACGATCAAATTCGACCAGGTTTTTTCGAATTCGGTCGAAAACGATCGAATTCCGAAAACAAATTTAACAAATTTAAAGAATCTAACTTAACGAAATTAATTAAATAACTAATTAAAACTAAACTAATTTGTTTTTCCTTTTGCACATGTCTAATTCATGGAAACCCTCACTCTGCAACTACAAACAAATCCCCAGAAGACCGTCCATATTCTTCTCTGCTACAGACCACCGGGTCAAAAATCGCAGCTTCTCTCACCTTGGAAAGAGTTCATGTCCACTTTCACCCTAAACAGCAAACACCTTTTGCTACTCGGGGACTTCAACCTCTGGGCCAACTCCTCACAGGATCCTGTTGCCGATGCCTGCTTTGACTATCTGGAAAGATTAGGTCTGCAGCAACTAGTATGTTGCTGCAGACCTAATCCTTGCCATGGACAGACCACTACACCATTTAAACTCACAATCACCATAAATGCCCCCTTAACAAAAATGTCAGAACCGGTGACAACCCACTGGACTAGATCGCAAAAGAAGCTCTATTCAGAGCTCTTCAAAACCACTTTAGGAAAAAGAATAATAACAATCCAACCACATCAAACAGTCACAGAAACACTGGATGCCATAAACACGGCTCTACTACAGTCAGCCGACTTAGTAGCGCCCAAACGCAAAACCTGCATCCGGAAAAACAACTCCAGCTGGTTTAATGACCAGCTGTCGTTGCTGAAGCAAGAACGCAGAAGCCGTCTGGAAAAGAAGCTCTTCTGAGGAAAACCACGCCATCTACAAGATAATAACAAAAAAATACCACAAAGAAATCTTCAAAGCCAAAAAATAATAATTTCGCCAATATCATCACTAATGCCCTAAACCGTCCCCGCAAACTCTTCAAGATAGTTACCGAGACCATGAATCCTGTCTGTCTTGAAGCCCCCAATTCTGATACCCAAGAATTTTGCAATGACTTATCAGATTATTTCATCAACAAAATTGAAGGAATCCCTGAAAGCATTTGGCAAAATAGAACTCCCATTAACCCCCCCTTCAACCATACGCCTAATACCCACACAAATTTGTCACAAGCAACAAAGTTCACTTTAAAACCCATTTCCATCAAGGCCACAAAAAACATCATTGATACCCTACGAAATAGCACAGCACTGAATGATATCATCCCCACCAAACTGCTGAAGGAATGTGCCGATATCCTGGCACCACCAATCACGCAGCTTATAAACCAGTCATTCAAAGAAGGTATAGTGCCCACCTGCTTAAAACAAGGTATAATTAAACATATCTTAAAGAAACCCACCCTTGATCCCAAAGATCCAAAACACCGTTGTCCCATAACAGGCCTAAATGTCCCCTCTAAAGTGATAGAGAAAGTAGTGGTACAACAGCTACAACATCACTTAGACGCCCATAATTTGCTCGATTCTTTTCAATCGGGTTTTCGTCCCGGACATGGGACAGAAACAGCACTACTCAAAATATGGGATGACGCTCTCGAGGCCGCAGACAAAGTAGAATCTTGTCTTCTAGTTCTGTTGGACCTAAGCGCAGCTTTTAACACGGTAGACCACAAACTATTACTGACTCGGCTAGCTGAAGTAGCCAGAGTTGCAGAAGGTGATCTATCATGGTTCTCCTCTTTTCTGGAAAACCGATCACAAATAGTGAAATTGGGACCTTTCACTTGAAAAACGCACGGTGTCATGCGGAGTCCCTCAAGGATCCCCTCTGTCGCCGGTGCTGTTCAATATCTATCTTCGCCCTCTCTTTGAAATTATCAGTAGCCAAAAACTACTTTATCACTCATATGCAGATGACGCACAACTGTGTTTTCGCATCTGCAACAAAATCTCAGTCTAGAGACATGCCTCTCTTTGATAGAAAACTGGATGACAAAAAGTTATCTTAAACTCTACGGTTCGAAAACAGAACTTCTCCTGTTTCACGCCAATCAAAAGAATCAACTTGCAACAACCTGGTCACCCCCACCAATTCTGGGCCAAATCATCACCCCTAGCACCAGTCAAATGTCTCAGAGTCATCTTCGACACCTACATGACAATGGACGCACAAATAGGGTCAGTAGTCAGCGGATCGCACCATCTGCTGCGCCTACTACGCAGACTTATTCCTTTTATTCCGAAAGAAGACATAGCAGTCGTGGTGGGAACAATTGTGAACTCCAGATTTGACTATGCAAATGCCCTTTACCTCGGACTCTCAAAGTACCAAATCGCTCATCTGCAAGTTTTTCAAAACCCTGGGAATCAATCTCACCTTCATTGGTTTAAAGCACTCCGTCTGACGCATAAGTGCATCCATGGGAAGGCCCCCAAATATCTATACAAAAAAGCTAAAAGCTCACAACTCCAATCGCATTCTGTGATCCACCAACCAAAATCTGCTCCAGATACCCAAGGCAAGATACAAATCCAAAGGAGAAAGAAGATGTGCGCTCCAAGGTCCCAGATTATGGAACGCTTTACCAACCACAGTGTCACTCGAACTCGGATCAAGTCTCTGCCACAGACCCTCCCAAAAAGAATGGATATATTTATGGTCCAGAATCCCTTTTTTTTGGTAGATTCAGCACCTGAAGCTCCTTCAGGTAGTCTTTGCAAATTCAGTAGCTGACAGGCGACCAACACCCAGCCTGTGGTCCCCGATGAATGGACAGGTCCTTCCTGGAACACCAGCCTCGTGCTTGGTATTCTTCGGATAGACTCCCCATCGGTCAGCTTCCTCCAATTTGGATGGACAGCTCGGGACCCCCTCCAAATTCAGGACCCAGTCGATCACTGGATCCCTACAGCAGATCAGTTGCTTCGGGCCAACGTGGTCCCGTAACCAGGAACACTGCGACACACGCACACCCCGGCCAGGAGGGCCATATGTGGGGATTGCGTGGAGTGGCCACCCCAATGGTCGGCGCCACACGAGGAAGAAGAAGACGAACCCCAGAGGTAATGGTGTCTGCCCCTTTTATACCCCTACAAGGAGAGAGGCGCCTCTGGTTTCTGTTCCCAACTGATGGCAGCCCTGAGAGTACAGTTATACCTATACTAAACATTACAACACCAAAACTTTATCCAACACTTTTAACCACTTCCACCTTGGACTCTTTCTGCCCCATGTGCCATTAATATACATGACACTGCCACGATATTGCTTATCCTGATCCTGCGGGTAATTTACTTGTTGCCTTTTATACCCCTCCCCAGCATGCACAGCATGATGATCAACTCCTCACTGGCCGCTAAAGAGTGGCACTCAGAAGCACCTGACCCCACTGCTGCCACCTGCCATCCGGAGGGTGACCTGGGTCCCTGGACGAAAGGTTAGCCCACAGTACAGCCAAGCTAGAGCAGAGACCCAAATTTAAACAATCAAACTAATTCAAAGCCAACTATTTCTCTGAATTCTCCCCTAAATTTAACATAGTAGCCCGGCGCTACATATATTTACACACGCTAATTTTATTATCACAGTAATTTTCCAGTCAATGCCACTGCCTGTGTAGCCACAGCAGACCAAAATAAACAATCAGACTCCCCTGACTACAGAGTGAGCTAACAAAAAAATTAATATTTTACCAGCACCTTACTAGCAGAAAATAAACTAGTCATTTGTTTGTGCTATAAATTGCTGCAATCTTGTCATCTAAGTTTCAATTGTTAATAAAAGAGGAAGGAGGTTTTTGTACGGCTCTGTATCACTGTGTGAGAGGGTAGCTGTTACATTGCTGACAGTAATAAACTGCAACATCTTCTTCCTTTATGTCTCTGATTGTAAGAGTGAAATCTGTTCCTGATCCAGATCCACTGAACCTGGCTGGGGCTCCAGACTGCAGAGTGGTTGCATATCTGATAATCAGTGTTGGACGTTGTCCTGATTTCTGTTGGTACCAGTGTAAGCAGGTGCCGATACCAGTACTGGATTAAGCTGAGATGGTGACTGTCTGTCCTGGAGTTGCAGTGATCTCATTCGGAGTCTGTGTCAGTATAATCTGTGCCCAGGATCCTGAGGATAGGAAATAAACCAATCAGAATGTAGTGTCTATGTACAGATCATCTAACAATGCATACAAACTAGGAACCTAAAGATACAAGAACATGCTAACTTATTGGATTCTCTTCCATACAATATGTTTCTGTAATACTATTCATATAACTTATTATGATATCCATCATCCTGAGAATCTCTCACCCTGAATATAAAGCAGTATGAGAGGCAGCAGAACCCCCTGAGAAGCCATCTTGATGTCTCTGCACCGACACACACAGACTACTGAGATGTCACCTGTACAATGTCTCCTATATAACAGCTGCAATCTGTACAGATCATACGTATGAAACAGGAAATATGCAAATCACATGAATGGAGATAAAAGTTTGTGTAATATATGGTGACGGACCTATACTAGATGCACAGCTCCCAACTGTCCCTGATTTGGAGGGACTGTCCCTGATTGGAAACAATGTCCCTCTGTCCCTCATTTCTCCTCATGTGTCCCTCATTTTGGTCTGATATATATAGTTGTATATACAATGCACTATTTATTTTTTCAAAAAGTGTTTCCCAGTGCTAAATCTTTCATCCAAATGATACATTTCTGCATTTGTAAATTTGAAAAGCCAGTATAAAGGAATAGTAGTAGCAAAAAAGGCACTTGTGGGTTTAACTATTTTTTTTTTTGTATAATTCTCCTTTAGGGGGTCGTGACAGGCAGTGGCATAGGGTGGGGGGTGCAAGGGGGACCACCGCCCCGGGTGCAATATTTAAGGGGGCGCTGTCATGAGTGTGGAGAAGAGGGAGTGCAAACAACAGATGGGACATAGGAACATATGCATGATGTCACCACTCCACGCTTTACCAGTCATTATCAAGCACGCTCTCCTCTTCCCTACAGCCACCGTTGTCTCACACAGTGGATCATGTGACCAGACTGGAGCTAGCTGAAAATAGGTAAGTCCATGGTTCAGGGCTCTGCAAATTACTTGCCTCGCCCCAGGCACTGACAACCCATGCTACGCCACTGGTGACAGGGGGGTGTGTCCTATGCCTACATACTTTTGCTAATAGGTGTCCCTCATTCCCATCTCAAAAAGTTGGGAGGTATTCTAGGTGTAACTAAAAGCTAACCTGAGCGATTTTTACTAGACCACCCAAACCATGTTCTGAAATGAGAGAACTTACCGAACCTAAAGCTGGACTCTACCCAGATTTAAAATCCAATGTCAGTAAAAGTTATAGTGTATCTAAACCCAATGAGAAAACTGTAATATATTTGAGATTAGCAGTTCTCAGATGTGGTGGCTGCATTTGTTTTCTTTTTTTGTTTCTGAAAGCTCAGGTTCTACTCTTCCTCATTCTGTCCGAAATTGAAAAAAAAAATAGGTTTTAGGCCCGAGTTCACAAAAAGCCCTCTCTCTCAACTTGTTGCTTTAAAACACATCAAGTTTTAGGGCCCATTCACTTTTGTGCATTATGGTAATACATGTGTTACCATTACAGCATTGTACTGCTCAATGTGCTGTCCACTGAAGTGACATTTATTGTGAATGGCAACCCAACATTGTATAGTAGGGGCTAAAGCTGTTAAAGTGGATGTAAACCCCCCCCCAAAAAAAAAAATTTTTTTTTTTTTTTATGTCACAATATAAAGTATAAGATTTCCTATCATCTGTGCCCAGTCTTGCCACACAGAGTTAATCCAGATCTGAGAAATCCTCTTTTATTGTTCAGTGAAAATCAACAGCCTTCCAGATAAAAACCTGTCTAAATAAAAAGTCCGTTTTTCTCTTCTTGCTTTGAGTGACAGGTTATTTACATATCTAGCTTGGACATGTTTATCATATGTTATGTTATGTTTATCATAACATGAGGTACAAAAAGGGAGAAATCCACCCCTCCCCCACATAACACATCCTGGTAATATTCAATGAACTTTGGATCACCTCTTGTTATGATAAACATGTCCAAGCTAGATATGTATATAACCTGTCACTGAAAGCAATAACAGAGAAACAGACTTTATAATGTGGCAAGTTTTTATCTGGAATTCTGTTAATTTGCACTGAACATTAAAATAGGATTACTCAGAGCTGTATTAACTCTGTGTGGCAAGACTGGGCACAGATGATAGGAAATCTTATACTCTACATCGTGACATCAAAAAACATAATTGGGGTTTACATCCACTTTAAAGCAGTGGTCATGTGGTCATGGGCCATTTTTTTTTATTGTAGCTCTTTGGTGGACTGTTCATAATGGATACTTAACCAGTTGCCACCCGCCCACCATCAAATGATGGTAGGGCGGATTGGCTGTTCTGGGATGCCGTCACGTGACGGCGTCCCAGAACAGCCACTTCCATGTTGCTAGGACACGGCGCTACCCCGATCTCTGTAAAGAGCCGCTTTAGCGGCTCTTTAATCATGTGATCAACCATGTCCAATCACAGCCAGTCACATGTAAACATGGAGAATCTCATGGAAAATCTCCACCTCCTGAACACAGGAGAGCAGGGAGTCACCGGCATAATTAAGGTCAATCCTAGAAAAGGAGATGTAAGTTTCAGAGTGACAGGTGAAATGTTTCCTCCCTGGATGTTTCAACCTTCAGACATCACTAAAACCATAGACCTCTGCCTATTGGGATAAGGGCGAGTCACCAGGAGGACCTGAGTTAAATGTGTCGATATTAGCGTTTGGAGTCATATTAAAATCCCCGGCCAGTAACACACCAGCTGAGGGGTAATTGGCTATCAGCAGTGTAAGTTTACGTAAAATTTCTAGGGTGGCTGGGGGGGATGTAAAGTCCCACAATCAAAAGTTCCAGTTTATCACACATTACATGGAGGGCCACATACAGTAGCTTCCTCTGGGTCAAGATGGACATCTAATATAGGGTGACCAGACATCCCCAGTTTCAGGGGACAGTCCCTTGATTGAGGACACTGTCCCCAGAACAAGTCTGTCCCTGGTTTTGTCCCCAGATTGGATTTAATAGGGGGCAGGGGCAATTTCAAAGACAGACAGTGCCAAATAAAAATAAAAATTGAATTACACACCCCCGCTCCGCGGTGCCTACTAGCTTAGGGGGGTTGTATTTTTCCCATTATCTGTGCCCCTTTCTGATGATCATGTGCTGGTCGGAGTGGAGGGAATATTTCTTCAGTTTCGGGTGCATGCCCATTCAGCTTCACTAGCATGTTCTTCTGTCTTGGCTCAAATCCTGGCCAGCCACCTGCCTATCTCCTTGCCTTCCCTGGCGGAGTGATCTTCGTCCGCTACCCATCCAATAGAAGCCTGTGCCCGAAGAGTAAGACTTGAGAGTCTGTGAGGTGGGCGGCGACGGGCAGAGAGTGCTGATTGTTGTCATTACTAAGTAAACAGTGTTGCTCATCTTACTTTAAAAAAGTAATTAGTTACAGTTACAAATTACTTCTCCGAAAAAGTAATTGCGTTAGTGACTCAGTTACTACATTGAAAAAGTAATTAGTTACTCAGCAAAGTAACTGAATTTTTTTTAATATTCTACAATGCTTTGTTGAGAAGCAGATGACGGGCACTTGCCAGGGAGCAGTGAGTTAATACTCCAAGACAAAAGAATGCCAGATCCTTGAGAGAAGAAAACCGAAAAAAAATGTTGATCTTGTGTATATCCCAGCCTAGGTGCATCCGTCCCACCATGTATGCGCAGCTAATAGGACTTAAAACCCTTATCCATCTGCTACATATTACATCCAAATTATAAGCTGGATTAAAATGTATGTTTATAATATACATTTCCTTGACGTTTACAGAGTCTGTAATTTAAAATCTTATATTAGGCTTTATTAGAATTTGATATAGTTTATTGTTTATTATGTTATGTATCTTATATAAGCTTTATTAGATGCAAGGGATCTGGAATGGGGATGTCAGATTTTTCTTTGTTGTCTGATGAAGAGATAAAATCACTGACCAAAAATAACCTGCTGATCATTGGTCTGTATAGGTGTCCTGCACTTACCATGTTGACCACTAGATGTTGCTGTGTACACTGTGTTGTATAGGGAACATTTGTTCTGTGGAACATTTTGTTCCGGCCATGTGTTCCCCGGATCATTGATCAGGTTGCGCACACAGGGCCAGATTCATGAAGAGTTAGGCTGGCGGATCCAGTGATCCGCCAGCCTAACTGTCACTTTAAGCCGGCATTTCTGTTTTCTATAACCAGAAAACAAGAAACGCCGGGTTGGAGTTCCGATGCGATCGGCGTAATTGAATTTCGCCATCGCATCGTTACTTCAACTTAAAAATGGCGCCGGGGGTGTTCCCGCTGATTAACGCTGAAAAAATATGTTAATCAGCGGGAGTCGGAAATTCACGATCGTTTTCGGGCGCGACGCAGTGACTTTACGACGTTTCCGGAAGCGATACGCGGCGTAAAGATAAAGCAGCCCCCTAGTGGAGTATCCTATGTTAGGTATAGCCGTCGTCATCGCGTCGGAAAAAAAACAAATCGCGTCGTTTGCGTAAAACATTCATGAATGGGGACGTGACGTCATTGACGTTCACTGACAGAACTTGGAGCATGCGCACTGGGATGCATTGACACTCGACGCATGCGCAGTACGTTTGCTGTGGGATCGCGCATAGTTTGAATACTACACGCCCCGTGCCCTCCCAGTTTGAATTCCGCTCGCTCATTTGCGATGCGCTGCCGCAACTTTAGGAGCAAGTGCTTCATGAATAACAGCACTTGCTCCTAAAATTTCTGCAGCGTAACGTAAATGAGATGCGTTACTCCAGAGCAAAGATGCTCTCATCTACCTGAATCTGGCCCACAGTGTGTGTGATCGATGTGAGTTGTTCCCCGGTGATAGGTCAGTGTGAGGCGGGTGGGGCTCATTGTATCCAGGGCTCCTTGCGATTGGGAGTTTCCAGACATGATGATTCTAAAGCGGAGTTCCACCCATATTTATGTTCACAGCGCTGGCAGAAGCAATTACTCTGCTGCCATCTAGTGGCGGGAGATGTAATTCTGGTAATGCCGCCCAAGTAATGGGAACTGCGTTACCGTGAGGGGAAGAGTAATCAGGTAGATTACTACCCCTCAAAAGGGGCTGCGTTAGGTAACTGCGTTTATTGTAACTCCGTTACTTACAACACTGCTAGTAAAGAAAAAATATGTCACTGGATTTAATTTAAAAAATCTGGTCACCTTAACCACTTGCTTACTGGGCACATAAACCCCCTTTGTTCCCAGGTGAAATTTCAGCTTCCGGCACTGCGTCGCTTTAACTGACATTTGCGCGGTCATGCGACGTGGCTCCATAACAAAATCGGCGTCCTTTTTTCCCCACAAATAGAGCTTTATTTTGGTGGTATTTGATCACCTCTGCGGTTTTTATTTTTTGCGCTATAAACAAAAAAAGAGCGACATTTTAAAAAATATATATATTTTTTTACTTGTTGCTATAATAAATATCCCAATTTTTTTTAAAAAAAACTTTTTTTTTTTCACAGTTAAGGCCGATACGCATTTTTCGACGTATTTTTGTAAAAAAAAAAAAAAATCGCAACAAGCGACTGGTTTGCGCAAAAGTTATAGCACCTACAAAATGGGGAACAGAATTATGATTTTTTTATTATTATTTTGTTTACTAGTAATGGCGGCGATCTGCGATTTTTATTGCGACTGCGATATTGCGGCGGACATATCGGACACTTTTGACACAAATTTGGGACCATTCACATTTATAGAGCGATCGGTGCTATAAAAATGCACTAATTACTGTATAAATGGGCAGGGAAGGGGTTAACACTAGGGGGTGAGGAAGGGGTTAAATGTGTATCCTGGGTGTGTTCTGACTGTGTGGGGGGAGGGGGGTGACTGGGGGAGGTGACCGATGCTGTGTCCCTATGTACAAGAGACACAGATCGCTCTCCTCTCCACTGACAGCACGTGGAGCTCTGTGTTTACACACAGAGCTCCACGTCCCTGCTGTCAGCTGTTCGTTTTCCCGCCGATCGCGTGCACCCGACGGACATCGCGGCCGCCGGGTACACGCATCGGCATCCCAGCGATGCGCCGGGACAGTGTTTACCCCCGCGCGCCACCCAGTGGCGCGCGCGGGTAATGCAGTTGAAACACGTCCAAAGACGTCCACTTGGCGCCTCAGATCTGCGCTGTTGACGTATTCTGTCAATAGCGCAGGTCTGAAGTGGGTAATCTAATAAGGTAAAGTGGAGGGACTGTGGATCAGGACACTGACACCTCTAGATTATGATGAAAGAGTTGAGTGGTAAAGGGATCCCACCCAGGGCTTCCTGAGGGCCAGTGTCCTGCTCCCCACTAAGTGAGTCTCCTGCAGTATACACACGAGGATTATATTTTTCAAAAAGTTAAATACCAAAGACCGTTTGATGTTGGAGTTCAGGCCCCGAACATTCCAACATAAAATGGTAAGGGGAGCCATCAGAGTCGTATATCAAGAACCTGGGTGCACCGGATTAGTAATAATAACATAAAGATATGGGGGATCCATATAGAGAACATTGCAATAATCACTAGTATTATGCCGCGTACACACAATAATTTTTTGTGATGAAAAAAAACGACGTTTTCAAAAGCGTCATTTAAAACAAGGATCCTCAAACTACGGCCCTCCAGCTGTTGTAGAACTACACATCCCATGAGGCATTGTAACACATTGACATTCACAGACATGACTAAGCATGCTGGGAATTGTAGTTCCTGAACAACTGGAGGGCCGTAGTTTGAAGACCCATGATTTAAAATCACTGTGTGTGGGCAAAACGTTGTTTTATGTCTTCAAAAAAACAACCAAAAAAAAATTCGAACATGCTTGAATTTTTTGTGTCGTTTTTCAAAACGTCGTTTTTTGTGTCATAAAAAGTGATGGTGTGTGGGCAAAACGATGTTGAAAACAACGTTTTTAAAGCCGCGCATGCTCAGAGGCAAGTTATGAGACGGAGCTTCAATGGAACAGAGTGCCGTCGAACGTGGTGTACGTCACTACGCTTTGCTAGAGCATTTTGGAAAAACGATGGTGTGTATGCAACGTCGTTCTGGAAAATGAAGTTTGAAAAACGTCGTTTTGTTTCATCACTTGAAACGCCGTTTTTTTTCAATCACAAAAAACGACCGTGTGTACGCGGCATAAGAGTATAGTTAGAAAGATCTCCTGCACCATCTAGTGGAAGGAGATCAGAGCTACACAAAAAAAAATAAAAAAACAGAAAAAGGGAACAACAAAAAATAAAAAAACAACATGGAGTAAGAACATTCCCTCCAGCAGTATCCCCAGCCCCCCCACCCGGCACCACCCTCGAACTTCGGCGTGCCTCTTTCCTAAAAAGAAACAAGACAACTGCCATTGAGGGTCGTGTGAACAGCGGGACACCAGAGTGTTTACAGGAAGACAAAGAGTTCTCCTGTAAAATTGAAGGATTAACGGTCCCTACAGATCGAGAAGTCTCCCGTAAAAAATTAAAGGGGTACTAGACATAAACTGGTTGCAAACTTTTCTTGAACTTGAACTGCATCCCCCCTTCACCAGCAACATATGTAGGAGCAAGGGTAGTGCTCTGAGTTAGAAGTGAGCCCAGACAGGGAAATATCCCGGGATAAATACAAAGTTATAGGCATTCTGCAGGCTCAGGCAGTTCATCCTCCAGCACCTGGCAGTAGGGGGGATTAACATTAGCATGGGCTAGTCATGCATACAGGCATAGGTGTGTGCAGCCTACTGCATTAAGGTGTGCACCCTAAAGCTCAAACACACATGTCCTATAAATAAATAGGGCAATGGACAGTGTAGGTTGGGCAGAGGTTGATGTCAGTAGGGCAGAGGTCGATTTCAGTAGGGCAGAGGTCGATGTCAGTAGGGCAGAGGTCGATGTCAGTAGGGCAGAGGTCGATGTCAGTAGGGCAGAGGTCGGTCCCTTCTCGTCTTCTGCTCGTGCCTCCAGGCAACGGTGGATCCAGGGGGGGCAACAGGGCAATTCCCCCCCCCCCGAGGCAATCATGTCACATTGGCTTTAAAAAAAATAAAAATAATTGTTACCATTTTTTTTTAAACTGCTTTGCGGTGCCTACAGCCAGGCCCGGACTGGCCATAGGGCAAACCTAGCAAATGCGTATGTCACGTCTCCCCAGGGGTGTACACCACCAACACAGCGCCAGATAGAGAGAGATCAGCTGGGGTATCATAGCCAGCTCTGACACTTCTCCCCTCCCCTTGCTGCCCCCACGGCCAGTTAGAGGAGAGGAGCTGCTTCTACTCCTCCCCCTCCTCTCTTTTTCTCCTCCCGTGTCTGCCCCGCCCACTCTCCTGACGGACACTGTTCTGCTGCCTAAGGGATGTGGGCGGGAAGATTCAAGCCCAGCAATCAGAAAGGAAAGATGGAGTCTGATATCCATCCATCTATCCAGTCAGTCCCTCCTGCCTCTGAGTGAGTACTGAGAGTACTGTACACTGATGTATGGGGTGCCCTTCATTCCCTTCTCTCTCTGTGCTGCCTTCACAGTATATATTATATGCATGGCACTCGGCAGTGTCTGTTCCTTTAAGACCCTCCATGTTCTTGAAGCCTAGAGGCGGGTTTTCCCTGTACTCCTATAGAGCATGCACATATCCTTTCTTTTCAACTCCAGCTACAGAAGTGAGCACATTCTCAGGACTTCTTAGAAGCTATTACAGGTTGCAAAGCTGATGAACACCAAAGCCTGTAAGTAAAGGGGTTTGCTAGTTCAGCTTATATAGAGGGATGCTAGGCACAGCTAGTATAATGTGTGTTTCAGTCTGTAGCAAGCAAGCACATGTTAGGCCCAATCCTTTGTATTAGCTATGTAGAATGTATGTTGCTTGAATAGCCATGCTTACATTTGTCTTTTTATGTTTGTTTTACAGTTTTACCAAATCAAATCATATCACACATTTTCACATGCTATTGTACACATTCTTGTGAATGATATCTCAGTAAAGACAGCATCAGTTCATTAACAAGCGCATCTTTCATTGGGATTCGGTTATACTTGATGTTAAGCTGTGTCTCTAAACAGCAACACACACACAGCTGGGACATTACAGTAAAAAGGCTTTAAAACGTTGTCAGAAGCAACTAAACAGCTTTGAATCGTCCTCAACAATAAAAGGACAAATCCTTTCAGCCACATGCAAATGAAAGTGAAACTAATTTCTCTCACTCACTATAACACTGATATTGCCTGTGTCATTATCCACGCTGCCAGCTAAAACAAGATGGAGAACACAGAGACTAACTCTCTGACTGTTAACCCTCAATGCTACTATAAGGAGGAAGACACACACTGCTTGCCAAGAACCAAGTCTAGATGCGCAACACTGTCTAGAGCGTCCAGTCAAACAAATCTTACTTCAGCTAGCGCCAATTCAGCAAGATTTAAACGTACTAGTTCTAGACATTCAAGCATCACAAGTCTGTCATCGGTTAGCGACAAAGCGACTAAGGCAAGAGCAAAAGCAGAGGCAGCTTGTGCCATGGCTTCTTATGCAGAGCAGGAAGCTGAATTGATGAGAGAATTAGCAAGACGTGAATCTGAAACACTCACAAGAAAAGCAGAAGTGGAAGCATCTTTACACTTACTCAAACAGCAGAAAAACGCTGCAGCAGCCTTAGCCGAAGCAGAAGTTTTCGGAAGAGCTGCTGAAGCTCAATTCAATGGCATAGAAAACCAGATGTCATCCCACAGCGCAATCCAACGCACCCGTGAGTACGTACAGTCACAAGCAACCATGTACACTGACCAGCAGCCCAATGATGCACCTAGGTCTTCATCGATTCCACCAGCAATAGACAACTTCAATATTACGCAACATTGCAAGACTGGATCAGAACCTCAGTGTAGGAAATCAAATGGTCGCATGCGCAGAGACCAATCTGCCAACCCTCCAAGAGGACAAACGGATGCTTGCATACTCTCTCCTCAAGCAAATACAAGTCCGGACTATAACAGAAAGACTTACAACAGACGAGAACCACCACCTAAACAAAGTGTATTCTGTCAAGCACCTTATCAGCCTTACCAACCTCATCCATACCCTGAGTGTACACCCAAGAAGTATTCGCCAGATGCAACAAGTGCTATAGAAGTGGTAAATCATCTGATGACCCGTGAGATAGTGAGCGCTGGTCTCATGAAATTCGATGACCGTCCGGAAAACTACTGGGCCTGGAAGTCATCTTTCCTGAGCGGTACCCAAGACTTAACGCTGACAGATAAAGGAAGGCTTGACCAGCTCGTCAAATGGCTAGGACCAGAGTCCACTGAACAAGCCCAAAGAATCAGATCAGTACATGTTCATGACCCAACTGCAGGACTTGCAATGGTGTGGCGGAGGTTAGAACAATGCTATGGATCACCTGAAGTGATTGAAGATGCTCTTCTGAAAAGGATAGAAAACTATCCAAGAATAACAAACAAGGATTACCAAAAGCTGAGAGGTTTGGGAGACCTACTCTTAGAAATAGAAGTCGCTAAGTCTAGTGGATATCTGCCAGGTCTCTCATATCTGGATACAGCACGTGGAGTTGAGCCCATAATCGAGAAACTTCCTTACAACTTGCAAGAAAGGTGGGTAGCTCAAGCTTCAAGATACAAGAAAGATCATCGAGTTGCATTTCCACCGTTCGCCTTCTTCGCTGAATTCATAGAAGACCAAGCTGAAATACGCAATGACCCAAGCTTTGCTTTCCTGAACAAGAGAACAGCGAGCTTCCCAAAGGTAGAGCAGAAACCTCCAGGGCTTTACAAAGAACGCAGACCAACAGTTTCTGTAAGGAAGACAGAAGTTCCACCTGAATCTGCAGCCAATCAGGAAGACAACACAAGTAAGAAAGTTGAAGAGCCAGACAAAATATGTCCTATCCACAACAAGCCTCATCCACTAAGAAAATGTCGCAATTTCAGAAGTAAGACATTAGAAGAGCGCAAAGCTTATCTTAAAGACAATCGCATTTGTTTCAGATGCTGCGCTTCAATTCAGCATATTGCAAAAGACTGTACAAAAACAATACGATGCACAGAGTGTAACAGTGACAAACACTTGTCAACACTGCACCCGGGACCACCACCATGGAAACAAGAAGCTCCGGTAACTCAGGAAGATCATGGTGGGGAGCAAGGCGAAAGTTCAACGCCAGCAGTAACCTCAAAGTGCACTGAGATCTGTACAGAACAGGGCCGCTCAAGATCATGCTCCAAGATATGCTTAGTCAAGGTGTATCCAGCAGGTTTCAGAGAAAAGGCAATCAAGATGTACACAGTCTTGGATGAACAGAGTAACAGATCGCTGGCAAAAACAGAATTCTTTGACCTCTTCGGTGACAAAGGAACTCCAACCCCATACACCTTGAAGACTTGCTCTGGAGTTGTAGAGACAATAGGAAGAAGAGCAAACAACTACATCGTCGAGTCATTAGATGGAAAGACAAAGGTGACTCTTCCTACCCTCATAGAATGTGATGAGATACCAGACGACAGGTCAGAGATTCCCACACCTGAAGTTGCTCGTCATCACCCTCATCTGGTGCAAATAGCAGACCAGATACCAGCACTAGATCCAGATGCTGCAATCACCCTTCTACTTGGGAGAGATATCCTCAGAGTGCACAAAGTCAGAGAACAGTACAATGGGCCACACAATGCACCATTTGCACAACGCCTTGATCTCGGATGGGTCATCGTTGGAGAAGTATGTCTAGACGGACTGCACAAGCCAGCAAAAGTAAATGTCTACAGAACACACCTGTTGCAGAATGGTCGTACCTCGTGTCTTTGCCCATGTACCAACAGTTTACACATTAAAGAGAAATTAGATAATCCAACACATCATCGGAGTATCCAGAGGTGCATGGAAGACTTAGCCTCAACTGGAAATACAGATGAACTGGGTTGTAAGGTGTTTGAAAGAACAAGAGACGACGACAAGCCAGCACCCTCGGTAGAAGATACCTTCTTCCTCGAGATCATGGACAGAGAAGTCTACAGAGACAAGTCAGGCAGCTGGGTAGCCCCTCTACCCTTCCGGTCACCACGCCATCGCCTTCCTAACAACAGGGTACAAGCAGAGAAACGCTTCAGTTTGTTGCAGCGCACTCTACAAAGAAAGCCAAATATGAAGAAACACTTCCAAGCCTTTATGCAAAAGATTTTTGACAACGAGCAGGCAGAAGAGGCGCCACCACTACAAGAAAACCAAGAACACTGGTACTTACCAATATTTGGGGTGTATCATCCTCAGAAACCAGGTCAGATACGTGTAGTATTTGACTCTAGTGCGAAGCACGAAGGCATCTCACTAAATGATGTCCTTCTCAGCGGACCTGACCTGAATAATACACTCCTTGGAGTACTCATCAGGTTCAGAAAAGAACTCGTAGCAGTAACAGCAGACGTACAACAGATGTTCTACTGTTTCTTCGTTCGAGAAGATCACAGAGACTACTTAAGGTTCCTGTGGTATGCAGACAATGACTTTAACAAAGACATCATAGAGTACAGGATGAAGGTACATGTGTTTGGAAACAGCCCTTCCCCAGCTGTAGCTATCTACAACCTGAAACGAGCAGCACAGCAAGGTGAAAGACATGGCCAAGAAGCCAAACAGTTCGTCATGAAGAACTTCTACGTGGACGATGGACTTGCCTCTTTCTCCAGTAACGAAGAAGCTATTAGCATCCTAAAAAGTACAAAAGAAATGTTGGCAGAATCCAACATAAGATTGAACAAGGTAGCTTCCAACAGCAACAGAGTCATGGAAGCATTTCCAATGGAAGACCGTGCTAAAGATCTTAAAGACTTAGATCTATGGACAGAATCACCACCTTTGCAAAGAAGTCTTGGGCTTAGTTGGGACCTAAAGACCGATAGTTTCACCTTCAGGGTCTCCAGAGAAGAGAAACCATTCACGAAAAGAGGTATTCTATCTACAGTCAACAGTCTTTATGACCCCCTGGGATTCGTAGCACCCATCATCATGCAAGGCAAAGCTCTTTTGAGACAGATCACTACCGAGCAAGAACAAATTGACTGGGACGTACCTCTCCCTGAAGAGAAGCAAATGCAGTGGAAGTTATGGAAAGACTCATTGTTAGAGCTTGAACAACTCAACATCCCAAGACCATACGTACCTGTTTCTTTGTCTGCTACAAAGAGAAGAGAATTATGCATATTCTCTGACGCTTCCACTATAGCTATCGCAGCTGTAACTTACCTTAGAGTAATAGACACTGAGGGACAAAGCCATGTTGGGTTCATCATGGGAAAATCTAAACTAGCTCCCAGACCTGCTCACACTGTCCCACGTCTAGAACTTTGTGCTGCTGTCTTAGCGGTAGAGATAGCAGACATGATTACGACTGAACTAGACATTGAGATCCATGCAGTGAACTTTTATACGGACAGCAAGATTGTGTTAGGATATATTCACAATGCTTCAAAAAGATTTTACACATATGTGACCAACAGAGTGACACGTATCAGAAAATCTACAAGTCCAGATCAGTGGCATCACATCAACACCGACAAGAACCCAGCAGATCATGGGACAAGATTGGTGTCAGCCGCTGTACTCAAGCAAACAAACTGGTTCGTAGGTCCATCGTTTCTTGGTAAGCCAGAATCCAAAGAGACTACCCAGGTAGAGACCTTTCAGCTCATAGAACCAGATCAAGACAAAGAGGTAAGACCTCAAGTTATAGTTTGTAAGACTTTAGTTACCAGATACAGTTTGGGCACCCATAGATTTGAGAGGTTTTCCAATTGGAAGTCGCTGACACGTGCAATCGGAAAACTTATCTGTCTAGCCAGACACTCCTGCAGAGCTACTAATACTGATCAGCGTAGCAGCGACCATCTTGAACAAGCCAAGGTCGTGATCATCAAATGCGTACAGCAGGAAGTCTTTAAAGAAGAAATTCAAAGCCTTCTGAAAAAGGAAGAGATTTCTCGACAGAGTTCGCTCAAGAAGTTAAACCCTATCCTCGACGAAGAAGGAGTACTAAGAATAGGAGGTCGTTTGTCGGCAGCAGATATGACTATCCAAGAGAGACATCCCTTCATCATACCCAAGAATCATCACATCGCTCTTCTTCTGGTAAGACACTATCACGAGCAAGTGGCACATCAAGAACGACACTTCACTGAAGGAGCAGTACGGTCAGCAGGATTGTGGATCATAGGAGGTAAGAGACTAGTCTCCAGCGTGATCAGCAAATGCGTTACCTGTAAGAAGATTAGAGGGAAACTTGAAGTTCAGAAGATGTCAAACTTACCTGCAGACAGACTTGCTTCAGATCCTCCGTTCACTCACGTAGGTCTAGACGTCTTTGGACCATGGAACATCTCTTCTCGCAAGACCAGAGGAGGCAGTGCCGAAAGTAAACGTTGGGCTGTTCTGTTCTCTTGTCAGAGTACTAGAGCAGTTCATATTGAAGTGATTGAATCTTTATCCACTTCAAGTTTCATCAATGCCTTGAGAAGATTCTTCTCCATCAGAGGACCAGCGAAATTGATTCGTTCAGACCGCGGCACAAACTTTATTGGGGCCTGCAAGGAATTGAAGATCATTTCTACAGACTCCGAAACAAGTTCCTATCTTCAAGATCAAGGATGCACTTGGACTTTTAATCCTCCACACGCATCTCATATGGGAGGAGCCTGGGAGAGGATGATTGGAGTAGCTCGTCGTATTCTGGACGCCATGCTCCTGAAGGTTGGGTCTACTCGCCTCACTCATGAAGCTTTGACTACACTAATGGCTGAAGTCGTGGCCATTATGAACGCCAGACCTTTAGTTCCAGTGTCTACAGATCCGGAGATGCCGTCAGTCTTGACACCCGCAATGCTGCTGACACAGAAGATGGAACCAATGACAGCTCCCACAGGAGACTTTGACCTCAAGGACTTGTACACCAAGCAATGGAGACAAGTTCAAAGTCTTGCGGACATTTTCTGGAAGAGGTGGAGACAGGAATTCCTGGTGACACTCCAGCCACGCAAGAAATGGCAAGATGACAAGCCCAACTTACAAGTTGGAGACATTGTCTTATTAAAAGACACTCAGGCCCACAGGAACGAATGGCCCATTGGACTCATTGTGGGAACTGATCCTAGTAGTGATGCTAGAGTTAGAAAGGTAGAAGTTAGAATTGTTAGACAAGGCATTCCCAAGGTGTATGCTAGGCCAATTTCTGAAGTAGTTTTACTTCTGTCCAAAAGTTAGTGGCATAACAAAAAGTATGCCAGGTGGGGAGTGTGCTGCCTTCACAGTATATATTATATGCATGGCACTCGGCAGTGTCTGTTCCTTTAAGACCCTCCATGTTCTTGAAGCCTAGAGGCGGGTTTTCCCTGTACTCCTATAGAGCATGCACATATCCTTTCTTTTCAACTCCAGCTACAGAAGTGAGCACATTCTCAGGACTTCTTAGAAGCTATTACAGGTTGCAAAGCTGATGAACACCAAAGCCTGTAAGTAAAGGGGTTTGCTAGTTCAGCTTATATAGAGGGATGCTAGGCACAGCTAGTATAATGTGTGTTTCAGTCTGTAGCAAGCAAGCACATGTTAGGCCCAATCCTTTGTATTAGCTATGTAGAATGTATGTTGCTTGAATAGCCATGCTTACATTTGTCTTTTTATGTTTGTTTTACAGTTTTACCAAATCAAATCATATCACACATTTTCACATGCTATTGTACACATTCTTGTGAATGATATCTCAGTAAAGACAGCATCAGTTCATTAACAAGCGCATCTTTCATTGGGATTCGGTTATACTTGATGTTAAGCTGTGTCTCTAAACAGCAACACACACACAGCTGGGACATTACACTCTCGCTCTCTCTTCACCTTTCTTTCTTTCTCTCTCTCTCTCTTTTTTTTCGTTTGCACCCCCCCACCAGCTGCCACTGTAGATAGATAGATAATAATCTATCTAGCTATCTATCTACAGTGTCGGCTGGGGCTCAAAATTTTTGATGGGCGCAAATGAAAAAAAAATGATTGCAGCCTCACTGTGCTCATCAAACGCAGCCACTGGGCCCATCAATTGTCACCACTGTGCAATGCCATCAAACGCAGACACTGTGCCATCAAACGCAGCCACTGTGCCATCAATTGTCACCACTGTGCCATGCCATCAAACACAGCCACTGTGCCATCAATTGTCACCTCTGTGCCATGCCATCAAACACAGCCACTGTGCCATCAATTGTCACCACTGTGCCATGCCATCAAACACAGCCACTGTGCCATGCCATCAAACACAACCACTGTGCCATCAATTGTCACCACTGTGCCATGCCATCAAACACAGCCACTGTGCCATCAATTGTCACCACTGTGCCATGCCATCAAACACAGCCACTGTGCCATGGCATCAAATAGGCATGTGCATTTCGTTTCGTTCCGAATCGAAATTCGGACAAATTTTCCATTATTCGGACATTCGGATGCATACGAATTCCCGAATTGCTATATTAGCGAAATATTTCGACCGTTTTCGGAATTCGTTCGTTTTCGACCGAATTTCGAAAAAAAAAAATCGAAATCGAAAATATTTCAACCAGATTAGAAAACAGTTTCTTTTCAAATAGAATTTTTTTTCGAATTAAATTCAAAAATATTTTTTTTTTCGAATTCTGAATCGAATACCTGCAGACTAAATTTGATCGGAATAAAAAAAAAAAAAAAAATATTTTCGGATTTAGTTCGAAAAAAATTCTATTCGAAAAGAGACTATTTGTTTTCTAATCTGGTTGAAATATTTTCGATTTCGACCCTTTTTTTTCGAAATTCGGTCGAAAACGAACGAATTCCAAAAACGGTCGAAAAATTTTCAATTTCGACCGGATTTTTCGAAATTCGGTCGAAAACGAACGAATTCCGAAAACGAATTCAACACATGTAACAAACCTAACTTAACGAAATGTATTAAATGACGAATTGAAACGAAACGAAACGAATTTTTCACTTTTGCACATGCATAGCATCAAACACAGCCACTGTGCCATCAAGTGTCACCACTGTGCCATGCCATCAAACGCAGCCACTGTGCCCTTCAATTGTCGCCACTGTGCCAATTGATGCCCCATGTGCCCTTTAATTGTTGCCACTGTGCCCATTGTCACCACTGTGCCCATCGTGGCCACTGTGCCCATCGTGGCCACTGTGCCCATTGTCGCGGCTGAGCCAGAGGGGGCGGCGCTCCGGCGCCCTCTATAGACGCATCGCCACTGTCTATCTATATCTATCTATCTATGTATTTATCTTTATCTATCTTCCTTCCTTCTCTTCTTTCTTTCTATCTTTATCTATCTTTCTTTCTTTATCTATCTTCCTTCCTTCCCTTCTTTATCTATCTATCTATCTATCTTCCCTTCTTTCTTTATCTATATTTCTTTCTTTATCTATCTTCCTTCCTTCCCTTCTTGCTTTCTATCTTTATCTATCTTTCTTGTTTATCGATCTATCTTTCTTGTTTATCTATCTATCTATCTACGGTATCTATCTATCTATCTATCTATCTATCTATCTATCTATCTATCTATCTATCTATCTATCTATCTATCTATCTATCTATTTATCTTCCCTAATTGCTTTCTATCTATCTATCAATCTATCTTCCTTCCTTCCCTTCTTTCTTTTTATCTGTATCTATCTTTCTTTCTCCCCCCCCCCCCCCGGGCTGCTCAGTCTAAAATGCCCAGGCCTATTTTTTGTCCCAGTCCAGGCCTGCCTGCAGCTGCCGAGTCTCTCACTCTCTCTCTCATCACCAGGGTCGGTAGGCTGCCTGTCCTGAGGCTGCTTTGAGCTGTAGCTGACTGCAGCGCTCCCCTCTCTCCTGCGTGTATGACATTGGGCATCTCTGGCTGTGTGTGAGAGCTGGATCTGTGTTCGGCTGTGCTGCCTGTGCTAGACCTGCTCGTGTGATAGTAGATGGAGATGGAACACTGATTGAATCAGTGTTTTGTCTATCACACAAGCCCGTCTAGGGGGGACCTTGCTAGAGCACACTGCCCTGCCGAACACAGACCTACAGCTTCTGTTTGTTCCATGACACACGTCGGGAGAGGAGATACCTGCTGTGTGTGATCGAGGTAATGCCATGGTGAGTGCCATGCACAGTGTGGCTGCATTAATAGACAAAAGTGGGGCTGCATTAATAGACAAAAGTGGGGCTGCATTTATATACAAAAGTGGGACTGGATTCATACACAAAAGTGGGGCTGAATTCATAGACAAAAGTGGGACTGGATTCATAGACAAAGGTGGGACTGGATTCATAGACAAAAGTGGGACTGGATTTATATACAAACGTGGGACTGCATTCATATACAAAGGTGGGACTGCATTCATATACAAAGGTGGGACTGCATTCATATACAAAGGTGGGACTGCATTCATAGTCAGCAGCGGCCCCCCTCCCCCCCACACACGGCCAGCAGTTCGCTTCTAAGTCCCTTCCCCTTCACTCAGCTCCGGAGCAGCAGTAGTGTGAGAAGGGGAAGGGGGAGCTTCCAGCAGCGTGAGCTTGCCGAGTGAAGCCTAAATGGAGTGAGTGCACTCTCTCTCTCTCTCTCTCTCCATCAGCTACAGCGGAGGGGGGGGGGTTGCTGCTGGTGAGAGAGAGAGAGAGTGCACTCACTCCATTTAGGCTTCACTCGGCCACGTCACGCTGCTGGAAGCTCCCCCCCTCCCCCTCCCCTTCCCAATCTGCGGTGTAGAGGAGGAGAGATGAGTCTGCCCATGCAGCTGGGACAGCTGGACATCGCTAGCACCAAGCTTCACTCCCCCCCCCCTTCTCATTCCGTGGGTCAGAGGAGGGAGGGAGAGCTGTGTCTGATCATGTAGCTGGAACTGCTGGACGTTAGCACCAAGCTCTCCCCCCCACTCGCTTCTTACTGCGCGGTGCAGAGGAGGTGAGGGAGAGGAGAGATGTGTCTGCAAGCATCTGATGTAATGGGGGAGCCATGTAATGGGGGGTCTCCGTGCAGCCTCTGATGTAATGGGGGAGCCTCCGTGCAGCCTCTGATGTAATGGGGGGAGCCTCTGATGTAATGGGGGGGCCCTGTGCAGCCTCTGATGTAATGGGGAGCCTCTGTGTAGCCTCTGATGTAATGGGGGGTCTCTGTGCAGCCTCTGATGTAATGATGGGCCTCCGTGCAGCCTCTGATGTAATGGGGGGAGCCTCTGTGCAGCCTCTGATGTAATGGGGGGGCCTCCGCGCAGCCTCTGATGTAATGGGGGAGCCTCCGTGCAGCCTCTGATGTAATGGGGGGAGCCTCCGTGCAGCCTCTGATGTAATGGGGGGAGCCTCCGTGCAGCCTCTGATGTAATGGGGGAGCCTCTGTGTAGCCTCTAATGTAATAGGGGAGCCTCTGTGTAGCCTCTGATGTAATGGGGGCGCCTCCGTGCAGCCTCTGATGTAATGGGGGGAGCCTCCGTGCAGCCTCTAATGTAATGGGGGGGCCTCCATGCAGCCTCTGTTTTAATAGGGGACCTCTGTGCAGCCTCTGATGTAATTGTGGGGCCTCTGTGTAGCCTCTGATGTAATGGGGGGCCTTTGTGCAGCCTCTGTGTAATGGGGGGGCCTTCGTGCAGCCTCTGATGTAATGGGGGGAGCCTGGGCCTCTGATGTAATGGGGGGAGCCTCTGTGTAGCCTCTGATGTAATGGGGGGAGCCTCTGTGCAGCCTCTGATGTGGGGGGCCTCCGTGCAGCCTCTGATGTAATGGGGGGGCCTTCGTGCAGCCTCTGATGTAATGGGGGGCCTGATGTAATGGGGGGAGCCTCTGTGCGTGCAGCCTCTGATGTAATGGGGGGCCTCCGTGCAGCCTCTGTGCCTCTGTGCAGCCTCTGATGTAATGGGGGGCCTCCGTGCAGCCTCTGTGCCTCCGTGCAGCCTCTGATGTAATGGGGGGCCTCTGCCTCTGTGCCTCCGTGCAGCCTCTGATGTAATGGGGGGCCTCTGTTGTAATGGGGGGAGCCTTCGTGCAGCCTCTGATTGGGGGGAGCCTCCGTGCAGCCTCTGATGTAATGGGGGGAGCCTCTGTGCAGCCTCTGGGGGGGGAGCCTCTGATGTAATGGGGGGCCTCTGTTGTAATAGGGGAACTCTGTGCAGCCTCTGATGTAATGGGGGGGGCCTCCGTGCAGCCTCTGATGTAATGGGGGAGCCTCTCGTGCAGCCTCTGATGTAATGGGGGGAGCCTCTGTGTAGCCTCTGATGTAATGGGGGACCCGTCAGCCTCTGATGTAATGAGGGGCCTCCTTGCAACCTCTGATGTAATGGGGGGAGCCTCTGTGCAGCCTCTGATGTAATGGGGGGGCCTCCGTGCAGCCTCTGATGTAATGGGGGGCCTCCGTGCAGCCTCTGATGTAATGGGAGGAGCCTCCGTGCAGCCTCTGATGTAATGGGGGAGCCTCTGTGTAGCCTCTAATGGGGGGGGCCTCTGATGTAATGGGGGAGCCTCCGTGCAGCCTCTGATGTAATGGGGGGGCCTCCAGCCTCTGTTTTAATGGGGGACCTCTGTGCAGCCTCTGATGTAATTGGGGGGCCTCCGTGCAGCCTCTGATGTAATGGGGGGCCTTTGTGCAGCCTCTGATGTAATGGGGGGGCCTAACCTCTGGTAATGGGGGACCTCTGATGATGTAATGGGGGGAGCCTCCGTGCAGCCTCTGATGTAATGGGGGGAATCTGTGCACCTCTGTAATGGGGGGGCCTCTGTGCAGCCTCTGATGTAATGGGGGGCCTCTGTTGTAAAAGCCTCTTTGCAGCCTCTGATGTAATGGGGGGAGCCTCCGTGCAGCCTCTAATGTAATGGGGGGGGGCTCCATCAGCCTCTGATGTAATGGGGGAGCCTCTGTGCAGCCTCTGTTAATGGGGGGAGCTCTGTTTTAATGGGGGACCTCTGTGCAGCCTCTATATTGGGGGGCCTACAGCCTCTGATGTAATGGGGGGCCTCCGTGCCGCCTCTGATGTAATGGGGGGCCTCAGCCTCTGATGTAATGGGGGGCCTCCGTGCAGCCTCTGATGTAATGGGGGGCCTCCGTGCAGCCTCTGACGTAATGGGGGGCCTCCGTGCAACTATGATGTAACGGGGGGGACCTCTGATTACAATGTAACCAGCGAGAGACTCATCTCTCGTCGTTCTCCTCTACTTAGATTACTCCAGCGAGAGGTCACTTCTCTGGATACATTACACCCCCCCCCCAGCACTGTATTCTGTGTATAGGATGGATACATTACACCCCTAGCACTGTACTCTGTGTATGGGAACAGAGTACAGTGCTGGGGGTATAATGCATCCATCCCATACACAGAGTACACTGCTGGGCTTGTAATGTATCCATTCTATACAGAGTACAGTGCTGGGGGGGGGTGTAATGTATCCATCCCATACACAGAGTACAGTGCTGGGGGGTGTAATGTATCCATCCCATATACAGAGTACAGTGCTGGGGGGGGGGTGTAATGTATCAATCCCATACACAGAGTACAGTGCTGGGGGGGGGTGTAATGTATCCATTCCATACACAGAGTACAGTGCTGGGGGGTGTACATCCCTCACTGTCCGCAGTCTCTGGTAATCTTGTGCAGTATGTCCGCAGTCTCTGGTAATTACTAACAGTGTAATTTTTTCGTTTTTGATTGCGCCGATCTGTAAGGCTGCGCTATATACCATGATTTGTGATGCTGGGACTATATACTCTGTGCTGTGATGCTGAGCTGCATACTCCTGACGCAAGTGGAATACAGGGGACGGAGTGGGTGGATTCTATGATGGGTGTGGCTTATGATAAGTGGGAGGGGCCAAATTTGGAGGGGCGGGGTCTTGCGCCCCCCCATCCTAAAACTTCACCAGCCGCCACTGGAACTGGATTTAGCCGAGATGGTTACTGTGTCTCCTGGATTTGCAGTGATCTCATTCGGAGTCTGTGTCAGTATAATCTGTGCCCAGGATCCTGAGGATAGGAAATAAACCAATCAGAAAGTAGTGTCTATGTACAGATCATTTTATACAAACTAGGAACCTCAGGATACAACAATATGATAACGTATTCTATTCTCTTCCATATAATATTTTTCCTGCAATGCTCCCCCCCCCCCCCCTTTTCATTATATACATTACTATGAGAATCTCTCACCCTGAATATAAAGCAGTATGAGAGGCAGCAGAACCCCCTGAGAAGCCATCTTGATGTCTCTGCACTGACACACACAGACTACTGAGATGTCACCTGTACAATGTCTCCTATATAACAGCTGCAATCTGTACAGATCATACGTATGAAACAGGAAATATGCAAATCACATGAATGGAGATAAAAGTTTGTGTAATATATGGTGACGGACCTATACTAGATGTAACTAAAGTCGATTGGCTACCGCTATGTGCTGGGAGCCGAGTGTTCCCAGCACACAACAGGGGGGGGCGACGGGATGTGACGACATGCCCGTATTCTGCCGAGAATGCTGGGCCAGAAGTGGGTGCAAATACCTGTCTTTAGACAGGTATCTGCACCCCCCTCCCCCTAAAAAGGTGTCAAATGTGACACCGGAGGGGGGAGGGTTCCGATCAGCGCGAGTTCACTTTAGGGTGGAGCTCCGCTTTAACATAAAGAAAGCAAGACAAAGAGAGTAGGATAATTTTTCATGCAAGTACATGGAAGAGCAGGCACATAACAGGTATATGGGGTATCAAACACTTTAAAGTTGGACTGCGACCTCCCACTCACGTTGCTGGGTAGAGCTAATCTATTTAAAATGATTTTTTTGCCAAAATTCCTATATGTGCTCTCCAATGCCCCAATTTATATTCCTAAAAAAACGTTTTGCCACATTAACTCCCTGCTATCATCCTTCCTGTGGGGAGCTGGAGCAGCCAGGGTTTCCCTGGAACTCCTACAACTGCCGGTTGGGAGGGGAGGTCTAGCGGTGCCTGATCTGCACCTCTATTATTTGGCCTCGCAGCTAGTTCATTTACATTGGCGCATGTTTCCACAGTTGAATAATGCTGCTGTTGCGGTTGAAGCAGCTGTGGCAACGTCCTACGAAGTTTTGTTGAACTTTTTCTTTAGAGGAGAGGTGCCTACAGTGGGGGGCAGGGAGATGCTTGGCTCTGCTAAGCGTATTCTGGGGATTTGTATAAAACATATAGCCGACACCCCTCTGCACCTTTAACCCAATGCCCCGCTGTGGTTCAACCCCTGTTTAAGGGAGTTTTTTCATCTGGAGGATGGATATAGGTGGTCAAAATTCGGGCTCACATATCTTCACCAACTATACGATAATGGGGAACTAAAAACATTTGCACAACTACGTAGGGACTTAGATGTTCCCGACTCCTGGGCATTTCAGTACACCAGACTGCAACATGCTGCTCTTGCTCAATTTGGGACAGGACGGGTACTACTTGAAAACTCTAAACTGGAAAGGCTCCTTATGGCTCCTGAACACACTAAATTGATCTCTATCTACTATAGCTCACTCATGGATAGAATAAACCCAAGGGAAAAGAAACTTAGAGAGAGGTGGACCAATATTATTCCAGAGCTTACGGAGAAGCAATGGGGGGAGGTCTTATACGCCCACAGTTATCTCCGCTAGAGACAAAGTAATACAACTTAGATATTTGCACCAAATGTACTATACTCCGTTAAGGCTGTATAAAATGGGAAGGAAAGATAACCCCACCTGTCATAAATGTTTAATTGCAGAAGGAACCTTTCTACACATGGTCTGGGATTGTAATAGGATACGGCCCCTATGGTCGCAAGTGACCCAGTTTATTGCTGACACATTTGACCTGCCAAATATCTGTAGCCCACTGTTGGGACTCCTCGGTGTTATCGAGGATGAGGTTATGAGTAATACTACACGAACACTACTGAGACTGCTGTTTTATTATGTCAGAAAGCTAATTGTTCTCAACTGGATTAAAAGAGAATATCTCACACTAGATGCCTGGAAAGGCCTTGTCAATGCCAATGTCACATTGTATAAAATGACGTATGAGTCCAGGGGCTGCCTTAAGAAATGTCATAAAGTTTGGGGACGATGGATTGATTCGGAGGATACGGTACAAACTGACAATTGAGAGGAAATATATATATTTTTTTTCCTCTGCTATTAATTATCAGATGGGTAATCGTTATGACATGGGTGAGGGAAATGTGACAGTTTGGGAGTGATAGAATAACAGCACACGGCACAAACAGGACTGGGGGAACTTTACCTCCGTTGTTATGTGAAGTTTAGGTTTCTATGTTTCTTTTTTACGAGCACATGTGGTGCTTGCAATTTTGGTTTTTCTTAAAAAAAAACAGCTATTTGTACTAAAGAATATACTGTACCTAGAATTTGGAAGGGGAAAAAGATCTATATTGACTTACTGTATTGTTTTACCTGATTGGAACTCTACCTTGTCTACAACTTCTTGTGTATGTACATCTGGCAAATAAAAATCTTTTATAAAAAAAAAAGTTGGACTGCACACGGATTAAAAAAGTCAACAGCAGTAAACATTGCAGTAAATCTAAACCCAAGAAGAAAATGTAATATTTTGCAGCTTGCCAGCCCTTAGATGCAGGGCTGTCTTAATGCATGGGCACCCCTGGGGCACTGCCCAGGGGCCCCAGGTGCATGGAAGCCCCATGATAGTCTTACAATACATCATACTTGCCAACTGTCCCAGATGTGCAGGGCAGTCACACTTTTTACTAAGCTGTCCCAGGATGTCCCAGATGGTCCCGACCAGTGTCCTAGAACCTGTACTGTGCCCTCCTGACCCCCTAAACCAGTTTTTCTCAACTCCAGTCCTCAAGCCCCCCCCCAACAGGTCATGTTTTCAGGATTTCCCTCAGATGAAAAGGCTGTGGGAATTACTAAGGCTGTGAAACTGATCAAATCACCTGTGCAAAATAATGGAAATCCTGAAAACCTGACCTGTTGGGGGGCCTTGAGGACTGGAGTTGAGAAACACTGCCCTAAACCAATGTACTATGGCCTTCTTATTTTTTTCACAATCAAGGTTTTTATTTGTAAGATTAAACAAAGCTTACAAAGGACATAACCGTTTTAGTGTGTATAGAGATCCAATACAAGTAAGGCCGCGTACACACGAGGAGACATGTCCGCTGAAACTGGTCCACAGACCAGTTTCAGCGGACATGTTCGATTGTGTGTACGGCCTAGCGGACAGGTTTCCAGCGGACAAAAGTTTCTAAGCATGCTTAGAAACTTGTCCGCTGGAAACCTGTCCGTCGGACATGTCCGATGGTTAGTACCCCCAACCATCGGACAGAAATCCCATGCGTGCGTCGAATTGATTCGACGCATGCGTGGAAGCATTGAACTTCCTTGTTTGAGCACGTCGGTGTCTTCTACGTCACCGCGTTCTCTGTCCGCGGGGATTTTTGTCTGAGTTAAACAAGGACTAACGCCAGTCCTGGGGAGGAGGTGCATCAAGTCCGCCATGTGATAGTAGACATTGGGGTTGATTTACTAAAACCGGAGAGTGCAAAATCTCGTGCAGCTGTGCATGGTAGCCAATCAGATTCTAACCTCAGCTTGTTCAATTAAGCTTTGACAATATAACCTGGAAGCTGATTGGTTTCAATGCAGAGCTGCACCAAATTTTACAAGCTCCAGTTTTAGTAAGGCCCCTTTCACATTGGGGTGTTTTTCGAGCGTTATTCGAGCGTTATTTGAGCGAAGCCTCATCTGCAATCCCAATGTGCTGGTAAAGCACCGCTAAGACCCTAACGTTTTAGGGTGTTTTTGCAGTGCCTCAGTGTGAAAGGGTAAGGCGTTTTTACAGCGCTTTCAATTCATTTCAATGGAGAAGGGCGTTTTTTAAACATTTTTTCAGCGCCCAAAAGCTGCTGCAAAGATGCTGCTTGCAGGACTCATGCCGCGTACACACGGTCGTTTTTTGCGATGAAAAAAAACATAGTTTTTTAAAACGTCATTTAAATTGATCGTGTGTGGGCAAAACGTCGTTTTTAGTCTTCAAAAAAACTACCAAAAAAAAATTCCAACATGCTTGAATTTTTTGTGTCGTTTTTCAAAACGTCGTTTTTTGTTTCACAAAAAGTCACCGTGTGTAGCAAAAACGTTGTTTAAAACAACGTTTTTCAACCCGCGCATGCCCAGAAGCTAGTTTCAATGGAAAAGAGTGGTGAAAGTAACCTCGCTTTTTGTGAAAAAACGATGGTGTGTATGCAACATCGTCTTTGAAAAGTGACGTTTCAAAAACGTCGTTTTTTACTTCACAGAAAACTTTGTTTTTTTTCATCACAAAAAGTGATCGTGTGTACGTGGCATCAGTGTTTTTACACTATGTCCTGCAAGCAGCATCTTTGGAGATGCATGGAGAGCGTTTTAATAGCGATATTTTTAACCCCTTCCTTACTGGGCATGTATACCCCCTTCCTGACCAGGTGAAATTTCAGCTTGTGGCACTGCGTCGCTTTAACTGACAATTGCGCGGTCGTGCGAGGTGGCTCCCAAACAAAATTTACGTTCTTTTTTCCCCACAAACAGAGCTTTCTTTTAGTGGTATTTGATCACCTCTGCGGTTTTTATTTTTTGCGCTATAATACAGTTTTGAAAACAATTTTGCTTGTTGCTATAATAAATATCCCAATTTAAAAAAAAAAAAAAAAAAAAAATTCTCAGTCTAGGCTAGTGGTTCTCAACCTTCTAGGGCCGGGACCCCTTGATAAAAATTTCCCAAGTTGTGGGGACCTCTAACAGTAAAACTATTTTCATAGCGTGGGTTGTCCGCACCCAAGGCAAGACAAGTAATTGGCGCCCCTAACTCGCGGACATTTAGCGCTACCTGAGTGCCTTCCTCTCGTACATTATTAAAACACCTTATGGTATATTTTAGGATGTACCACTCTCTCTTTGTTCTCCTTTCTTTCCCTTTTCACCTCTCTCTATCCTAATTCCTTGTTTTCCCCCCCCCCCTATCTTTTCCTCTGTTTTTCTTGCTCTCTCTTTTTTTTTCCTTCCTCTTCCTTTTTCTTTGTTCCTCCCCCTCTTATCTCCCTTCCTGGGAGAACAGTGCAGGATTTAGGAACAGCCCAGGATTTGGTGACCCCCCGGCAAATCATCATTTGACCCCCGAGGGGGTCCCGACCCCCAGGTTGAGAACCACTGGTCTAGGCGATACGTATTCTTCTACATATTTTTGGTAAAAAAAAAAACGCAATAAGCATCTGCTTTGTGCAAAAGTTATTGCGCTTACAAAATAGGGGACAGGATTATTATTATTTTTTATTATTTATTTTTTTACTACTAATGGCGGCGATCAGTTGTTTTTTTTCATGACTGCGACATTATGGTGGAGACATCGGACACTTTTGACACATTTTTAGCGCCATTCACATTTATACAGCGTTCAGTGCTATAAATATGCACTAATTACTGTATAAATGTGACTGGCATTGAAGGGGTTAACACTAGGGGGTAAGGAAGGGGTTAAATGTGTACCCTGAATTGTGTTCTAACTGCAGGGGGAGGGGGGTGACTGGGGGAGGTGACCGATCTATGTCCCTATGTACAAGGGACACAGATCGGTCTCCTCTCACAGGACATGGATCTCTGTGTTTACACACAGAGATCCACATCTTGTCCCTTTAGCCGCCAATCCCAAATGCCCGGCGGACATCGCGGCCCCAAGGCATGCGCATCGGCATCTCAGCGATGCGGCGGACGTGCGCGCCGCCGACGGCGGCACACGCACGTCCCCCCAGTGGCCTGGCGGAGCAGAGGCCGTAAAAAAACACAGCATGTTAGAGAAGTAGAACCACCCTGCGGCCGTACAAAGTCGTACGGCCGTCGGGTAGTGGTCAAAATTAAAACACTGTAAAAACGCTTCAGTGTGAAAGGGGTCTAAATCAACCCCATAGCTTTTGGAGTAGTAAAAGCTGCTTCAGGTTGTATTCTTCGTCACTCAGTCTGAAATAAAAAAAGTAGTCTTTAGGTTGGGTGTAGGTAGGGTGTTCAGACCCATGCAATCCAATTCCCAGGGCCGCTGATAGGGGGGGCTACCAGTCTTCCTGTAGGGGGCCTGGCACACAAATGGGCCCGGACAGGGAGGGGGATCAGTTTGGCAGCAGAACCATGTCTTGTGCAGCTCTCTGCACTAGCTGAAAGCCTATTTCTCCTCCTCCCATTTGCTCATCTCCATTGGAGGAGCAATGGAGATGAGCGGGATCTGGGATTGCACTGTCTGCAGGCAGCATCAGATGACAGTGACACACAGCCACTGTTACACCTTGTGTTCACGCCGTGCTGGAGTGTGGAGAAGATGGAGGGAAGAGGTGGGTGGAGCCAACACTCTCACTAGGTGCAGAGAAGGAAGAAGGCTCTGCTCTGAATGCAGGGGCTCTCCTCCTCAGCAGCCGCTCCAACATGACTGACATCACTGGTTGCTAAACGCCAGGCAGCACAGATACTAGCAACCAGTACAGCAAACAGTAGAAGCCAAGCCAGCGGCGTGGCTCCACCCACCTCCTCTCTTATCTTCTTCAGGTTCCAGCACGGCGTGAAGACAACAGGGTTTCTCTCTCTGCGCCGCTAATGTTAGAGAGAGGAACTCGTGACTGGAGTCAGTCAGTAAAAAAATTCAGGGGGGGGGGATGCCCCGCTGCCCCCCCCCCCCCCTTTGGATCTGCCCCAGCTAAGGCTAACCATACACATGAACATTTCTTTTGTCTAATCCCAAAAGAGGAAAATCACTCAACTCCCCCATCCACACAAAAAACGGATGAGCGATCTCCTCTGGTGTCTATTGTATTTGGACAGCGGCAGCCGTGGCTGTCTGAATACACAGACAGGGACTGCATCTGATTTAGATAAGGTTGCTGTTTGGCTGATAATTTTCCACCCAGCTCTTTTGAATTTGAAGCTGGATTTGTTGAGCTGTTTGACTGATTTGGCAGGAATTTTGTAAGTTATGCTATGTTTTTGTCCGCTAATAGTGATTTTAGTGATTTTTTTGTGAAAATTTGGTTTTGATATTTTTTTTTGGGGGAGGGTCAGATAAGCTGTACGGGGCCCCCCGATTCCACAGTTTGCACTGTGTTCTGAGAACTTATTTGAGGGTGTCATTAATTTTATACAGTATTGACACGCCCCCCTGATGACGTGTAAACCACAAAACATATGTCGATGGCGCTAGACCTGGCCACACACACACCCAGATGATCCCGGCATTGGATACCTCCAGTCTCATCCTAGGACGCCAAGCCTAGTTTTGTCACTGCCAGCGAGGCTGTTCCTTAGACGTTTGTGACACACATCCAGTCCCTGTGCCACCCTCCAAGTAAGAGGCCAATCAGCTGCCAGTGTTTTTATGCTCTTTTAATAAATGGTAATACACTATGGGATTTCTTTTTGTTTCTCTGTTTTGGATTTGAGTACACATACACCTAAAGGCAGCGTATGCCCCAGAGTGTGCAGGCACTTTATCCTGCCAAGCCCTATTGACCTACTTTTTTGGTAAAGTGGTCAAACCCATGTGGTAAGTAGTGTTGAGCAGAATATGCCATATTCGATTTCGCGATATATCTCGAATATATAGTCGAATATTCGAGATATATTCGCTAAATACGAATATTCGTGATATTTTTTGGAAATGAAATGATTGCGAATTTTCGCTATTGCGATTTTTCGCTATTGCGATTTTTCGCTATTGCGAATATTCGAGAAATGCGGAATGGAGCACTCTGATTGGCTCAGAATATTCGTGATATTTTATAATACAAAATAATTGCAAATATTCGGCAAATGCGGAAGGAGCACTCTGATTGGCTCAGAATATTTGTGATATATTACAATACAAAATAATTGCGAATATTCGGCAAATGCGGAAGGAGCACTCTGATTGGCTCAGAATATTCGTGATATATTACAATACAAAATAATTGCGAATATTCGGCAAATGCGGAAGGAGCACTCTGATTGGCTCAGAATATTCTTGATATATTACAATACAAAATAATTGCGAATATTCGAGAAATGCGGAATGGAGCACTCTGATTGGCTCAGAATATTCTTGATATTTTATCGTAATTTCGCAAAAATGCGAATGAGAAATTTATTGCGGAATTTCGACAGTAACACTCTGAAATCGAATATATGTGTTATTTTAGCTAAAAACAATATTGCGAATTTCTCGAAAATAATTGCGCGATATCGCTATTGCCGAATAATCGCATTGCGATTTTTCGGCAATATAAATTGATCGCTGCAGCTACTCGGCCCAAGGTCTCTAATCATACCAGCAATGCTTTTAGATGTCGATGGGGATCTCTAGGATGTGATCTGTTCTAAAAAAAAAATAAAAAAAATACGAATATTCGAAATAGCGAATATTCACCGCGAAATTCGCAATATATCGCGAATACTCGAATATGCCATATTCGAGACGAATATTCGCAATACGAATATTCGTGAGCAACACTAGTGGTAAGCATAACTATTTTACCGAACACTTGGGTGTACTTGGTCTTTTATATGGTGAAGGCTTTTTGAGCACGGTGGAATCAGATTGGAAGACCGATCCGAATCTCTTTACTATCTTTCTTCATATCAACCCTATGCGTATCAATCTCCATGTTCTAATAACTGACTTTTAACTTATCTTATCTATATCCAGGACTGTTTATATATCACTATTGTATGTACCAGTTGGTGATCTTTTTGGAAAGATCCATGTGTTCATTGTCACAAGTGTTTTTGCACATAGGTGTTCTATGCACATTTCACCAGGCAGGCACTTATTGGTTCTCCACTAGGAACCTAGCGTCCTCTTTTTTACCCGCTGTATTGACACTTGCAATGGTTTGCAGAGCTCAATATAGACTGCTTGTGATTCTAATGCGGTGCGGGAATCGTAGTTGTTCCCCCACCAGATCAGTGTGAATCTAGCCTGAATGTATGATGACATTTTATTTTATTGGATATTTTTTAACTGGTTGCTGACCAGCCGCCACAGTTTTACTGTGGCAGAATGGCACGGCTGGGCGAAACAACGTTACCGTATATCGCTTTGCCTTTTGGCCACTAAGCGTGTGTAAACACACAGATCCCGGTTCTCTCAGGGGAGTAGAGACAGATTGTGTGTTCATACAAAGTATTAAACACCGATCTCTTTCTCTCCTCCTAGTCAGTCCAACCCCCCCCATGGTTAGAACACACCTAGGTAACACAGTTAACCCTTTGATCGCCCCCTAGTGTTAACCCCTTCCCATTGGCAATGGTCCCCAAAATTTCAAAAGTGTCCAATTTGTTTGCCGCAATATCACAATCCTCATGAAAATTGCAGATCACCTCCATTACCGGTAAAAAAAAAATGTAGCAGGGTCACCCCCGAGTCTAATGACAGGCCATCCCGCTGGAACTTTATGCATAATTTGTAAATAAGTTAGACATTGTTGTGAAGTCATGCATTGCGGGATTACCAGTAGAGGGAGATATGGACTCCATTGACTCTTAGGAGAAACAGACTACAATTCCCGCAATGCCTTGCCCTGTTGGAAGATTGTTTGGAGGCCTCAAGCCCTCCGAATGCCGGCCTAGTTGATTCGGAGGATGTGGAATCTCTTGTGTCAGAAACAGAGGATGATGCTGTTCTTCAGAATGACGAACCAGACCCTGTTCTCCCAGTTTCTTCAGTGCCCGAGAAGCCAAAAGAAAAAAGAACCATTCACCCACCAAAAAGACTGACCTATAGCCAATTGGGTGAATGTTCCGAAGAAGCTGTTCTCACCTCCAAGAGGTCCACTGTTTCATGTGATCCTCCCACTGCAAATTTAGTGGAGGATAACCCCTGCTCACCCCCTGACACATCTGAACCCAATGCTTTGGTGTTAGCAAGGGGTTTACAGGATAGCCTGCCCATACCCAACGATTGGTGGGAGGTCCCCCTGTCTACCTTATGTCAGTCTATGAGTTGTTTAGCTTTGAGCAATGTGAGGAAAGATGTCCAGGGTTTATTGCCTTGTATATCCTAACCACCTTTTTTTTCCTCCGCCTGTATTTGAGAAGCATGTATCAGGATACATTCTTTCGCCCTCCTTGGGGACCAAAGATTTCAGGTGGGGGGAGTGTGTAGCGGGGTCACCCTGTCCGAGTCTAATGACAGGCCATCCCGCTGGAACTTTATGCATAATTTGTAAATAAGTTAGACATTGTTGTGAAGTCATGCATTGCAGGATTACCAGTAGAGGGAGATATGGACTCCATTGACTCTTAGGAGAAACGGACTACATTTCCCGCAATGCCTTGCCCTGGGGAGGTTACATAAGGAGAGGGAGTGGCACTTTTTCGCTCTCTCGGAGACAGATTCTTCTCCTCTGCGGAGCTGCTGACAGAGACAGACGTGTGGTTAGGCCAGAAGCACGGGCCTAGGTTTACCGAGAGACCAGCCACCTGGAAGGATGAGGGATCTCCAGTATCCAGCCCGCATATCCGGAGTTCGAAGAGACAGCCCATCTGACAACCGAAACAGTGGGACATCTTCGTCCGGGACCTTCGTGCTGTGAAGCAGTGTTTGTCAACGCACCTTCTGGGAGGAATACGGGCGGATCAGCCTGCCGGGTGAGGGAGCATATGCTCAACTCCTAAACTCTCCTCTTAGGTAGACTTTTCAGTACCACCCCACCGGCCTTCCACCTCCTTTAGGCTCTTAGTTCAGACTTAAGGGGCCGACGGCATTTGCAGTATTTACACCAAAGTAACTGACTTAGGACGATGATCAATTCACCAGCGTGCTGTTCAGTACACCCTGCTTAATCAACTTCCTTTGATCAATTGCCCTCTGTGGATTCCAAATTCTAACGTGCACCAACCAGCCGCATTGTTTACTGTTTCGCAGAAGTGGCCGCTAGAGGGCGCTCATGAGCACAGACTGCCTGTTTAGTTTAATTGAATGGTACCATTCTTAGGTTTACAATCTCTTTTACTTGTATTACAAGTCTAATTCTTGCAAGGGCTCTTGCTAATCAGACTGACTTGTTACTGATCAGTTGTGTTTGATTCTATGCATGTCTTCCTTAAGTTTCATTACAGTAAACTCACCTTCTTATATCAAAATATATTCACTGTGTGGAGTGTATATCTCTCATCTGGAAGAACCGTCCATAACACCAGGTAATTCACTGTTATATTGTCATTGCATATTGTGTGCCAGTTATTGTGACCCCAGCCCAGCAGAGGTCACTATATCTCAATCCCCAGACTTCTGATGTGTCAAGGGAGGGTTCGAGCCAGTTAAACAGGGGTGAGCTAAGCCAAAGAGAGTAGATCCCAAATTAACCAGCAGCTCCTTCGGGGGTAGCGCTACAAAAAAAAAATGCCATAAATCTATCCCCTATTTTGTAGGCGCTATAACTTTTGGGCAAACCAATCAATATACACTTATTGCGATTTTTTATACCAATATGTAGAAGAATACATATCTAAACAGAGGAAAAAAATTTGTTTGTTTGAATAAAAAAATGTGGAATATTTAATATAGCAAAAAGTAAAAGATGTTGGGGGTTATTTACGAAAAGCAAATCCACTTTGCACTACAAGTACAAACTACAAGTGCCCTGATAGTGCACTTGAAAGTGCAGTCGCTGTAGATCCGAGGGGGACATGCAGGGAACATAAAAAAACAGCATTTTAGAATGATTGGATAATAAAATCAGCAGAGCTTCCCCTCCTTACAGATCTACCCCTCAGATTTACAGTGACTGCACTTCAAAGTGCAGTTTCAGTGCAATTTCAAGTGCACTTGTAGTTTGTACGTGGATTTGCCTATCGTAAATAACACCAATTGTGTTTTTCTCCAAATTGTCCCTCATCTATTGTTTATAGCGCACAAAAAGAGCAAATACCACCAAAAGAAAGCTCCATTTGTAGGGAAAAAAAGACTTCAATCTTTTTTGGGTTCAGTGTTGCACAACCACGTTATTGTCAGTTAAAGCGACGCAGTGCAGTATTGCAAAAAATTGCCTGGTCATTGAGCAGCCAAATCTTCCGGTGCTGAAGTGGTTAAAATATAATGTAAAAAATATAAATATACAGTATATGGGCCAGATTCAGAAAGTATTTACGTCGGCATATCTAGAGATACGCCGCGTAAATACTAAGAATAGCCGGCGTATCTTTTTTTTGTATTCAGAAAACAAGATACGCCGGAATTCAGCTAAGATACGAGCGGCGTAAGTCTGTTACACTGTCGTATATTAGTTGCATATTTACGCTAGCCGCTAGGTGGCGCTTCCGTCGTTTTACGCGTCGAATATGTAAATTAGGGAGTTACGCCGATTCTCGAAAGTACTTGCGGCAGGGCGTTGTATTTTACGTCGTTTGCGTAAGCGTTAGTCCGACGTAAAGTTACCTCTGCTATATGAGGCGCAGCCAAGTACGGACGTCGGGACAGCGTCGATTTGTACGTCGTTTACAACGTTTGCGTAAATCGTTCGGGAATGGCTAGTTGCGACGTGATTTCACGCATGCGCACTGGGATACGTCCACGGACGGCGCATGCGCCGTTCAGAAAATACGTATATTGCGTGGGGTCCAATTTGAATTAGGCGCCCTTATGTCGGACACTTTGCGCTACGCCGCCGCAACTTATGGAGCAAGTGCTTTCTGAATAAGGCACTTGCCCATAAAATTTGCGGAGGCTTAGCGTAAAGAGCATACGCTACGCCGCCGGATAGATACACATTTGTATTTGAATCTGGCCCTATGTGTATATATATATATATATATATATATATATATAAAATAAAAAAAAACAAAGGTGGATAAATACCACCAAAAGAAAGCTCTATTTTTGTAAAAAAAATGATAAAACATTGATTTGGGTACAGAGTAGCATGACTGGGTAATTGTCATTCAAAGTGTGACAGCGCTTTGGTGAAAATTGGTCTGGGCCGGAAGGGGGGGCGAAAGTGCCCGGTATTGAGGTGGTGAAGTAAATTATTCCAATTATGTCAGTATATTATATTATATTATTATGAAAACTGATGATTATAAAGAAACTAGTCATTTGTTTGTGCTATAAATTGCTACAAACTTGTCCTCTCAGTTTTAATTGTTAATAAAAGAGGAAGGAGGTTTTTGTACGGCTCTGTATCACTGTGTGAGAGGGTAGCTGTTACACTGCTGACAGTAATAAACTGCAATATCTTCTTCCTTTATGTCTCTGATTGTAAGAGTGAAATCTGTTCCTGATCCAGATCCACTGAACCTGGCTGGGGCTCCAGACTGCAGAGTGGTTGCCCAGTAAATAATCAGTGTTGGACGTTGTCCTGATTTCTGTTGGTACCAGTTTAAGCAGGTGCCGATACCAGTACTGGATTTAGCCGAGATGGTGACTGTCTGTCCTGGAGTTGCAGTGATCTCATTCGGAGTCTGTGTCAGTATAGTCTGTGTCCAGGATCCTAAGGAGAGAAAATAAACCAATCAGAATGTAGTGTCTATGTACAGATCATTTATTTTATACAAACTAGGAACCTGAGGATACAACAATATGATAACTTATTGTATTCCCTTCCATATATTATTATCTCTGCAATGCTATTCATATCATTTATTCTGATTTCCATCATCCTGAGAATCTCTCACCCTGAATATAAAGCAGTATGAGAGGCAGCAGAACCCCCTGAGAAGCCATCTTGATGTCTCTGCACTGACACACACAGACTACTGAGATGTCACCTGTACAATGTCTCCTATATAACAGCTGCAATCTGTACAGATCATACGTATGAAACAGGAAATATGCAAATCACATGAATGGAGATAAAAGTTTGTGTAATATATGGTGGCGGACTTACAGTGTATTAGATGTAAATACAGTTCAAGGTTTCTTAACTAACCTGAGCCAATTTTTCCTAGACCATCCAAACCAGGTTCTAAAAGCAGAGATAGAAAAACAAACAAAAACATTTGGAAAAAAAATACTGCGCTGAACTAAATAAAGTGATTGAGAAAATTGCTGCCAGTACCAAATAATTGTAGATACAAAATTGGAAAAATGTTTAAATATAAGGTACGGCATTATATTGATGATACCCAAAAACAATATGACAGATTCTGGAAAATAAACAACATGGAGTACAGACCAAAAGTTTGGACACACCTTCTCATTCCAAGCGTTTTCTTTATTTTCATGACTAGGAAAATTGTAGAGTCACACTAAAGGCATCAAAACTATGAATTAACACATGTGGAATTACATACATAACAAAAAAGTGTGAAACAACTGAATATATATCATATTCTAGGTCAGTGATGGCTAACCTTGGCACCCCAGATGTTTTGGAACTACATTTCCAATGATGCTTATGCACTCTGCAGTGTAGTTGAGCATCATGGGAAATGTAGTTCCAAAACATCTGGGGTGCCAAGGTTAGCCATCACTGTTCTAGGTTCTTCAAAGTAGCCACCTTTTGCAGCAGACACATCTCTAATACAACTGATAAGAGGAGACTGTGTGAATCCGGCCTTCATGGTAGAATATCTGCTAGGAAACCACTGCTAAAGAAAGGCAACAAGCAGAAGAGGCTTGTTTGGGCTAAAGAACACAAGGAATGGACATTAGACCAGTGGAAATATGTGCTTTGGACTGTTAAGTACAAATTTGAGATCTTTGGTTCCAACCACCGTGTCTTTGTGCGACGCAGAAAAGGTGAACGGATGGACTCTACATGCCTGATTCCCACTGTGAAGCATGGAGGAGGAGGTGTGATGGTGTGGGGGTGGTTTGCTGGTGACACTGTTGGGGATTTATTCAAAATTTAAGGCATACTGAACCAGCATGGCTACCACAGCATCTTGCAGCGGCATGCTATTCCATCCGGTTTAGTTGGATCATCATTTATTTTTCAACAGGACAATGACCCCAAACACACCTCCAGGCTGTGTAAGGGCTATATGACCAAGAAGGAGAGTGATGGGGTGCTGTGCCAGATGACCTGGTCTCCACAGTCACCGGACCTGAACCCAATCGAGATGGTTTGGGGTGAGCTGGACTGCAGAGTGAAGGCAAAAGGGCCAACAAGTGCAAAGCATCCCTGGGAACTCCTTCAAGACTGTTGGAAGACCATTTCAGGTGACTACCTCTTGAAGCTCATCAAGAGAATGCCAAGAGTGTGCAAAGCAGTAATCAAAGCAAAAGGTGGCTACATTGAAGAACCTAGAATAGGACATATTTTCAGTTGTTTCACACTTTTTTGTTATGTATATAATTCCACATGTGTTAATTCATAGTTTTGATGCCTTCAGTGTGACTCTACAATTCTCATAGTCATGAAAATAAAGAAAACTCTTGGAATGAGAAGGTGTGTCCAAACTTTTGGTCTGTACTGTATATGTGCAAAAACAATTGTGTGAATAAAAACCAATATTCAAATAGCAAACATATAAAAAGAAAAACATATATATCTATAAATATGCACAATCTGAAAAATACATAAATAAGTGAACGTGATAATCCACTAGAAATAATATACTAGAAATAAGGCACTAAAATACTACTGATAAAAAAAGTCGCAATAATCCACAACTGAATGTGTATAAATCAAAGGAATTCTTGTATAAACATTGTGCAGTGAAGCCAAAAAATTACACTCCTTCCACCAGAAGGGACACCAAAGTGCTGTTGATGCAATCTCCTTACCAGAAGCTGTGACCACAGTCAGTGGTCAGTATGTGCATGGGGTGTTTAATGTCTCCCTGAAGACTCAAGGTTAAAACTGGACGTATGCAGAAGATCGAATCAATAGTATGTGGAGGCCCAGGTCCTCTCTGTGGTCTGCCAACAAACGATAAAAAAATAAGAACAGTCAATGACCACTCTTATACTGCCTAGACACGGATATTTGTCATTCTTTTATGGATTTCTCACTCTTCCTTGTTTTTCCTTTCTTAGTTCTGGAAAAGCTTGGTGTTTGATTGTGTCTTTTCTCAGACTGATTGGGAATGGGAAAGTCTGCCTTTGTTATTGCCAGACCGGCAGCACAGTGGGGTAGTTTTGCCAGGATGCGTCCTTCAATTGAACCCCCAATGGTTCAGCTTCCTCCCGCAGGCAAGATAGTGAAGGACCATCCCTGGATTAGTAGGCCCCAGATGCTCCTGGGCCTACTCTCAGTTGTGAAGCCTCGGGCCAGCCGGCCCCGAGGCTGTGAGACAGCTCGCACACTCCTGAGGCCAGGAGGGTCATCAGGTCGGGATCGGAACAAGACCCCGCCAAACAGTGTCTGTCCCTGTGTCATCTGTGCCCAGTCTTGCCACACAGAGTTAATCCAGCGCTGAGTAATCCTCTTTTAAAGTTCAGTAAAAATTAACAGAATTTCAGATAAAAACTTGTCAAATTAGGTTAAGTCCGTTTCTCTGTTATTGCTTTTCAGTAACAGGTTATTTACAAATCTAGCTTGGACATGTTTATCATAACAAGAGGTGATCCAAAGTTCATTGTATATTACTAGGATATGTTATGATGTTATATCACCTCATGTTATGATAAACAAAACATAACATATGATAAACATGTCCTAGCTAGATATGTAAATAACCTCTCACTCAAAGCAAGAAGAGAGAAAACTGACTTTTGATTTAGGCAGGTTTTATCCGGAAGGCTGTTCATTTTCACTGAACATAAAAGAGGATTACTCAACGCTGGATTAACTCTGTGTGGCAAGACTGGGCACAGATGATAGGAAATCGTATACTCTACATTGTGACATCAAAAACATTTTTTTTTGGGGGGGTTTACAACCACTTTAAGTACCCTTCCCCAGAATGCACAGTGGGTTGACCACCAAAATAGTAAAAAATAAAACAAATAGCTGTATATTTCTTAATATTACCATAATTTACATCCAAACTGTTTAAGGAAGGGGGTCTCTTATCTAATAAAAAAAAATGGCCTTGTGCATTATCCATGTGACGGATCTCAGATACCCCAGGTGGGCACATCCGCCAGACCTTTGTCTTCTGTCCTCCAATTGCACCCGCAGCCTGCAGAGTTGCCATAACCAGCCCTTAACCCCTCAATCACGAGACAATCCACACAGGTGTTGAGGGTTACACATCCAGAGCTTAACTGTTTATTAAATTCCAAGACATACAGTTTTACACACAGTTAGGGACATTCCCCTTAGCCTTGTCTATGAGGGGTGAGGGACAAAGAACAATAAATGGTAACAGAACCTTTGGACATTGAAACAGTCTACAGATACCTAATGAGCAGGGGCGGACTGACCATTGAGTCACTCGGGCACTGCCCGAGGGCCCCATGCCACTAGGAGGCCCCATCAGGATTGCCAGGCTCAGTAAAACCAGGGATAGTATGCAAAAATCTGTGTTTTTTTTTACATCTGTCCCTGATATGTCCGAAACTGACATGTTTTTGATGTGAAAATCCAGAGATTTTAGCTCCCCGCCTCTGCACTGCCTCCTGGCATGGTTGCCATCTGTAAGCCCGGGGGCCCCATGATCTTCTATTGGCCCGGGGGCCCCATGAGTTGTCAGTCTGCCCCTGCTAATGAGATTATGGTAAGCAGGCAGTCTTCTCAATACACCCCCTTTGCGGAGAGATGTCTGCAGTCCAGTCTCCATTGTCTATGTGTCCTAAGTCAACACAATTAGACACTGCAACAAGAGGGGGGGATGGGGAGAAGGGCTGTAACATTACATTAATGCCAGCTTTAGATCCAGTATCTTTTCTGGCCCATAGACTGTCGGTAGGAGGCACGGGCATAGCCCCTTGCAAAACGCACAGTGACAGTGGGTTCTGTCACAATCCATATATGTGTTTTTAAAACAAAAAATGAATTATAAAACTACTCACAAACAATTTTGAGAAAATTCACGACACAAATAGTCTCCGGATGACAGCAATTGGTCTAAAAATGATTAAACTCCAGATGGTGACAGAGGAGGTTTCATGGGCCACTGCTGGTTGACGCGTTTTGAACGATTACCTTCTTCCTTAGAGCCGAGCAGTAATCCTTCGAAACGCGTCAGTTGCAGTGGCCCTTGAAACCTCCTCTGTCACCATCTGGAGTTCATAGTTTTTAGACCAAATTCTGTCACACAGAGATAATTCATTTTTAAATAAAACACATCTAAGGATAATGCACAAGGCTGGTGCACCCTTTTATTCCTTTTCCCATTTGACTACTAAGATACCCCTATCCCTGAGGGCAGCAAGGCCTGTGGCATTATCCACTATGAAACCTAGTCCATCTGGCAATTCACTTGTGTGCAGGAATGTTTGTTTTCTGCTATCAAAATGGACTCTTATCTAAGAAGGACTCTGATGTAAAGGGAACTCTTATGTACAAGGGACTTTGATGGAGACAGTGATATAAGGGGTGCTCTGATGGGGACTCTCATGTAAAAGGGGACCTAATTAGGATGCTGATGAAAGTGGGAGACCTAAGGTGAACTTGGATGTAAGAGCGCTATGATGTGGATCCTGATGTAAGAGGGCACTCTAATGTAAGGAGGGCTTTGATAGGAACCCTGGTGTAAGGAAAGCTCTGATGGGAGTTTGATGTAAGGGGGACATCCAGCCAGAGGATGAAAAAGCAATGTTTTGCATGGCTCCACCCCCTGCCCTAAAATAAGGATTAATCTTCTTATTTTTGAGATATGTGATGGAATGAAACTTGTATATAATTTTGTTTTAAGAGGGCTGTACTGTGCTACACTAGATAATTGTAAAAGTCAGCTCAATTGAAATGGCAACACGGTGTTGCCTTCACATGTACTATTCTTTAAAAATACAGATATTGTTTTGTTTTTTTGATGTCACAATGTAGAGTATAAGGCTCCGTACACACGACCAAATAAATCCGATCAAATCGGTCTGACAGACCGATTTGATCGGATTTGTCTGCTGGGATGTATTGGTTTGATCGTGTACACACGATCAAACCAAAATCCCCGCCGGCAGACAGCGCGGTGACGTTGACGCCACCACGTCACCGTCACCAGGAAGTAAAACACTTCCGCGCATGCGTCAAATCAATTCGACGCATGCGCGGGCAGATATGTCTGCTGGTTAGTGTACTAACCAGCAGACATGTCGGACGGACGGGTTCCCAGCAGACAGATTTTAAAGCATGCTTTAAAATCTGTCTGCTGGAAAAACCCGTCTGTCTGCCCGTACACACGATCGAATCTGTCTGCTGAAACGGTCAGTCGGACCGTTTCCAGCAGATAGATTCGATCGTGTGTATGCGGCCTAAGATTTCCTATCATCTGTGCCCAGTCTTGCCACACAGAGTTAATCCAGCACTGAATTAACAGAATTCCAGATAAAAACTTGCCAAATTATAAAGTCCGTTTCTCTTTTCTTGCTTTGAGTGACAGGTTATATACATATCTAGCTTGGACATGTTTATCATATGTTATGTTATGTTTATCATAACATGAGTTGATCCAAAGTTCATTGTATATTACCGGGATGTGTTATGTGGGGGAGGGGTGGATTTCTCACTTTTTATACTGTGAATCACCTCATGATATGATAAACATAACATAACATATGATAAACATGTCCAAGCTAGATATGTAAATAACCTCTCACTCAAAGCAAGAAGACAGAAACTGACTTTTTATTTAGACAGGTTTTTATCTGGAATTCTGTTCATTTTCACTGAACATTAAAAGAGGATTTCTCAGATCTGGATTAACTCTGTGTGGCAAGACTGGGCACAGATGATAGGAAATCTTATGCCGCGTACACACGATCACTTTATGTGATGAAAAAAAATGACGTTTTCTGTGAAGTAAAAAACAACGTTTTTGAAACTTCACTTTTCAAAGACGATGTTGCCTACACACCATCGTTTTTTTCACAATGCTCTAGCAAAACGAGGTTACGTTCACCACTCTTTTCCATTGAAGCTCACTTCATAACTAGCTTCTGGGCATGCGCGGGTTGAAAAACGTTGTTTTAAACAACATTTTTTTGCTACACACGGTGATTTTTTGTGAAACAAAAAACAACGTTTTGAAAAACCACACAAAAAATTAAAGCATGCTTCAATTTTTTTCTGTCGTTTTTTACAAGACATAAAACGACGTTTTCCCCCACACACGGTCATTTAAATTGACGTTTTTAAAAACGTCGTTTTTTTCATCACATAAAGTGATCGTGTGTACACGGCATTATACTCTACAGTGTGACATAAAAAAAAATTGGGGGTTTACATCCACTTTAACAAGGTTAAAACAGCTTAGTGTTGTACCTTTTTTTTTTTTTGCATTAATACAGCTCAGAGATGGTAAGGTAGTAGTAGTAGTAGTAGCAACTGGGGTAGTCAAGTGAAGGCAAAATAGCCCAGGAAACATGTCAGTAATCAGAAGAAATGCAGATTAGGGTGATCCTCATACTGGTATCGGTATTGGAATACTAAGCATTTGCATGAATATTGGTACTTGTGCAAATGCTCTGACACCTGAAACCGATATGTTCATACCCGGTTCTTTCATCTGTCAGCGGGATTCCCCCACTAACAGCTGAAATGTAAAATAAGAAGCCGGCAATGATCAGTTTGTTAAAGAACGAGGCTGCCACATCCTTAACAACCAATGACTCATTCAGCTGTCAGTGGGGGTTCCCCTGTTGACAGCTGAAGTGTAAACAAATTCCCGGAAAAATTAAGCTGTTAAAAAGAAAAAGCAGCCAGGCAATGTTTATTAACAACATTGCTCAACTGCTGAAATAGAAAGATAGAAAGAAATGTTTTTGCTTTTTTATATCTTTCTGTTTCTTCATCTGCAGATCAGAGATGAACTTTGATCTGCAGATGAAGGCCATTTAACCACTTCAATACTGGACACTTTTACCCCCTTCCTGCCAAGTGCCAATTTTCAGCTTTCAGCGCTGTCACGATTTGAATGCCAATTGGGTGGTCATGCAACACTGTACCCATAAGAAATTGTTGTCATTTTATTCACACAACTAGAGCTTTCTTTTGGTGTATTTAACCCTTTTATGCCTAAGCCTATTTCTGACAATTGTTGCTTACAAGTTAAAAGCTGTATTTTTGTGCTATAAAATTACTTAGGACCCCCAAACATTATATATATATATATATATATATATATATAATTTTAGCAGAGACCCTAGAGAATAAAATGGCGATTGTTGCAAATGTTTTATGTCACACAGTATTTGTGCGACTGTCTTGGGGAAAAAATACATTCATGAATTTAAAAAAAAAACATTAAAGTTAGCCCAAATTTTTTGTATAATGTGAAAGAATATGTTATGCCGAGTAAATAGATACCTAACATGTCGTGCTTTGAAATTGCGAACACTCGTCGAATGGCGAAGAACTACAGTACTTAAAAATCTCCATAGGCGACGCTTTTAAAAAATTTAACGGTTACCAGGTTAGAGTCACAGAGGAGGTCTTTTACTAGAATTATTGCTCTCACTCTGATGATCGTGGCAATACCTCACATACGTTTACATTTGCAGGCACGACTTGCGTATGTGTTTTCTTTTCCGCGTGAGCATGCAGGGACGCGGGTGCTTTAAATTATTTTATTTTTTTAACATTATCCCTAAAAAAAATAAAAAATCGGATCACTTTGATTGCTGTCACAAGGAATGTAAACACCTTGTGACAGTAGTAGGCAATGACAGGTACTCTTTATGGAGGGATCGGGAGTCTAAAAGACCACAAATCCCTGCTTTGCACCTAGAAATATTCAGATCGCCCCCATTGGCAGCCATTTGTTTTAAAAAATTCAATTTGTTTTTAGTTTTATAATATTTTTTTATAAAAAAAATTTAACATACTTCGACCACAGCAATATAATGTTACTATAGTAACACTGTACCACGCTGAGGAAGTGATCAGTATTTATTTATTTTACACATTATATTTGCATATAGCAATGAATTTCATTGCTATAAGCAAACATTTTACTGAATGAAATTGATTCATTCAGTTTGTTTTGTTGTGATTAGCTGTGATTGACCACAGCTGATCACATGGCACAGATGGGTTGGGATTGACCCTGTTTGTACCATGTGATCACAGTGACCAATCACAGCTAGCAACACCATTGTATACAATGAATGGCATTAAAGGAAGCAATTTATTGTTTATAACTGTCATTAAATTTGCTGTGATTGGTATAGTGATTAGTCATCCACACAGTGGGTGACAGATCACGCCGGAACACGGCCCGGAGTGGCTGCGGGAGGCACGTTCTCGGGAGGATGTCATATGACGTCCTGCCGGAACAAAAGGGTTCCGGCCCATCCATCATTTTACAATGACGCAATTAGTCTGCTCAAAAATAGCATCAGCAGTAGCTTCAGTGAGAAGGTGGTAAAACGGATACTGGGTTTCACCAGAATCTTCATCAATATATATGGCAACTTTTTTGGTTGTTGATATGTCTGTAATTTTCATCAATCAGTAATGAAAAGTGACAACAGGAAAGTTGGATTGAAAGGAAGCCATCCATTGCTTACAACTTTAATGTGACCTGCTGTGATTGGTTACAACAGTCACATGGTACCGGCAGCAGGCCAGTGCAGTGATCATTCATTGGCTGTGGACACAGCCAGTTGACCTAGCCAGTGACCAATCATGTCGCAGCACGGCCCCGCGGGCACATGTGAGGAGTGATCCAGGAGGACGTCATATGACATCCACCCGGTTGGATATGAGGCCCGCCCAGCCTTCAATTTACTATAGGCTGGACGGGAAGTGGTTAAAGCAGCCTGTCAAGTAAAACAGAATGTTTTATTACATAGCATATTGTATCATAATTTCACCTCACTATGATGTGATATCATAAAAAATAATACATTACGAAATCACACTACATGTTGGTGGAGAAGTGTTATTAAAGACAATGAAAGAATACAATTTTAGGGGTTTATAAAACATTAATGAATGTCAGAAGCATTTATTCCTGTATCATCAGCTCCATCTAATGGCTAAAATATTGTATTGTTTTCTCACTGAGGTAGTTCAGTAAACTATACTGCTTTTTGGCCACAAGATGGGGCTAAAACTGCAGGCATTAACAGGCAATCCCCAGAGGATTTGGCTGCCAAATGACCTGGCCACTTTTTGTGATTCGGCACTGCGTCACGTTGACACACTGACAATTGCGCGGTCGTGTAACGTGGCTTCCAAACAAAATTGAAGTCCTTTTTTCCCCACAAATAGAGCTTTCTTTTGGTGGTATTTGATCAATAGAGCGACAATTTTTAAAGAAAAGCAATATTTTTTACTTTTTGCTATAATAAATATCGCCCAAAAATATATAAAAAAAAAGTTTGCCTTGTTATACAATATTTTTGTAAAAAAAAAACGCAATAAGCGTATATTGATTGGTTTGCGCAAAAGTTATAGCGTCTTCAAAATAGGGGACAGTTTTATGGTACTTTTGTTATAATTTTTTTTACTAGTAATAGCGGCGATCTGCGATTTTTATCGTGACTGCGACATTATGGCGGACACATCGGCCATTTTTTACACTATTTTGGGACCATTCACATTTATACAGCGATCAGTGCTTTAAAAATGCAATGATTACTTTATAAAGGTGACTCGCAGGGAAGGGGTTAATCAGTAGGGGGCAGGGAAGGGGTTAAGTGAGTGATTCTAACTGTGTGGGGATGGGGCTTACTGTGACACAACATTGATCATGGCTCCCAATGAGAGGGAGCAGATAATCAGTGTCCTGTCACTAGGCAGAACAGGGAGGTGCCTTGTTTATGAAATTGCGGCAGAAAGATCGGACACTTTTTTGAAATCATTGACATTTATACAGTGATCAGTGCTATAAATAGCCACTGATTACTGTATAAATGTCACTGGCAAGGAAGGGATTAACACTTGGGAGAGATCAAGGGGTTAAATGTGTTCCCTCACTGTGTGTTCTAACTGTGGGGGATGGGACTGATTGAGGGAGGAGACCGATCACGTGTTCCTATACACACGATCGTTCTCCTCTCCCCTGACAGGATGTGGATTTGTGTGTTTACACACACAAATCCATGTTCCCGGTCTGTCACGAGCGATCGTGGGTGCCTGGCGGACATAGCGGCCACCGGGGACGCGCATCAGCTTCTCAGTGACACAGCGCCCGCTGTACAGCTACAGCGATTGGCACCGGGGAGCCATTCTGCTGCCGTCAAATGAAGGCGAGCAGTCGACAACACTACTCAGGAGTGGAGTTAACACGGCTGTTTCGGCCTTTTATTAACATAACTTTATAAATAACAGAAAACATAATAACGACATAACAATCCAGGTCATAAGGGTTGCAGGTCCTTGATGGCACCCTGTACCAGAAACTTTGTGTCTGTTTCACCATTTTTGCTAAGTTTTGTCCCCAGATGTCAAACACCGCCTCGGGGACTATCCTAGCTGACTTTAGACACATACCAACCTCACCACTACCTGGTGAGTCTAAATTGAACTAGACCAACTATAGGACCCCATACCTAAGATGGGCCCCACTGTTTTACCAATCACACCATATTTAGACCCCCCATCAAGGACCAAACTGCCAACATCTACAAATTAATACAAATTCAGAGAACACAAACCAAAACAGGACGGGAGGGAGGGACGTTCCTCCAACGACTTCAGATCTGCAACTGATCTACTTCACTCCTCCCCAATAACTATCATCTCATTGCTTCTATCAATTACCGTGTCTGCTCAGCAGGGGCATTGCTAGGTGGCAAAAAGACCAGGGGCTTCAGCCCGAAGTCTGAGTCCGGCACCGGGGGGTGTTACCTACCTGACGTGCACTGAATTACCCAACGCTCACTGACCTATCTGACATACACTGACCTACCTGACACATACTCACCTATCTGACATACACTGACCTACCTGACACATACACTGACCTACCTAACACATACTCACCTATCTGACATACACTGACCTACCTGACACATACACTGACGTACCTGACACACACTCACCTATCTGACATACACTGACCTACCTGACACACACACTGACATATACACTGACCTACTTGACATACACTGACCTACTGTCAAATGCAGCCACTGTACCCGTCAAATGTTCATCCTCCTGGTTATTGTAGGTAATCTTCAGTCTGTCTCCACACAGACACACAATTTGCTCTTGGCTGTGGCTTGCTCACTACAGTTTTCTGGCTATAGAGTTCCTGGTTTGGGCTGTACTGCTTCCTGCTTCAACTCCTTCTACACCTTCTACACCTTCTACTCCTTCTACTCCGTCTACACCTTCTACACCTACTCCTTCTACTCCTTCTACTCCATCTACACCTTCTACTCCTTCTACACCTTCTACACCTTCTACTCCTTCTACTCCGTCTACACCTTCTACTCCTTCTACTCCGTCTACATCTTCTTTTTTTTTTTCTCAAACAAAAGTTTTATTGAGCAAACACAGAGAATAACATACAGTACTCCAGAGCATTTTTACCACCAATATCACAATGAATGGTACACATATAAAGCATCCTAACACTACGCCGAACATAATTTCCCGTTGCAGGGTCCCTATCTCCTTCCCTCCCCCCCATCTCTCCAGTGGATGCATAGAGATAGCTAAAAATCACGTTATCAGGGTCCTAAAATAGGCGATCCCACACAAGATCTATCGGAGCCAGACCTGGAACATTGAGCCACGGGGCCCATAACTTTTCATATTTGCCACTGGCCCCTCTTCTCTGATACACCACCTTCTCCAGCCTCAACGTGATCCCCATCTGTTTAATCCACTCCTGTACCTTAGGCGGTTCAGTGTCCTTCCAGTGTCTCAGTATCATTAGACGAGCCTGAAACAGAGCCCTGTCACTCCTTGCATCATCCTAGCCTTATTCCAGACCTTCTGCATGAGGTTGTACGTGGGGAACCGTTTGTTAGATTTAGCATATTGCAAGGCCTCCAAACCCTCCATCACTTCTCCCCCAGTCGTGAATCTGAGCAGTCGAACCGAGGAGTCCCTCAAGTTCAGCTGCAAATCTCGTTGGGGTCCCGCCACCCTTGCGATATGTTGCAACTGAGAGGCCAGGTAATAGAGCCATGGATTGGGCAGCGCCAATCCACCGGCTTCCTTTGGGCGCTGTAGTTGCTCAAGTTTAACCCTCGGGGGCTTTGTGAGCCAGATCAGGGAGCGAAAGATTGAGTTAATGACTCTAAACTTTTTCAGGGGGATAACTGTTGGGGCGTTGTGTAAAACATAGAGCAGCTGTGGCATAAGGATCATCTTTATGAGGTTCACCCTCCCAACCGTTGACAGTTTCAGCTTGCTCCATACCTTGACCCGGTCGCGGCAGCGACTGATCAAGGGGGTCAAGTTAAGGCCAATATAATCCAATGGGGAAGCGGTAACCTGAATACCCAGGTATCTGAAAGACTCAGACACAGGGATGTCCAGTATAGTGCCAATGGGCGCCGCGGGCCGTCGATCCAGCAAAAGGAGGGAGGACTTGGTCCAATTAACAGTCAAACCCGAGTATTTCCCAAACCGTCGCACTACCTTCATGGCCTCCATTAGTGACTCAGAAGTGTCACCCAGGAGCAGCATGGTGTCATCCGCATATAGCATGATCTTCTCATGCAGATCACCATATTCAAATCCCCGTACCAAGGGGTTAGTCCGAATCATATCCGCGAGGGGCTCGATGGCCAATGCAAAGAGGAGGGGAGACAGGGGGCAACCCTGCCGCGTGCCTCTGTGAAGATCAAAAGTATGCGAGACTCTACCCCCCTCCCTTATCGCCACCACCGGGGATGAGTACAAGAGCTGGACCCATGTAATGAATCCCTCCCCAAAACCAAATTTCCGCATCACTGCCCAAAGATACTCCCATTCTACGCTGTCGAACGCCTTATGGGCGTCCAACGATAGCAAGGCTCTGTCCCCTATGTTGTCTGCCCGTGATTGCATATTAATAAAGAGTCTCCTCAAGTTTATCGCCGTCGACTTCTGCGGCATAAAGCCTGATTGGTCAGAGTGAACTATAGTGGAGATAGCCTCATTCAGTCTGACCGCCAGTACCTTGGCGAGAATCTTTACATCGTTCTGTAATAGGGAGATCGGTCTGTATGATCCCGGGTCAAGAGGATCCTTATCAGGTTTCAAAATCAGAACAATGTTTGCCCTGGTCATAGAGAGGGGGAGCGTGCCCACCTCCCTCGCAGCATTGAAGACCTTCAGCAGGTGTGGGAGTATCAACTCCCCATACTGCTTGTATACTTCCGCTGGAAGGCCATCGTCCCCGGGGGCCTTCGAGTTAGGGAACAGGCTGGTCGCCATCTGCAACTCACCGAGGGACAGCGGGGCATCAAGCATCTCCCTATGGGAGGCCGACAACTTGGGCAATTGTATAGGGTCTAAATACTCAGCCAGAGAGTCTAGTGAATATGACATTTTGGAGTCATACAGGGAGGAGTAGAATCCCACTAGTTCGGAAAGGATTTGATCTGGGGAATTAGTCACCCCCCCGCTGGCAGTACGCAGCGCCCCTATAGAGGGCGACAACTGCTGGGCATGGGCGATAGTTGCTAACATGCGACCAGTATGCTCCCCCTCCTCATAGAATGCCGCCTTTTGGAAGAAGCGTTTCCTCTCCGCTCCCGAGGTCGTGACCCGGTACAGGGCATCCTGCGCCGACAGCCACGCCTCCCTATTATTGTCAGATGGATCTGCAATGAATTTGCTCTCTAGGCTTTCTGCCATCCTTTCCACCCCTTCCCGGTGTGCATTAGACCGTCCCTTGGTGGCCTGGATCTCCTTGATGAGTAAGCCCCTCAAGACGGCCTTAAAGGCTTCCCAATTGACCGCCATGTTGTCAAAGTCAGCATGCACCCGCCAATATTCCTCAATGCGGGCCTCTATGTGGTCATGAGAAGTGAAAAGGTTCAACCAGAAGGCGTTCATCTTCCACGGGGCCTTGGCCACCGCCGAAGGGGGACGCACCTCCAGGGAAGCAATCAGTGGGGAATGATCCGATACACTTCTCAGGCCATACGCCACATCTACAACATACCTCTCAGCAGCATGAGAACACAGACAGAGATCTATCCTAGATAAGGTCGAATGGCTTTTAGAAAAACATGAGAACTGTTTCTCCCCTGGGTGTCTAGCTCTCCAAGGATCCCTCCACCCCACTTCCTCTACCAGTTTCCGTAGGGCCGTACTGCGCATCCCCATCCTCCCACCTCCCGGCGGATGTTTATCCATGTTAGGATCCATGTAGCAGTTGAAGTCCCCGAAGGCAAACAAGGGTACCTCCGGGAACCTCACCTGGAACTCAACCAAAGCCCGCAGCACCTGATTGTTATACGGGGGAGGCACATATACAAAAGCAAGAATACATTTAAAAGTAAACAATTTGCATAAAAGAAAAACATATCTGCCTTCAGCATCCACATCCGCCTGTAATTCTTCAAAGTCCAGTGCACTATGCACCAGCACACTCACCCCCCTAGAGTACGAGGTGTGAGTGGAATGGTACACCCTGCCCGCCCACCGATACCCCAAGCAGGACACAGTGTCAGGGGTTAAATGAGTCTCCTGGAGTGCACAAATAGCCGGTAACCGCTTCCTCATCAGGGATGACACCATTGATCTTTTCAGGGGGTCCTGCAGTCCCCGGACATTCCATGATAACACAGTTACTGTCGCCATCAGGGGGGTTGATGCATAACTTCAGAAGAGGAAAAGACATCACCGTCCCAGCCACCCTCCACCCCCCCAGTTGAAGGTGTCAGCGCATTAAGCCAGGCCAGGAATTGGGACAGGGCAAACATCCAGGTGGCAAAAAAAGTAAAGGAAGATCTTCCATAATTAGACCAAGAAAAGTATAAGCGGGCTCTGGAGTAAACTGAAAACTGGGAGCAAGCTGAGATGCACAATTGTGCATCGATTTCCTTTCGTAGCAGGCCATCCGCCTGTGAGGGGTATACCCCCATCTGCACATACGCCCTTTGTGGGCTCAAACTTTGGGGAGCCAACAGGCAACCCCGGCAACTGCGGGACAACAGGTCCCTCCGAACTTCAATTCGGCCACCAACCGTGGCAGCCCCGTCAGCTCTCGTCTTCGCTGGGTGTGGTAGTAACAGCATTTCCGAACTCACATTTTAGCACCAAAATATAGGGGTAATGTGTGTTTCCGGCCTTACCCTCATGCGAGGGAGCAAGTATGCAAGGTAGACAGTGTTCAGTCCGAGTGTCCATCTTCTGCCTCGGGTGGTCTCCTGGCCTGACGGAGTGCCCCTTCGTTGGCATCCAGCCAGTCTGAGGCATCAGCAGGGTGCTCAAAGAAATGGGCCTGTCCTCTGAGAATGACTCGGAGTCTCGCCGGGTACAGCATAGCATATGGTGCCTGCACCCTCTGCAGGCGCTTCTTAATTTCAGTGAACCGAGCCCGGCTCTTCTGCACTGCGGCGGAAAAATCCGGGTAGAATGAGACCCGTGTGCCATTGAACTGAACATTCCGCTTTTCCCTGGCAAGTCTCAGTATTATTTCTCTGTCTCTGTAATTTAAAAGACGGGCAAGGATCGGGCGGGGAGGATTGCCCGGTGGGAGAGGCCTTGAGGGCACCCTGTGTGCTCTCTCCACTGCGTATAGATGCGTGAATGCTTCTTTGCCAAAAACATCAGTCATCCACTTTTCCACAAACTGCGTGGGGTCCCGTCCCTCCACCTTCTCTGGCAAACCCACTATGCGCACATTATTGCGTCTAAGTCTATTTTCAAAATCTTCTGCGCGCATATCCACAGCCCTGGCCAGTCGTGTGGTAGCCTGGGTTTCTCTGATTAATGGGGGCAGCTTATCCTCTAGGTCACTAATCCTTCCTTCCGCAGCTGTGGTTCTTTCCCTCATTTTCTGTATGTCATGGCGGATCAGGCACACCTCCTCCTCCAGACTCCCAAACCTGAGCTGCAGGCCATTGACTGACGCTGTGCACTTGTTCACTGCCTTTAGTATGGCAGCCAGCGTGGGCTGTTCTCCCCCCTCCGCCTCAGTGTCGTTTGCTTCCCCTTGCGGGTCATCAGAGCTTCCCCCTGCCTGCTCCATTATGGCCCCTGCTCCCTGTACTTCTTCCTCCTCCTCCGTTTCCATGTCACTCTGGGGGGCACAGTCATCCAGGGGAAGCACACCTGCCACTCCGGGCTTCCCTGCCAGCTTCTGGGCATAGTATCTCATGTCCTTAGGGGGGTCTCCGGGGGTCTCTTTAGCCTTTTTCAGGGCTTTACTCACCCCCTCCTTCCCCTTGTCTCCTCCGCACGCCTTCTGTGCTGATGGTGGAGCGGCGCCATCTTGGGAGTCCAGCCTGCCGCCGTCTGTCTTCTGTCCCCGGGTCATCATACCCTCCAGCCGTGATCCAACAGCAACCGAGTGGTGGGGGAGTGTTCCCCTATCCGTCAGACCAAAAAATCGCGGGTGTAAACGGTGCCAGAAACCGGATTCTTTCAGGATCAGTGCGGAGCTCAGTGAACCTGCGTCCGTTCACATGCCGTGCTGGCCACGCCCCTCCCCGTCTACATCTTCTACTCCTTCACAGCTTTGGCTGGCCTGATTTCCTTTTGTGGTACAACATCCAGCTGACTCCATATAGAGGCCATAATGTGGTATTGTCCTGATCACTGTGTTTCGGCCACTAGATAGAGCTGACAGTCACAGGAAATAACCTTTTCTATGCAAATTATGGGAATTTTTCCCTTATGGCACAGCACAGCACAGCACAGCAAATTCTTTATCAAGTGGACCTCTTATGCCACACACGATCGTTTTTCGGCATGAAAAAAAAGGAAGTTTTTCAGCATGTAGAAAAAACAATGTTTGTTCCAACTTCATCATTAAAACGTTGCCCACACACGGTCGTTTTAAAAGAATGCTCTAGAAAAGCGTGGTGACGTACAACACGTACAACAGCACTATAAAGGGGAAGTTCCATTCGGATGACGCCACCCTTGGTGCTGCTGTTGCTGATTTTGTGTTATTAAAGCGGAATTTCACCCTAAATATAAGATCTCCCATGTGATTCTGCGCCTGCGCACAGACCTAGGAGCTGACTGCGCAGGCGCCGTATTTCTCCGAGTCCTACGGCTATGGCGCGTCACGCCCTCCGAAATAGGACTCGGAGAAATACGGCGCCTGCGCAGTCAGCTCCTAGGTCTGTGCGCAGGCGCCGCATTTTCGCCGAGATTACCCGAGTCCATATTGGGTATTTTCGGAAGATGTGACGTGCTGTACTGGCGCCGTCCACTGCGGGGGAAAAAAATGAAATTACAGGATAATACAGTAAGTGTGGGATAAAAAAAACAGCATACTGGCGCTGACGCCAGTATGCTGAATCACATGGGAGATCTTATATTTAGGGTGAAATTCCGCTTTAAAAGACGATTTGTGCTTTTCTGTCTGTTACAGCGTGATGAATGTGCTTACTCCATTATGAACGGTAGTTTTACCAGAACGAGAGCTCCCGTCTCATAACTTGCTTCTGAGCATGCGTGGGTTTTTCATGTCGTTTTAGCCCACACATGATAATTTTTTACAACCCGAAAAACGACATTGTTTAAAATGTCGTTAAAAATGCGGCAAGTTCAAATTTTTTTTTTTCGTTTTTCAGAACCCGAAAAATGATTTAAATTAAATTTTTTGTTTTTTTCATACCGAAAAACGATTGTGAATTATGTTCAAAAATGGTTTCTATGCTAAATGATGTGCTATCCACTATGAGGTTCTTTACACAGTGACAGTGCATTCATCTGTCACAGTATGTATATATTGTATCAGTGGCGTATCCACGGTATGGCAGCCATGGCAAGTGCCATGGGCGCTATGGGGGGTTGGGCGCCAAAAAACCCCCCAAAAAATCCCACCTGTCCTCCTGAGGCTGCGGCTGCCTCCCGCACTATAGCCCCGGCATGGCACTTCACCTGAAAATACTTCTACTTAGCTGCTTGGCTGTATGGAGTGTGACAGGTGCCCCCCCATGTTTGTTGACGAATGTGACCTGCCACTCGGCCAGATCGTCATTCGGCTAACTGGAGGAGGCTCCGTCTAAAGCTCCGCCTACCCTCCTCTGAGCGCCTTCATCTTTTCCCTCTAGCGAGCGGGTCGGTGAGTGACGTCACCCGTCACGAGAGGTTTCTTCTGAGGAGGACCGAGAGGAGACCTGCACCATTAGGGGAACCCCCAGGCAGCAGCACTGCAGAAGCAGGCCAGGTACCGTACTATAGTCACACATGTGAAGTCACAACGTACCTAATCTACATATCATGTGCATTTATGAAGTTGTGCCAAGTTCCAACTGCCAGTGCCAAGCAGCCAATCAAATATAATGCTTACTTGCTCAATACAGATTAAATAAATTGTAATTATGCAAAGCCATAGATATCATAAAGTGATTTGTTGCACAAATCACGTTATTTATGATATCTATGGCTATTCTGACTCCGATTGTTGTGATAGCGATATATCCCTTGCTGAGACCTCTATGCCTGGCCTGTATAAGCAGATATACTCACTGCGGACAATCCTTGTCAGATAGCTGAACTCATTCAAAAGAGGTGTTTATTCTTTAACTTCAGGGGTTACAGCAGATAACAGGAACAGCAGATGAATGGTGATAGTATTGTGCGGTCAAAAGATGATGCCTTTCCTAAGTACTGTGCAGATTACATGTGTGTCCTTGTTACATGTGGCTTGCTAGCTGTGGCGATGACACAGGAAGTTCTGCACACAGGAAGAAGGGAGGGGCATACATACACTGGAAATATGTCGTAACTCATAAAGAATCACAGAAAAACATGTACATTGCAACAAAGGGCCACTAGATGGCAGCATAGGATAACACATAGATTTAGCCATGAGAAAATAGTTAGACAAACCACACTATATAAACTCTAATCTATGTTACAATGCTAATATTAACTGAGGCTATGCATCTCATATTCTATGCCCCTATTGGGGCAGCACAATGCCTTTACATAATTACAATTTATTTAATCTGTATTGAGCAAGTAAGCATTATATTTGATTGGCTGCTTGCTTCTTTTCGCCACATCACTGTCATAACCTAGAGTGACTCCTCCCCAGGGCTAGAACTGACTCCAGTAGTAATCGGCGTGCGTCCTAACAGTAGGACGTACGGCTCCTGGAGCCAGACAGGCAGGGTTTTCCTCCCCCTGCTTAGCCTCTGCTGTTTGAGCCGTCAGATCTGCTCTGACCCTGAGCCGCCCCTGGATCCCTTGGTTCTCTTCTCTCCCACCGTGAGCCTCAAGGTAAGCCCCTGATATAGGGGCCATCTCCACCACCCCCTCCACCTCCCCAAGCATCCTCCCCAGGTAGATCCTACCTTCCATCACCTTCCCTGGAACCGATTGGCGGCCGTCCTTGTCAGGATAAGCCGCCGAATCGGCTGAACGCTGGGGTCTCCTCCCCTCTTCTTACCCCACATTACTACCCACCTGTCAGCAAAACCTTCCCCTCGGAGCCTCCCCGCGATTTCCCGTTTGCTCCCCTGAACCGCGCCGGCCATCACTGATTCGCGGCCGCCGCGGCTTAGGAAAGGCCGCGGCTTCATCCGCGGCCTAGCGGCGCGCCGCATTTTCGGCCAAATCTTCCATTGTAGCCCCCAGGAGCTCACCCCAACCACTGTGGGTACTCATCCACCCCTGGACTCAACAACCAGCCCCCCCCCCTGGCTCACTAATCCACCCAGTTGGCTACATACCAGCCTGGGTCCCATGTCCTGCTCCTGGTCGGCGGCCATCTTGGTACACCCAGCCGTGTCAGCAGTGTTAGCTTCCCCCCCCACCCCCCCTGTCACAACTTAAACAGCACTTGATCCAGGGGCTTGCCCGATCGCCTTTCAGGGATCAGGAAGGAATTTTTTCCCCTACCAAAGGCAAATTGGCATAGCAGCGGTAGGGGTTTTTTGCCTTCCTCTGGACCAAGCCGGGAGGATTCATTGAATCCTCTCTTCATCGCCACCAAAAGGAACGTCTTTTCCCCCGGTGAATGGCGACCATGGCTGAGCGGCGGTACTCCGCAGAAACCATTTGGGATTTGAGGCGTTTCGCCGCAATACTGCCAGCCATCACCAAAAAGACCCTAAGAATTGAGCACCTTTTGAGGATCGATCGACGATCGACCGTCAAAAATTTTAGCCGTTTACCCCAACCTAAGCGCATTTCATGTGCTCTGATCAACACAAGATCGGCAGTAAAACATCGACTTGAAATCCATGATTTCATTCTACTACACGACTTAGACTGCCTCTTCATTACAGAGAGCTGGCTCACAGCCGACTGTAACACCATTCTAGGAGAATTGGTGCCAGAAAACTACCGTATTATAACGGAAAACAGAATAGGGCAAAGAGGAGGAGGACTGGCGGTGATCCATAAGACGCGTCTTGCGATCACAAAACCAAGCCTCCAAAACCCGCTTCCATTCATGGAAACCCTTACTCTTCAACTGCAAGTAAACGGCCAGGAGACCGTCCGGATTCTACTCTGCTATAGGCCACCTGGCCCCAAGTCGCAGCTGCTCCCATCTTTGACGGACTTTGTCTCCACTTATACCCTGAATAGCAAACACCTTTTGTTGCTCGGGGATTTCAACCTTTGGGCCAACTCCCCGCAAGACCCCATTGCCGACGCCTGCATCGACCACCTGGAAGGATTAGGGCTTCAGCAACTAGTATGTGGGCCCACACATGCTTCAGGTCATACGCTCGATCTTATTTTCAGACAAGATCTGGAAATAAAAATCTTGGAAAATGAACCATTGCCATGGACAGATCACCATGCAATCAAATTCATTATTGCCGAATTCCCCCCCTTAACAAAAACATCAAATCCAGTGACAACACACTGGACCAGATGTCAGAAGAAGCTCCATTCGGAACTCTTCAAAGCCACGTTAGGGGGAAAAATAAACACAATTCAGCCGCACCAATCAGCGGATGAAACATTAGAGGCCATAAATACAGCACTATTGCAGTCAGCTGACTTGATAGCGCCGAAACGAAAGACCCAGATCAGGAAAAACAACGCCGGCTGGTTCAACAACCAGCTGGTGTTACTGAAGCAAGAGCGTAGAAGGGCAGAAGCAGCCTGGAAAAGAAACCCTTCAGATGAGAACCTCGCGATTTACAAGGCAATTACCAGGAAATACTACAAGCAAATCTTCGAAGCCAAGAAAAACTATTTTTCTGAGGCTATCAACGGTGCCCTAAATCGCCCCGCGAACTCTTCAAGCTGGTCACTCAGACCATGAATCCAGAATGTCTTGAAGCCCCCAACTTGGATACACAAGAATTTTGCGATGAGTTGTCGGATTGCTTCATTAACAAAATTGAGGCAATCCGGCAAAGCATTCAGCAGAATAATTGCCCTCCCAGCCCCCCCCGTAGCCATTTACACAGCACCGGCAGCAATTCACCACAGTTTGGTGAGTTCACGCTGGAACCCATCTCCATTCAGACCACTAAAAATATCATCGGCACTCTGCGCAACAGCACTGCGCCAAATGATATTATCCCCACCAAACTGCTGAAGGAATGCGCCGACATCCTGGCACCTCCTGTCACGCAGCTTATTAACCAATCCTTCAGGGAGGGCAAAATGCCCTCCCAGCTGAAGGAGGGCTTCATTCAACCCATCTTGAAGAAAGCCACCCTGGATCCTAAGGATCCACTTAACTGGCGCCCCATAACAGGCCTAAATGTTCTCTCCAAGGTAATGGAGAAGGTAGTGGTACAGCAGCTGCAACAGCATCTAGATACCCACAACTTACTCGACCCATTGCAATCGGGATTCCGTCCCGGACACGGGACGGAAACAGCATTGCTTAAGATATGGGACGACGTTCTCGAGGCCGCAGACGAAGGAGAATCTTCTCTTCTGGTTCTGCTGGACCTAAGCGCAGCCTTTGATACAGTTGATCACAGGCTGTTATTGACTCGGCTGGCTAAAATAGCCAAAGTCGCAGAAAGCGATCTATCTTGGTTCTCCTCTTTTTTGGAAAACCGATCGCAAATAGTGAAGCTAGGACCCTTCACTTCTAAACAACGCACATTATCGTGCGGGGTCCCTCAAGGATCTCCCCTATCGCCGATGTTATTCAACATCTATCTGCGTCCTCTTTTTGATATCATCAGCAGCCAAAAACTGCTATATCACTCTTACGCAGACGACACGCAACTGTACTTCCGCATTTGCAATAAAAAGGATCACCACCTCAATCTAGAGACATGCCTCTCTTTGATAGAGGACTGGATGACAAAGAGTTATCTCAAACTCAACGGAGCGAAAACAGAACTTCTCCTGTTTCACGCCAAGCGTAGCAATCAATCGATAACAACCTGGATCCCCCCGCCCATTCTGGGCAAAGTCATCACCCCTAGCGCCAAAGTCAAAAGTCTGGGGGTCATTTTTGACGCCGACATGACAATGAACGCACAAATAGGGGCAGTAGTCAGCGGATCTCACTATCTGCTGCGCCTACTACGCAGACTCACGCCTTTTATTCCCAAGAAAGACATAGCGGTCGTGGTGGGAGCGATTGTAAACTCCAGATTGGACTATGCAAATGCCCTTTACCTCGGACTTCCCAAGTACCAAATCACTCGTCTTCAAGTCGTTCAAAATACGGCCGCCAGACTTGTGACTGGGAAAAAACCCTGGGAATCAATCTCACCCTCGTTGAGATCCCTTCACTGGCTACCAGTCAAAGACAGAATCACCTTTAAAGCACTCTGTCTAACGCATAGATGTATCCATGGGAATGCTCCCCATTATCTATGCGAAAAATTAAAAATTTACAATCCCAATCGTATTCTACGATCCAATAACCAAAATCGGCTTCAGATACCGAAAGCCAGATACAAGTCCAAAGGAGACAGGAGATTCGCTGTCCAAGGTCCCAGACTATGGAACGCCTTACCAGCCAGCATTCGACTGGAGGAGAACTACCTGGTCTTCAGGCGAAAGATCAAGACGCATCTCTTTTGATCTCAAAGGAGAAAGGAACAACAAGCGCCCAGAGGCGATTTATTTCGCATGTGCTGCGCTATACAAGTTCTTCATTCATTCATTCATTCATTCATTCATTCATTCATGTGCCTGGCATATGGTGACTTGGGCTACTTTCACACTGGGGCGTTGTGCCGTCGGCAGTAAAGTGCCGCTATTTTAGCAGCGCTTTACTGTCGTTTTTGCAGCGCTATTCGGCCGATAGCGGGGCGCCTCAAAGACTTTTTTTAGCGTTCTGCCAGCACACTGCTAGCGGCCCAAAAGGGTTAAAACCATTCGCAAAGTGCCGCTGCAGCAGAATTTTGCTGGCGGTTCAGCGGCGCTGCCCATTGATTTCAATGGGCAGGGGCGCTTTAGAAGCAGTGTGTACACCGTTCCTTCAGGGCCTCAAAGATGCGGCTAGTAGGACTTTTTTGAGCATCCTGCCAGCACACTGCTCCAATGTGAAAGCCCTCTGGCTTTCACATTGGAGTGAGAAAAGAGGCTCTTCAGGGCGCTTTGCAGGTGCTATTTTGTAGCGCCTTCAAAGCGCCTCAGTGTGAAAGTAACCTAAGACCCCTTTCACACTGAAAGAGTGGATCCGTTCACTCCAATGTGAAAGCTCAAGTGCTTTCACACTGGAGCGGTGCGCTGGCAGGACATTAAAAAATGTCCTGCAAGCAGCATCTTTGAGGCGCTGTAGGAGCGGCTCCTTTGCAGGCGTTTTTTAACCCTTTTTCGGCCGCTAGCGGGGGGGGGTTTAACCACTTTAGACCCGGATCAAAATGCAGGTAAAGGACCTTGCCCCTTTTTGCGATTCGGCACTGCGTAGTTTTAACTGACAATTGCGCGGTCGTGCGACGTGGCTCCCAAACAAAATTGGCGTCCTTTTTTCCCCAAAAATAGAGCTTTCTTTTGGTGGTATTTGATCACCTCTGCGGTTTTTATTTTTTGCGCTATAAACAAAAATAGAGCGACAATTTAAAAAAAAATTCAATATTTTTTACTTTTTGCTATAATAAATATCCCCCAAAAATATATAAAAAAACATATTTTTTCCTCAGTTTAGGCCGATACGTATTCTTCTACATATTTTTGGTAAACAAAATCGCAATAAGCGTTTATCGGTTGGTTTTCACAAAATTTATAGCGTTTACAAAATAAGGAATAGTTTTATTGCATTTTTATTAATTTTTTTTTTTTTTACTACTAATAGCGGTGATCAGCGTTTTTTTCGTGACTGCGACATTATGGCGGACACTTCGGACAATTTTGACACATTTTTGGGACAATTGTCATTTTCACAGCAAAAAATGCATTTAAATTGCATTGTTTACTGTGGAAATGACAGTTGCAGTTTGGGAGTTAACCACGGGGGGCGCTGTGAATTTGAGTGTTCCCTGTGTGTGTGTTTACAACTGTAGGGGGGTGTGGCTGTAGGTGTGACGTCATCGATCGCGTTCCCCTATTACAGGGATGACGCGATCGATGCTGCGGCCACAGAGAAGCACGGGGAAGTCGTGTTTACACACGGCTCTCCCCGTTCTTCAGCTCCAGGGACGTATCACCGCACTGCAGCGGCGATCGGGTCCGCGAATCCCGCGGTCCCGTTCCTGGAGCTTCGGACCGGGTCACGGGAGCTCGCGGCGGGCGTGCGCCCGTGACCCACGGCTGGGTACTAAAATCAACGTATATATACGTTGATGTGCCCAGCCGTGCCATTCTGCCGACGTATATGTGCAGTAGGCGGTCCTTAAGTGGTTAAAAGCACCCCGCTAGCGGCTGAATAGTGCCACTAAAAATAGTGGCCCTTTTCTTGTCGATGCCCCTGCCCCAGTGTGAAAAGACGCCTTAAAGTTATCATGATGTGCATGTGTGCTAAGACAGTGCCGCTGGTGATCCTTCTCCCTCTCTCCCCTTGTATAGTGTCAGAGGCACTGGCGCAGCATTGGCAGAGGACTGTATCCATTATGAGGAAACATCCCCTGCACTGCTGCGTGTCCCTGATCACAGTGCCACTGCCAGTGAGTGTGACCTGTATGTGTACCACTGCAAGCAGTCCCTGTCTCTGATGTTCCGTTCCGCTCTGCCTTTCTGCTCAGTGCTGTGCCAGTACACCGCACGATTCCTCCGCATTTATGGGTGCTGGTAAGGCCGCAATTATGGGTGCTTGTAAGGCCGCAATTATAGGTGCTGGTAAGGCCGCATTTATGGGTGCTGGTATTACTGTGGTTATAGGTGCTGATATTACTGCACTCATGGGTGCTGGTAAGGCCGCATTTATGTTTTGACAGGGGCACAATTTCAGTGCTTGCCATAGGCGCCATTTTCACTAGATACGCCTCTGTATTGTATATATTGGGCCAGATTCAGGTAGATGCGCGCATATTTTCGCCAGCATATCGCATCGCATATACGCTGCGCTGACGCAAACTAGCGAGTGAAGTACAGTATTCACCAAGCGCCTGTCCGTTACTTTGCGCCGGAGTAACGGAAATGCGCTGGCGTAACCCGACGCAAGTGGAAGTGGGTGTGATCATAAGTAAATGATGGGCGGAGCCCAGCGCAGAGGCTTACGTTCAGCGCATCATCCACGGAGCATGCGCAGTGAGTGAGGCTTCACTCGGTCCCCTGTGCGCATGCTCACAACTTCCGTCGGCACCACTTCACGGTAAACGTCAGCGCAATGTGTTCCGTTGTACGTTTAAAAGCGCTAGCGGAAGTGCCATTCCGGCGCAAAAGTATTTCCGTTTCCCCCCACCCCAGGGAAGTTACTTTTGCAAAGAGATGGCTGCTCCCGCTCCCCCCAAAGAGAGGAGAAACCTTAATTTCAATTCACAGGAGGTCTCTGTTATAATCTCCGCTATGGAGACTTTTAATGACTTCCTCCATGGCAAAAAAAGTCGGAAGACCAGCCAGGATAGGAAGCAAGCCATCCTGGAGACCATTGCTGGCAGGGTGAATGTTTTGGGGTACTCCACCCGGACTGCTGGCGATATACAAAAAAAAAAAATGACCTGCGGCGCAAGGTCCGTGGCAAGGTGGCCACCATCAGGAGGCATGAGAGGGGCACGGGTGGTGGACCACCATGTGCGGTCAGCCTGACCACGGCCTGACCACGGCGGAGGAGGTGGTCGCCCGCTGCCTGGACAGGGAGCAGTTGGAGGGGGTCCTTGGATATGACTCCATGGAGGAAGGCTCCAGGACAGGTAAGTGATTTTTACCCCCTTTTTGGTGTGTTGCAAGTGTGTGGGACCACCCAACATGTGTCTGCTTTGTGTCATCCACAGATGACGGAGCTGGGCCATCATCTGTTGGCGGCCAGTCCACCCCATCCCCCCAACGGCATCCTGTGCCCGAGCCCCTGGGTGGTCAAGAGACCGAGGTGGAGGAGAGTGCCCACACCTCACCTGCAGAGGTGGTTGAGGAGCAGCCTGTTGTGGCAGAGCAGGACATTATTTTATTTTTGGAGGAGTCCTCCCCTTCTGCAGGGCCCTCTGTAATACCCTCCCCCATCCTAGGAAGCCCCTCAAGGGCGACTCCATCCCCCCGGGGACAACCATCTCCTGGCCCCAGGAAGGCCACCCGGAAGACCAGGGGGGTGTCTGATCTGGTCCAGGACCAGGTGGCGAGGGATCACGCCAGGCAGACCCAGCAAATGGGGGACATAGTTGGGCACCTGGACAGAGTGGCTGACAACCTGTGCTCCGTGGCCCAGATATCCAATGCAGTGCAGGATGTCAGCTGCAACTGCGCTGTAGTGGTGGCCAGTCTGGGGGAGGTGCAGGGTGATATAAGGCACCTCACTGCAGCCGTCCAGGCAAACACTGCTGCCATCCGGGACCAGGGGAGGCAGAGTCAGCGGGCCCAACAATACCAGGTCACCCGGCAGCTCAGGATGCAGGCCCAGCAGCTCAGGATGCAGGCCCAGACAAACCTCTGTTACCTCGGCCGGATAGCCATGGCCTTGGAGGGCATGCAGGCCAGACCTGCCAGGAGTGGCCCACCCGGGGATCAGCCACCTCCAGATGCCCCCCCACCCCCACCCACTCCATCCAGGCAGCTGAGGAGCCAGAGAGGGGCCACCAGAAGGAGCCCCCGGCATCCCAGATGATGTTTTTTTTTTTTTTTTTTGTTCTTAATGCTCAGGATATGAGATTTTTATTTTATTTCTTCTTAATGCTCAGGACATGAGATTTTTATTTTATTTCTTCTTAATGCTCAGGACATGAGATTTTTATTTTATTTCTTCTTAATGCTCAGGACATGAGATTTTAACTTTATTTCTTCTTAATGCTCAGGACATTGATATTGATACTGCACACGTTGCAGTGTGAATGGTGTGTGAATGTGAGGGGGTGGCACTCCTGCCAGTAAGGGGTGTCACCCTCGGCCGTGGTGGAGAAGTTATCCCCACGGCTGTGTGAATGACGTGTGAAAGGTGTATGAATGGACAGCGACATCATTGGGGCCTTGACGCTGGCGTTGCTGCTCCCAAGTCCTACATGTTGGACTTGGGCTAATCCAATGCGATGTGGATGTGGTGTGTGTGATCTAGGGACATCAGTGGTGTGCATGCGTGCATTGTCCGTGTGATCATTGTATTTGTTTAGTGTCCAAAGATGCCTACGGCGAGGACCCTACTGACTGCTCTTCCATCAGCAGACTGGGTCTCCTCTGGCAGGGGGGGATTGTCTGGTTGGGGGGTCAGGTCATCACGTATGTCAATCTGCAGGCCTTTTCTCATGGCAAAGTTGTGCAGAATGCAACATGCACCGATGATCTGACACACAAAGGTAGGGGAATACAATAAGGCCCCCCCAGACTTATCTAGGCAGCGGAAACGGGACTTCAAGAGCCCAAATGTTTGCTCCACCACTGCACGGGTTTTGATGTGTACTTCATTGTATTTTCTCTCTCCTCTGGTTTGGGGGTTCCGGAAAGGAGTCATGAGATGGGCTCCCAGTGCATATGCAGAGTCACCTGTAAGGGAAAAGACAGGAGGATGTTAGTCATGCATGTGGCCCTTGTGATGTGTGCATCATGGGGGGCGACAGTCATGCCTGCCACCCATGTCACTCACCAACCAGCCAGCTGTCCCCATACATGTTCTGTTCGAATTCCATTGGGATGGGGCTCTGATTGTATATGAAGCTGTCATGGCTGGATCCGGGGTGTTTGGCACGGACGTGCCATATGAGGCGTTGGGCATCAGCTATCACCTGTATGTTGATGGAATGCCAATGCTTCTGATTGCGTTATATGTGCTCTGTGGCACTGGGGGGCTGTAGGGCCACATGTGTGCAATCAATGGCCCCCACAGTGCGTGGGAATCTGGCAATGCTGTAGAAATCTGTCATTGCCTTCAGCCGCAGCTCCTCAGTGGTGGGTCTGATGAACTGGTTGGACATGCGTCTGAGGATTGCAGGGACAACCTGGTGCACACATCTGCTCATGGAGGACTGTGACATCCCAGCCACCACTCCACTTGTACGCTGGAATGATCCACTGGCTAGGAAATGGAGTGTTGCCAGTACCTTCACCAGTGGCTGCACTGCTTGTGAGCGGTGTGTTGGGCTGGTGATGTCATCCTGCAGGGTTGTGGTTAGTTCAAGTATTGCATCAGGGCTGAATCTGAAGAGGCGATACACCTCCTCATCCCCCATGCCAAAGAGGCTCATGCGCGTGCGGTATATCCTCTCACGTGCCCGCCTCCTTCGTTCCGGGGGACCCATCAGTAGTGCTAGGACCGCGACTGCCCCTGGCATGTTGGCACACAGAGGTGTTGTCCTTGCACGTGTGGTTGTTCAGCTTGCTAGTTTCGTCGGTAACGCTCTCCTGCTGACCTGTGGCCGCCTGGAGTAAAGATAAAGCAGCTACTTGTAGAAATAACTTTGCGCCGGACGGACGAGATACGCGCGGCGCATGTAGCCATCGTATGGTGCTAATCCGTTCGCGAATCGGGAAATCTCCCTCATTTGCATATTTGCATCGCAAATCAATAGGCGCGACGGATGCGACAAGCGAAAATATGCGCTAACGATACTCTGGTGAGGGAAAGTTAAGCCGATCGGAAAAGGCCAGTTTTCTGGCGCATCTAGTTTGGTGGGTACGGCCACATAGATACAACGGCGCATCTTTACAGTTACGCGGCGCATATCGATATACTATAACCGATCCCCATTCAGTGCAATCTTATATGTGATGTGAAATGTCATTGCTGATAAAAGAGGAAGGAGGTTTTTGTACGGCTCTGTATCACTGTGTGAAAGGGAGGCTGTAACCCTGCTGACAGTAATAAAATGCAACATCTTCTTCCTTTATGTCTCTGATTGTAAGAGTGAAATCTGTTCCTGATCCAGATCCACTGAACCTGGTTGGGGCTCCAGACTGCAGATTGGTTGCCCAGTAGACAATCAGTGTTGGACGTTGTCCTGGTTTCTGTTGGTACCAGTGTAAGTTGTTGCTGATACCAGAACTGGATTTAGATGAGATGGTGACTGTGTCTCCTGGATTTGCAGTGATATCATTTGGAGATTGTGTCAGTGTAATATCTGCCCAACTCCCTGAGGATAAGAAAACATGAAACATTTAATATCTATGTCCAGAAAATATAACAATTCATCCAAACCAATAAAATGATGTCCTCACCCTGAATATAAAGCAGTATGAGAGGCAGCAGAACCCCCTGAGAAGCCATCTTGATGTCTCTGCACCGACACACACAGACTACTGAGATGTCACCTGTACAATGTCTCCTATATAACAGCTGCAATCATTAGGGGGAACCCCCCGACATCACATATGGGGGACAGGAAACATGCAAATTAGATCTCATCTTCATACTTCACACTTCACTTCTCTGTGTTACAGAATTATAGAGCGATTCTCATACACAAGGACACATTACTGATATAGGAGCCGGCCACTGAATACAGCGGGGGACCCGACACCCAACATACCCGAATTGTGTCACATGTGAAGATTCTGCAGGAGGAAGGAGCACTGGAGGACAGCAGACCTCAGACTCACCATCCTCTGAAGAGGTAAGTATTCTGATGTTTTTGTTGCTTTTTTCAAACAACAGAGAAACAATGGAGTCACTTTATTTTGGAGATTAGATTGGAAGCTTCTTCAAGGAGTAAGGACTGTACACTGCCCGGGCTGGTTCCTATCCATGGGACCATTCATATAAAATATAACACTCAGATATCTCAGATCCACAATGATTGTAATTTAAAAATGAAATTGCAAAAAAAATAAAACACAAAAGTACAATAGAATTACTCTATTCAATAATCAGTGTACTGATCTGATGTATTACATAACGAGAAGTGACATTTCAAAATAACCAAAACTTTATTTAACCACTTTAACCCCCGGACCATATTGCTGTCCAAAGACCAGAGCACTTTTTGTGATTTGGCACTGAGTCGCTTTAACTGACAATTGCGTGGACGTGCGACGTGGCTCCCAAACAAAATTGGCGTCCTTTTTTTCCCAGAAATAGAGCTTTCTTTTGGTGGTATTTGATCATCTCTGCGGTTTTTATTTTTTGCGCTATAAACAAAAATAGAGCGACTATTTTGAAAAAAATGCAATATTTTTTACATTTTGCTATAATAAATATACCCAAAAAAGATATAAAAAAACGTTTTTTTTCCTCAGTTTAGGCCGATACGTATTCTTCTACATATTTTTCGTAAAAAAAAAATCGCAATTAGCGCTTATTAATTGGTTAGCGCAAAATTTATAGCGTTTACAAAAAAGGGGGTAGTTTTATGGCATTTTTATTAATATTTTTTTTTACTAGTAATGGCGGCGATCAGCGTTTTTTTTCAGTACTGCGATATTATGGCGGACACATCGGACACTTTTGACACATTTTTGGGACCATTGGCATTTTTATAGCGATCAATGGTATAAAAATGCATTGGATTACTATAAAAATGCCATTGGCAGTGAAGGGGTTAACACTAGGGGGCAGGGAAGGGGTTAAGTGTGTTCCTGGGTGTGTTCTAACTGTATGGGGGGGTGGCCTCACTAGGGGAAATCTCTGATCTTCTGTTCATACATTGTATGAACAGAAAATCAACGTTTCCCCCGCTGACAGGAACGAGAGGTATGTGTTTACACACATACCTCCCGTTCCCCGCTCTGTAACGAGCAATCGCGGGTGCCCGGCGGCGATCGTACCCGCCGGGCACGTGCACGCCCCCTAGTGGCCGAAAAGGAGAGGACATAGAGCTACGTGCTCCCGCGAGACAGAGCCACTGTCCCGCAGTAATATGACGGTGGGCGGTCGGGAAGCAGTTAAGCAACACCCTGATGAAAATCCAGACAGTTTTATTAAGAATACTTCATAAAACTCTTTACCGATTTGTATCATGATAGAGATAGAACAGATCACAAAACTTAAAGTGGAACTCCAGGCAAAGAACTCAATAGACAGCAGACATACAATTTTTTTCTTGTTTACTAGCTAAATAATCGGTAATTCTGTGCAACCAGTCTTGTGATTTACACACCTCTGCCACACTACATAGCTAGGCATTGGATTCAAGTTCACAATGACACAACATTCACTGCAAACTCTGAATATTCCCCATTCACCGAACGGGTGAACTAAATAGCACATTCATCCGTCTCCCGAAGCAAACCCGCCAGTTGCTGCAGGAAGTAGTCATATATTTACTGGCAGTATTACTATCGCTACTCAATGTGACGGCTTCCACCTAAACATGTGAAGTTCGTTTTGTTCCAAATTGAAATTGATGAATTTTTGTATTTTTTAGAAATTCAGATGTATCCCAATTCCTGAATTACAATAGTGCAGAATTTAAACTAATCTGAAATAACAAAAAGAAAATTCGGACGAAATTAAAATTTAAAATTCAAACTTTATTAAAATTTTTAATTCAAACTTTATTAAAATTTAAATATTAACTTTAATCAAAATTTGCTTTAACAAAAAATCCTTAGTCTCATATGTCCAGTCCAATAAAAGAAACATTTTAAGAGTTAATTCATTTATCCAACCAAATGTAAGCAATTTAACACATCACCCCACATTTTATGCCCGGCTCAAGAATTGGGTTCAATATGAGGGTGAAGGTATTGTGAGGGTGTAGCTTCAAGGGTAGAGCTTTAAAAGAGATTTAAAGTTAATTTGCCAAATCGATTGAAGTGCTTTCCACCCACTTCTTTTCCTCAACAAATACCTTTCTTCCAGTCTTCCCATACAGGGGATCAGCACCACATTAAAGCGGAGTTCCACCCAAAAGTGGAAGTTCCGCTTTAAGGATTCCTCCCCCATACATGCCACATTTAGCATGACGTTTTTTTAGGGGGGGGGGTCGGGTACCTAGTTTTGACAGGTACCCAGCTCCCTCTTCCACTCGCACTGCCTAGGTGACACAAGCAGAAGTTCTCCTTTCCCCTCCCTGCAATCTTCTGGGACACATCACAGGCCCCAGAAGATTGATCAGCCATTCAGGACTTGCAGCGCGATGCGTACCTGGCTGTGAAGCCGCAAGCGCATCACTGGATTGTGGGACAGGTGAGTGTGTGGTAATTAAAAGTCAGCAGCTTCACTTTTTGTAGCTGCTGACTTTAATTAAACACAAAAAACGTCTGGAACTCCGAATAGACCATGTTCATCCTCCTGATTATTGTAGGTAATCTTGGATCTTCAGTCTGTCTCCACATAGACACACAATTTGCTCTAGGCTGTGGCTTGCTAACTACAGTTTTCTGGTTTGGGCTGTACTGCTCCCTGCCTGTTCAAACACTGTCTCTCCCAGGTGATGATCTGATCAGAACACAGACTCACATTCCTTGTGTATGGTACACCTTCTACTCTTTCTACTCCTTCTATTCCTTCTACTTGTTCTACAGCTTCTACTCCTTTTACTCCTTCTACTACTTGTGGGACAACATCCACCTGACTCCATATAGTGGCCATAATGTGGTATTGTCCTTGTTACTGTGTTTCAGGAATGTACCGCATTATGGCCACTAGACGGAGCTGACAATCAGAGGAAATAACAATTTTTAGGAAAATTATGGGAATTTTTTCCTTATGGCACAGCCCAGCAAATTTTTTATCAAGTTAACCTCTAATGCTGCCTACATTAAAAACGATCGTGTGTGGGCTTCAGAGCATTTTTCGTGTTCTGATGTAGCGCCTGTGTACTTTCAGTACAGGTGCTATTCCTAAATTTAGGGGGGATGAGAGAGTTAATTGGCTCTCATCCAGTGATTTGGCTAGATTGGGTCTCTGTTTCAGCTGGGCTGTTCTGTGGGCTCATCCTGTTGTCCCTGTGATGTTGTTGCACCCCCGGTGTGATAGGTGGCAGCAGTGGAGTCTAGGCTGGGGTGTATCTTGCCAGCAGCCATTCAGGAGGGGTTTTCCCTCGGGGGGCATGCTGGGGGACAGTACTTCTGGAACAGACGCCATGTTGCCGGGTTCATGTTCCTGGTGCGGCACCCACCTTTAGGGTGACCGTACATCGCCACGCCCCGAGCGTTATGGCCTACCTGGCCGGGGCGTGGGTGCCACACAGAGTTCCTGATTCCGGGTCCCTTTTGGCCCGGAGCAATTGAAGTTATGGCGGGACCCCAGTGATCGATTGGGGTCCCATCTCGAAGATTCCAAGCGAGTTTATGCTGTTCGGTGGGGAGTTCAGTTGAGGACCACCAATGAGAGGCTGGTGATCCAACAGCACTGGAGTGAACCATCGGGGATCGAGGTGACCGAAAACTGAGAGGTTGGATGTCAGCAACCTGTCAGTCAGTGACCAACTAAGGACTACCTAAGGTCAGATTCAGGCACTAAATTCACTAAGGAAGACTTATCTCATGATCTACGTTCTAGGGAAGGGTCTGTGGCACAGGCCTGTTTCCCACAAGGTTCCGAGTGATACCCTGGCTGCCAGGTCAGTGTGAGAGGCCTGTCCAGGTGCACTACACCCACTTCGACTGGAGTGGTGACGAAAAGCAACATGTCGTTTCCAATTGAACTTGCAGTGCAAAGTGGATTTTCGTTTAGTAAATCAACCCCATAGTGTTGATACTTGGGAAGCACAGGAACCTTCAAGAAAAACTTTTTTTTGTAAAACCCTGAGATTGGAGAAAATACAAAGCACTAATATCAGTGTAGCTATAGAAATAACTGATACTTGTTCAGTATCTTATATGTGATGTGAAATGTCATTGCTGATAAAAGAGGAAGAAGGTTTTTGTACGGCTCTGTATCACTGTGTGAGAGGGTAGCTGTAACCCTGCTGACAGTAATAAACTGCAACATCTTCTTCCTTTATGTCTCTGATTGTCAGAGTGAAGTCTGTTCCTGATCCAGATCCACTGAACCTGGCTGGGGCTCCGGACTGCAGAGTGGTTGCATATCTGATAATCAGTGTTGGACGTTGTCCTGGTTTCTGTTGGTACCAGTGTAAGTTGTTGCTGATACCAGAACTGGATTTAGATGAGATGGTGACTGTGTCTCCTGGATTTGCAGTGATATAATTTGGAGATTGTGTCAGTGTAATATCTGCCCAACTCCCTGAGGATAAGAAAACATGAAACATTTAATATCTATGTCCAGAAAATATACCAATTCATCCAAACCAATAAAATGATGTCCTCACCCTGAATATAAAGCAGTATGAGAGGCAGCAGAACCCCCTGAGAAGCCATCTTGATGTCTCTGCACTGACACACACAGACTACTGAGATGTCACCTGTACAATGTCTCCTATATAACAGCTGCAATCATTAGGGGGGAACCCCCCGACATCACATATGGGGGACAGGAAACATGCAAATTAGATCTCATCTTCATACTTCACACTTCACTTCTCTGTGTTACAGAATTATAGAGCGATTCTCATACACAAGGACACATTAGTGATATAGGAGCCGGCCACTGAATACAGCGGGGGACCCGACACCCAACATACCCGAATTGTGTCACATGTGAAGATTCTGCAGGAGGAAGGAGCAGTGGAGGACAGCAGACCTCAGACCCACCATCCTCTGAAGAGGTAAGTATTCTGATGTGTTTGTTGCTTTTTTCAAACAACAGAGAAACAATGGAGTCACTTTATTTTGGAGATTAGATTGGAAGCTTCTTCCAGGACTCAGTAAGGACTGTACACTGCCCGGGCTGGTTCCTATCCATGGGACCATTCATATAAAATATGACAACACTCAGATATCTCAGAAATACAATGATTGTAATTTTTAAAATGAAATTGCAAAAAAAAATAAAACACAAAAGTACAATAGAATGACTCTATTCAATAATCAGTGTACTGATCTGATGTATTACATAACAAGAAGAGAAATTTCAAAATAACCAAAACTTTATATAAGCAACACCCTGATGAAAATCCAGACAGTTTTATTAAGAATACTTCATAAAACTCTTTACCGATTAGTATCTTGATAGAGATAGAACAGATCACAAAACTTAAAGTGGAACTCCAGGCAAAGAACTCAATAGACAGCGGACATACCATTATTTTCTTGTTTACTAAATAATCGGTAATTCTGTGCAACCAGTCTTGTGATTTACACACCTCTGCCACACTACATAGCTAGGCATTAGATTCAAGTTCACAATGACATAACATTCACCGCAAACTCTGAATATTTCCAATTCCCCGAACGGGTGAACTAAATAGCACATTCATCCGTCTCCCGAAGCAAACCCGCCAGTTGCTGCAGGAAGTAGTCATATATTTACTGGCAGTATTACTATCGCTACTCAATGTGACGGCTTCCACCTAAACATGTGAAGTTTGTTTCGTTCCAAATTGAAATGGATGGATTTTTATTTTTCAGAAATTCAGATGTATCCCAATTCCTGAATTACAATAGTACAAAATTTAAACTAATCTGAAATAACAAAAAGAAAATTCGGACGAAATTAAAACTTAACATTCAAACTTTATTAAAATGTAAAATTTAAACTTTATTAAAATTTAAAATTCAAACTTTATTAACATTTAAAAATTAACTTTAATCAACATTTGCTTTAACAAAAAATCCTTAGTCTCATATGTCCAGTCCAATAAAAGAAACATTTTAAGAGTTAATTCATTTATCCAACCAAATGTAAGCAATTTAACACATCACCCAACATTTTATGCCAGGCTCAAGAATTGGGTTCAATATGAGGGTGAAGGTATTGTGAGGGTGTCACTTCAAGGGTAGAGCTTTAAAAGAGATTTAAAGTTAATTTGCCAATTCGATTGAAGTGCTTTCCACCCACTTTTGTTCCTCAACAAATACCTTTCCTCCAGTCTTCCCACACAGGGGATCAGCACCACATTAAAGCGGAGTTCCACCCAAAAGTGAAAGTTCCGCTTTAAGGACTCCTCCCCCTTACATGCCACATTTAACATGTATTTTTTTTTTGGGGGGGGGTCGGGTACCTAGTTTTGACAGGTACCCAGCTCCCTCTTCCACTCGCGCTGCCTAGGTGACTCAAGCAGAAGTTCTCCTTCCCCCTCCCTGCAATCTTCTGGGACACGTCACAGGTCCCAGAAGATTGCTCAGCCATTCAGGACTTGCAGCGCGATGCGTACCCGGCTGTGAAGCCGCAAGCTGTTACAGCTGGGTGCTCACATTAGCGATGCCGGCTCCAGGGAGAGAACCAAGGCTTTGGGCAGCCGCATCCCTGGACTGTGGGACAGGTGAGTGTGTGTTTATTAAAAGTCAGCAGCTTCACTTTTTGTAGCTGCTGACTTTTAATAAACACAAAAACAGCTGGAACTCCGAACAGAACATGTTCATCCTCCTGGTTATTGTAGGTAATCTTGGATCTTCAGTCTGTCTCCACACTACAGTTTTCTGGCTATAGAGTTCCTGGTTTGGGCTGTACTGCTCCCTGCCTGTTCAAACACTGTCTCTCCCAGGTGACATCTTTATATCTTCATCAGAACACAGACTTGCATTCTTTGTGTACGGTACACTTTCTACACCTTCTACTCCAACTCCTTCACAGCTCTGGCTGCCTAGCCCGATTACCTTTTGTGGGACAACATCCAGCTGACTCCATATAGTGGCCATAATGTGGTATTGTCCTGATTACTGTGTTTCAGGAAAGTACCGCATTATGGCCACTAGACGGAGCTGACATTCACATGAATTTTTTTCCTTATGGCACAGCACAGCAAATTCTTTATCAAGTCGACCTCTCATGCCCCGTGCACATGATCGTTTTTTCCATTCGAAAAAACGCCAAAGGATTTTTCCAACGGAATTCTTCTCAAGCTGTCTTGCATACACACAGACGCACCAATTTGCGACCGTCCAAAATGCGGTGACGTACAACACTACGACGAGCCTAGAAAAATAAAGTTCAATGCTTCCGAACATTCGTCGACTTGTTTCCGAGCATGCGTGTTTTTTTTCTCCGTTGGACCTCCATGCAGACGAACGGAACCGATTTTTTCCATCAGAACATGTTCTCTTTCTAATTCCGAAGGAATTTCCAAAAAAGTTTGATGGGGCATACACACGGTTGAAATATCCAATGAAAAAAGTCCTCTGACTTTTTTATCGGACATTCTGATCGTGTGTACGAGGCATTAGTCTCACACCTGTTCAAAAATGGTTTCTATTCTAAATGATGCGATATCCATCTCATTATGAAGTTCTTTACACAGTGACAGTGCATTCATCTGTCACATTATATATAAATTGTAGATACTTGGAGAGCTTTGGAGCTTGAAGAAAATCTTTTTGTTTTGCTAACTAAAACACTAAGGGCCAGATTCTCTAAGAATTCCGGTGGCGTAGCGTAAGCCATTTACACTACGCCGCCGCATCGTACTAGAGCAAGTGCTTTAATCTCAAAGCACTTGCTCCGTAGTTTTCGCCTGCGTCGCGTAAATCGCCCAGCGTAAACCCGCGCAATTCAAATGGGGTGGCTTGTATTTTAATTAAGTGCGCCCCCGCGTCTAACGAATTGCGCATGCGCCGGCCGGGGAGAAAGCCCAGTGCGCTAGTGTTGCTCACGAATATTCGCATTGCGAATATTCGCTACGAATATTGCATATTCGAGTATTCGCGAATAACTCGAATATCGTGGCGAATATTCGCTATTTCGAATATTCGTATTTTTCAAATTTCGCAATCAATTTTGCATTCGCATTAGCGAAATTTTGCAATTTTTTTTTTTTTATAAAATATAGCGAATATTCGTAAATATCGAATATTTGTGATATTTTATCCCCAAAAAAATAGCGAAATTTCGCTATTTTTTTTTTTTTATAAAATATTGCGAAATCGAATATGAAATCGAATATGGCGTATTCCGCTCATCACTAGTAATCGCAGCGTACGCCAGCCCCATTGAGAATCGACGTACGCAAACAACGTAAACGACGCACAACACGACGCGGTCCCGAGGCCATACTTAACATGGCATCCGACGGCACCCGACGGTACTTCGTAAGGTTACTCCACATCGAAGCTGGGGTAACCTTACATGGACGAAAACAACGTACGCGACGACGGAGCAGCGTAAAAGCGATCAGGAATCGGCGTACTACCTCATTTGCATATGCAAATGAGAAAACAACGTAAAGGCCACCTAGTGGCCGGAGTTGTCATTACGACTACGATCCGCAAGTGTAATGGTTTTACACTTGTCGGATGTAGAAGCGTATCTATGCCAAAGTGATGCTAAGCATCACTCGCATAGATACGAGGCAAAAAAAACGGCAATACGACGGGGTATCTGAGATACTCCGTCGTAGTGCCGCTGAGAATCTGGCCCCCAGGGGTAGATTCAGGTAGGAGATAAGTTGGCTTATTTCCAGATAAGCCGTCTTATCTCTGCGTTTTAAAGATAGGCATTTCTACCTGAATCTGCCCCTAAGTTTGGAGCAACTGCACAGAGCTAATTGTAGTCTAATTATAGAGATAACCGATCCACATTCAGTGCAATCTTATATGTGATGGGAAATGTCATTGCTGATAAAAGAGGAAGGAGGTTTTAGTACGGCTCTGTATCACTGTGTGAGAGGGTAGAAGAGACTCTGCTGACAGTAATAAACTGCAACATCTTCTTCCTTTATGTCTCTGATTGTAAGAGTGAAATCTGTTCCTGAATACGATCCACTGAACCTGGTTGGGGCTCCAGACTGCAGATTGGTTGCCCAGTAGATAATCAGTGTTGGACGTTGTCCTGGTTTCTGTTGGTACCAGTGTAACGCATTGCCGATACCAGAACTGGATTTAGATGAGATGGTGACTGTGTCTCCTGGATTTGCAGTGATATAATTTGGAGATTGTGTCAGTGTAATATCTGCCCAACTCCCTGAGGATAAGAAAACATGAAACATTTAATATCTATGTCCAGAAAATATAACAATTCATCCAAACCAATAAAATGATGTCCTCACCCTGAATATAAAGCAGTATGAGAGGCAGCAGAACCCCCTGAGAAGCCATCTTGATGTCTCTGCACTGACACACACACACTACTGAGATGTCTCCTGTACAATGTCTCCTATATAACAGCTGCAATCATTAGGGGGGAACCCCCCGACATCACATATGGGGGACAGGAAACATGCAAATTAGATCTCATCTTCATACGTCACACTTCACTTCTCTGTGTTACAGAATTATAGAGCGATTCTCATACACAAGGACACATTAGTGATATAGGAGCCGGCCACTGAATACAGCGGGGGACCCGACACCCAACATACCCCGAATTGTGTCACATGTGAAGATTCTGCAGGAGGAAGGAGCACTGGAGGACAGCTGGCATTGAACTTGCTGTCAGGGGGACAGGGTGGGATGAGGACAGGGGGACAGGGTGGGATGAGCATAGGGGGGCAGAGCATCTTTTAATTTGGGGGGAGAGGGTGGTATGGAAATATATGCTGGGGAGTGATTTGAGAGGGAAGAAGATATGTGCTAGTGGGGGGGGGGGGGGGGGAATCAGACGCCCCACTAGCACATATCTTCTTCCCTCTCAAATCACTCCCCAGCATATATCCCCATACCACCCTCTCCTCTCCCATCACTTCATTTGTTCACCTCGTGTCTGCCTGCCCCCCCCCCCCCCCTCCTTCCCTCCTGTCGCTTTTTCCCCGCCCCCTGCAAAGTGCCGCCCTAGGTCTGGGCCTTGTCGGCCTAGGCCATAATACATCTCTGCCAACAAGGTAAGTATTATTTTTTGTTGTTGTTTTTTTGTTTTGTTTTTTAAAACAAAGATACAGAGTCCCATTATTTTTGGAGATTACATGTAAACTCCCCCAAGGAACAAGGACGGGTCACTTTCCCGCTTTCTTCTATTCCCTTTCCTTATCAATCCACAAGAGCCTCCGAATACAAATAATTAGAAGCATAAGCATCTTTTATGTTGGTATGATTCAAGTGATACTAGTTCAGTGCAAATATTATCTGTCTTGTATACAGTTTTGAGCAGCACTGTATGCATTGGCATACCTCCTTAAGACCCCTTTCACACTGAAGCGTTTTTACAGTGTTTCAGCGTTAAAAATAGCGCTCTTAAAACGTTTATAAAATGCTCTCCATGCATCTCAATGGACCCTTTCACACTGAGTCCTGCAAGCAGCATCTTTGGAACAGCTTTTGGGCGCTGAAAAAAACGCTCCAAAAACACCCCTCTCCATTGAAATTAATTGAAAAGCGATGTAAAAGCGCCTTACCCTTTCACACTGAGGCACTGCAAAATGCCCTAAAACGTTAGGGTCTTAGCGGTGCTTTACCAGCACATTGGGATTGCAGATGAGGCTTTCGCTCGAACAGCGCTGTAATAACGCCCGAAAAACGCTTGAATAACGCTGTAATAATGCTCGAAAAACACTGTAATAACGCTCGAAAAATGCCCCAGTGTGAAAGGGGCCTTAGATGGATAGGTTGGGTAAATACCGCGCTGCTGAAATGGCAAATGGTAAGCTGCTATACACGGCTAATAGAAAACAATAAGCAAAAAAGTACAGTGGATAAAAATTGTGTAGCGCTAAATATAGACATATATAAAATAAAATAAGTCCATATAATGTGTAGAATGTCAGTGAATCATGAATAAAATCAATAAACACCAAATAGGAAAAAAGTGTCCACACCAAAAAACACTATGAAAAGTGTCCAATGATAATCAACAAAAAGAAAGTGCTCTATGTAGGCCAATAGTGTCCTTAGATGGTATATTGCTTGGTGACAATAGAAGAGAAGACCTTCACCCACTGAAAGAATGGAGGCTTACCGAATTGCATGGACTCTACAAGCAATATAGACTCGAGAGTCAAATAAGCTTTGGAACATCCAACACTGGTCATGATCTCATCAAGGTACAGGAAACAAGGATATACATCTGCGCCGTGATATGGAAGTAAACTTGTGCTGTTTGAGGCTTGACACTCCGTGGATGTATATGAGAAAACATTTTGGAGGAAGAGAAGGAGCAATATAGTGTAATATCGTCAAAGTAAAAAAATTTAATAAGTATTGCACTTACATAAATTCAGGATAAAAAAGCGCTTGTAGTCATAATGTGGCGACGGTAGGGTCTTCTCTGACGCGTTTCGTGTGCAAACACGTTATCAAAGGGGGTTAGTCCACCGTAGCCACTCGAAGTATATATATACACAATGTGTGGTCCCTTGATGAGAGTCACAATCACTTCCCGTATGGCGTCAATTACAGGTCGACTTCCGGGTTAAAGTCAAAATGGCGCCCGGGCTTGAGTTCCAAGCCTCAATATGAATAATCTAAAATGGCGCCAGAAGCTGGAAATATCGTCGGTGAACAAAACGTTCGCCCGTCTAATCTTAATACAATTTTTGTATTTTGGTACTTGTATTATGGGGGCAATACAAAAAGGACCATTAATGAATGGTAGATGTCATATTTTACCCGGTGAGCCACGATGGAAACAGCTATACAAAACGTGGCTCGACTGGATGTTTCCCACAATAGCAATGGCGTCGCAGTGTGTTCTGCATCTCATGTGGGACGCCTAGAGCGGGGTGGATGTAAAACGTCACCATAGAGCGTCATGACGCGACGGCATAAATGGTACAGCCGCGCGCATGACAGAAAACGAGCCTTACGTGCGTTCCACGGGTCGAAAGGTGCGCTCCATCATGACACAGCGACGTGCGTGACGGGGGGCGGGCCCAACCTGCGATCCACCTATCGCAGGATACACATAATATGTCATGGCCAAAAATGCGTTCCACAGGTCACATGGTGCGCTCCATCTTATGCGCATCGCACCGCGCACACGGAGGCGCATTAGCATGTTATTTAACAAATAAATAAGGGGAACCACAATGTTGAAATTAATTTAAAATATATGTGTCAACGGACAGCTCACACGAGTTGTGGGCTCTACTGAATAAATCATAATATACAGGTTAAATGAATAGCCGGTACCATACTGATAGTAGGGTCACGATTCAGAGTATTATTAAAATTGACGTTAAAGGCAAAGAGTGGAGAACAAGCCTCAATACTAACTGGAACCTCTATATATGGAAGCATATATTAGAAGTAAAAACTTAAAGTAGTTAATAGAATCAAATGCATGAACTGGAAAGTAAATGGAACTCTCAATGGGGGCACCACACGCAAATGAATTTCTGGACATGATATAAATATTATACAGTCAATATAAATATCTATACAAAAGTACATACATAATTGTTTTGTACAATAAAAAAGTAGAAAAGTGAAAAATCACAATGAGAAACAAAATAATAAATGAAAAATGAACGCTATGAAGCATAGCAAATTAAAATTAATGTGATTGGTGAATATCATTGGTATGATTAATGGATGTCACACATTTAAGACTTATCAATAAAAGAATTAATGTCCCACTCTACATTTAGGCCTGATGGGCAGTGAGACTGAAGTTCGAAAATCCAGAATGTCTCAAGACGTGAAACACCCCTGGTTTTAGCTCCGCCCCTCCACGGAGCCTCATATCTGTCGATAATTACAAATTGGGATCCAGTAGGGTCTTTGTTATGGCATTGTTTGTAATGCCTGGGGACAGTGTGATTAACATGATTAACATCACCACTTTTAATTAGGGCGATGTGTTCACCAACTCTTATCGAGAAAGATCTGATCGTGCGGCCAACATATTGTTTGCCACAAGGGCACGTAATAAGATACACTATATAACTAGTTTCGCATGTACAAAACTGTTTGATAGTGTATTGTTTACGTGTGACTGTAGAGGAGAATTGTGTGATCTTTCGTTGTCCTAATGAGTTGTGTTGACACACTTTGCATTTTTTGCAAGGGAAAAAACCGACACGTTGATGAAAATTTTTTTATTTTTTCGGGGGATCAATAATATTGGGAGCAATACGATTATGTAATGATGGTGCTCCTCTAAAGACTACCTTTGCCCGTTCTGGGAGTATGGAATTAAGTACATTGTCATTCCTTAGGCGGCGTACACACGAGGGGATATGTCCGCTGAAACCGGTCGGATGGACCGTTTCAGCAGACATCTCCGCTCGTGTGTATGGGCTAGCGGACAGATTTGTCCACCCGACAGATTTCAAAGCAAGCTTTGAAATCTGTCCGCTGCAAACCTGTCCGTCGGATATGTCCGCTGGTTAGTACACCAAACCATCGGACCAAAATCGCGCGCATGCTCAGACAAAAGGAGGGGACGGGAGCGCTCGTTCAGGTAAACCTCGTGTTTGTTTGTGAGTTGGCACATTCGTCATTGTAACTATCTATAGTGTATCGTTTATTGCCTTTCTTCGTTCTCTTGCTATAATCAAGCTGTTCTATTGCTGATGCCATTTATATAGACTGAGTTGTCCCAATCTAGCAAAGTTTGATTGTAGTATATCGCGTTGTCTTTTTGTAATTATTTTGTTGCTGCATCTCCTAATTGTTTGGAGCTTTCCTCCACATGACTATATTTTTTTTTTGGGACTTTAATGTTCTTCTAATACATTTTTACCTTCTCATCTGCTGTTTATTTTGTGCTTACATTATTTATTTTTCTTTTTGTTTGTTTTCAAAGCTTAATTGTTTATTTTGTTGGCACCTTTTTTTTTCAATGCATTTTTTCGTTTTTTTTGTACCTTTTTTTTCAATGCATTTTATTGGTTTTTTTCACCTTTTTTTTCAATGCTTTTTTTTTTGTATCTTTTTTTTCAATGCATTTGTTTGGATTTTTTGTACCTTTTTTTTCCAATGCATTTTTTTGTATTTTTTCACCTTTTTTTACAATGCATTTTTTAGGATTTTTTTAACCTTTTTTCAATGCGTTTTTTTTTTTTTTTGTTGCTTTTTTTTCAATACATTTTTTGTGTTTTTTGCCTTTGCAAATGATGAAAAATTTTGGACTTTTGGGGTTTCCATGGGTTACCAAGTTGTCACTCCAAACCTACCCCCCCACCCAGGAGTTTGTGTCCTTCCAAAATTCCACCTTGTATTTTTAGAAGGTTTGGGGCATAATCACCACAGTAGAAAACACAATAGACAAGGTTTTAACGTAAATACAAAAAGCCATTTATTTTGGCAAGAAAATAAATTAAAATAAACATGATCTGCACCACTTGATCAGATAGCAACCTACATGCAGACTTGTGCATTCCACAAAACATGATGAAGGATAAAATTAACAATCTCAGGAGACACAAAACAAATAAAATCTGAATCAGCAGCACATGAGCAAACAAACCCAAGCTGTGGTACTCCAACAAGCTCACATTTTAGAATAATGAACTGGAAGGCAGGTAATCACCTTCTCTTCTTACTTCCAGCCTTCCTTCCTGTCTGCCTTGCAGCGGAACGTCCAGGGGCCCATCCATGGCCCCTTGCAGGTGCAGATGATGTGGCAGCAGGAGGCAGAAGATGGGGAGCAGGCTGGGCTGGGTCACTCAGGTCTGTGTCCCGGGTCAGCATGCCCCTGTGCATCCAAAAGATGACCTTATTGATCAAGTCCTTAGCCAGGTCCCTTTGATCCTCCTCCGCTCGGCTCAGTTCATGAGCCACAGAGGCACTGAAGGCTTCTGTGGGGTTGAGGGGGGCCCTCATTATTTCTGCAGCCTCCCTCATCATTTTGAGGCTCTCCTCCTCCATCTGCCTCATCCGCCTCTTTTGGCCTGGTCGCCTCATCTGGAGGGGAGGGACCTGGCTTATGGTGCTGAGCCTGGGGACATGCTGACTTCCACTCGGCCCAGCCTCCTCCTGGCTGCCACTCACCCCTTCCCCCTGGCTGACATGGTCCTGAGGAGCTGCCACCTCCTGGCTGGCCTCTTCCTGTATCAAAAAAAGGGACATGTTGTAATATTTAGCTCAATCAATCACACACATTTTTTGGCTCTAGACTCTTTTTGTTTTTTTAATTTAAATCGACCTGCCTGTCCTTCAGACCCCTCAGTTGGCATCCCTGAGATCCCTAGTTTTTTGCACACGCCTTTTTTTGTTGGTCCAAACGTTAGAATGTTAACAATACTAACTCAAGATTCAAACCCAAATTAGAAGCTAATAAATATTTAGTAAACTACTATACCTCACGGAAGATCGCCAGATCTGGGTCCATGTCAGCCAGGCCCTCCTCTGGCTCTGCAGGGGCGTGGGGATCCTGGGAAGTTCCGCTGCAAGGAAGCGTGGGAGGAAGGCTGGAAGGAAGATTGGAAAGTGATGGCCGGCCCTCCAGTTCATCATCCAAAAATGCAAGCTCGCGGAAGTACCACAGCCTGGGCTCCTTTTGCGCATCTGCTGCTGATCCAGATCGTTTGCTTTTAACCTCTTTATATACCTTACGATAGGTGCTCCTGAGATTGCTCATTTTATCCTTCACCATGTTTGCTGTGCAGGATGGAACCCACGTCTGCATGTAGGTTGCTATCTCTTGTAGAGTGTTTGCTCTGAGTTTCTTATTTGGGTAGCCTGGGTGCCTGGTATCCCATAGATTAGTCTTTTCTCGATATATTTCTATTAATTTAAGAGTGTTTTCTTGAATAGCCAACTGGTCCATCTCTCTCTTTTTTTCTAGGTTCAGATTAATGCTCTAGAATATACAAATAAAAATTTAGTAAAACCCACATGAAAAATGGCTCAGCTTTATCATTTTCTGAATATGTATGTGTCCAATCATTGTGGAACTAGTATACAAACACATTGGGGGTTATTTACTAAAGAAAAAATCACTTTAGCACTGCAAAAGCACTTGAAAGTACACTGCCTGAAAGTGCACTTGGAAATGCAATCGCTGTAGCCCCGAAGGGGACATGCAAGAAAAAAGATATATTCAATTTTAGCCTCCACCTGATTGGTTGATAAAATAAGCAGAGCTTCCCTTCAATTCAGATCTTCCCCTCCACATCTATGGAGAATGCCCTTCCAAGTGCACTTGCAGTGCAAACTGGATTTCCCTTTAATAACCCCCAATGTGTCCTGCTGATACAATGCTGGCCAGCTCCACTCCATTGTTGTGCAATTAATTTTTGGAACATGCAGACCCTTTGGTAACATGAAAATAAATACATGCCATCTCTATTCATCCACAATTTTTTTCTTTTTCCAAAAATGAAGCCACTAGTTATTGTGTAGATATCATGCACCTCACACAGCATTGAGGAGATAATACACAACCTAATTACCTCTGTCCAAACAATACAGAACAATACATGCATGATGTGAATCCACAAGACAAAAATAAAGAGGTAGAGCATTGTCATATATATATGTAGTGATGTGTTCAATCATTTTTGGCCAAAACTTGCATTGGTGGCCCCAAGCTACCTAAATAGCGCAAACGCTCCTAACAACATTCCAAACCCCCACCCCCACATGGGGTTTCAAAGTTGAGACGCCTCTGCTGATCCCATGTTGTAATTTACCTTCGTGTCTGTAGCTCCTCGCGTACGCTCGAGTAATCTCCGCGTAACCGACGTAATCACGTCGATATCCTTATATAGGCCGCGCAAAGCTATACCACCGCCCTCTTCGTTCGCAATGTCTCCGCCCGCTTTTAACCCCCCCATTTCAACATCCAGGGCCTCATATTGCAAGTTACCGGCATATGTGTATGTCATCGTTTTAACACGCGCTTAAGCTCCGCGTAAACACGATGTATTCCTCCGCGCATGCGTGAAACGCCGCCTTCGTCCACGCCCATGATGGAACTTTTCCTCTTTTCCACGCCCCTTATCAGTGTGAAACGAAAAGATGGCCATGTCCCACGAGCGAGCATTACCCTCTCATGAGGATCAGGAAGGGACACAACCAGGAACGTCACGCTCAAGGAGCAAACGGTACAAGGACACGAATATGAGTTTGGAGGAGATGGTGGAGATGGTACACATCCTGCGCAGGAAGGATTATGATGGGGATTATGGCCCATACAGCACCCCGAACCGCCGTAAGGCCAAAATTATGGACAAGGTGGCGAAGAGGCTTACTGAGATCTTTGGGGTGAGCAGGTCCAAAGAGCAGCTACGCAAGCGCTGGTCCGATTTGAAGTTGCGTGAGCCACACCAGTTTCGGAAGATAAAGAAAATCCTGGATAAAAGTAGGTATTATTTTTGTGGGGGGGGGGGGGGGGTTTGCAATTGTGTGATATCATTGTTTGATATGTATATTTATGCATGTGCCTTGTTGGAATGGTTGTACTCTGGAAGAATTTTTTTTGGATATTTCCTGTAATAAGAAAAAAAACACACACACACCAAATAAGAAGTTATGCACGATCGGTCTTTATAAACATCGTTCAATCACCTCGTTTCATCCAAATACTATGTCCTAAGGAACAGCACACCAGGACATGGCTATTTGCCATTTATAGAGAAAAGTTTTTACACATTTTGGATAAAATTATGTAGATTTCCTAACTGATTTGAATGTGAAAAGACAAACAGGATTCATTCACATTCACACAGTGATAATAAGCAGCTGGATTCACATCTGGACTCAAGAGCACCTGTGTCTCCCCCATAATGAGATTCATTTTTAACAGTCTGTGACACCTAATTTTTAGGGAGGGGCATCCATGCAGGGGCAGACTGACCACTGAGGAAATCGGACACTGCCCGAGGGCCCCATGCCCCTAGGGGGCCCCATCAGAGATGCCAGGCTCATTTCAACCAGGGACAGTATGTAAAAATTTGCAAATTTAGCTCATCTGTCCCTGATATGTCCAAAGCCTACATGCTTTTGATGTGAAACTACTGACTGAGATTGTAGCTGCCCCGCCTCTATACTGCCACTTGGCTTAGTGGGCATTTGTAAGCCTGGGGGCCCCTAATATTCTATTGCCCGGGGGACCCATGAGTTGTCAGTCCGGCCCTGCTTCCATGTGTGTCCCTTCGCTAAAAAGGGTCATTATCACAGCTTGGGAGAAGTCATTAGAAAAACAAAGGTTAAGGTTTGGTGGCGGAAGACAATAATCCAAATTTTATAACACACTTTGACACAATGATTATGATTTATTAATGCCCTCCTCAAATATCTGTGTGCTGATAAGTATACCTTTTGTTTCCTGATATTTCTAGGGGAAAGAACAGGACAGAAATTTGAGGAGGCAAGGAGGCCCAAACTCTCTCATAAGAAAAAATCTAGCCATGTGGAGGAGGAGGACCAGGTAGAAGAAGGAGTGGTGGAAGGGAGAGATGAGGAAGACGAAAATGTGGAAGGAGTATTTAGTGAAGAAGAAGGAGTTGGTGAAGAAGAAGGAGTTGGTGAAGAAGAAGGAGTTGGTGAAGAAGAAGGAGTAGTTATTGAAGGAGTTGGTCAAGAAGAAGAAGGAGTAGTTATTGAAGGAGTTGTTGTAGAAGAAGGAGTAGTTATTGAAGGAGTTGTTGTAGAAGAAGGAGGAGTTATTGAAGAAGGAGGAGTTATTGAAGAAGGAGGAGTTATTGAAGAAGGAGGAGTTATTGAAGAAGGAGGAGTTATTGAAGAAGGAGGAGTTATTGAAGAAGGATTGATTGTGGAAGAAGGCGAAGTTGTGGATGATGGAGAGGTGGAGATTAGTAGCACAACAGGTCAGTGTCACCGCAGCTTCACACAGGGAGAAAGAGGTGTAGATAGGCCTGCACATTACTAATGTATTTTTTTTTTGATTTTTATAGGGGATGAAGATGCTGCAAGCACATCCAGTAGTCCACCTTTTTCACGTGCAAGTGCACAAATTGTCATCCAACAAATTATGGAGTGTAGCACAGAGATGGATAATATGAGGCAAAGAATGGTTGTAATTGATCAAAATTACAAAAATATTATTGATATGATGGGCCGTATCAAAGACAAAATCCCCCTGCCCCGCCCCCCCCCCCATCACCCATCCGTCTTGCAAACAAAAAAAAAGGTATTTGAAAAATAGGAAGATGCACACACAGTGTGTCCACATGTGCTATCTGCCATCACAGGTTATGGATTGTGTTTGCTTTGTGGGTACACCCCCTTCCTCCCTTCTCAAGCAGGTAAGAGGGAAGGGTTTGCACCCACAAAACACATGCATTGATCACCCATGATGCCAGATAGCACATGTGGACATTTGATATAATCCGCATTTTTGGGCCCTCTCACTCACACACAAGAATGTGTGCATCTTCCAAGTTTGGTGTGTTCCGGGGTGACATTGGGAGACTGTTGTAGTAATGACCTTGTTGTACTTAGTATTTTTAGTGGTTTTGGTAAATATTTTATATTTTTTATAAAAAATAAGTTTGGTATAATCCATAGTTTTTCATAAAAAAAAAAAATGTTTTTACTCCAAAAATGTTACATGGTCGCAAACCCAAAAATTTTTGATAAAAAATTTTGTACCCTAACATGAGTGGCTTGTTGTTTATATATGCTCAATACCCAGTTTGTAGATGAGTGACTTGTAACTACAGCCATAAACCCGGTTTTAAGTACACACTAGCGTTTAGTTCTTACCGCTGCAAATCACAATATCAGCCTCACTTCTGCATAAAAACCAATATTCTTCCAACACCAGCTTGTTCAGTTAAGCCAGATTTTATAAATGCTGGTAGCTCATTGGTTTGTGTGCAGAAGTGACCCTTCTATTGTGGACTTAAAAGTGGGGTATGCCTGTAATGTCCAATTGTGGTTATTTACTAAAACATGACAACTACATTTGGCACTAGAAGTGCACTAGTTTCAGAACCAAGAAGACCGAGAAAAATAGAAAAAGCAATAATGACAAACAACTGTATATAGAGTCCAATGGTCAAATTATTTATTATATTTTGTAATATTTCTTTCTTTTGGGGGCCGAATTAGAAAGAAATATGATCTGGCATAGCTATGGCCCCCCGACCCATGAAGTACTCAACATATTTGTCGCGTACCTCACGAGCAGATTGGGTGGCCGAGCCAGCGCGACCAGTGTCCAGCCCAGGAAGGGTATCTGAGGGTAGTCCTGCCTCAGCACCGATGTTGGGTAGGTACGTCTGGGAATGCCTGCGTAAAAAATTATGCAATATGCAACAGGCAAAAACAATATGGTTCAATTTATATTCCGCCATATTTATCGCTGTCAGGAACAGGCGGAACCGGCTGGCGAGTATCCCAAAGGCATTCTCGACTACCCTCCGGGCCCTGGCTAGCCTAAAATTGAACACCCTCCTCTCCGGGGTAAGGGTCCTCTGGGGAAAAGGCCGCATGAGGTGAGGTCCAAGCCCGAAAGCTTCGTCCGCTAAAAAAACAAACGGAAGTCCTTCCACATTGTCTTCATCCGGTGGCAGTTCAAGACCACCAGTTTGTAGACGCCTGTAAAATTCGGTCCGCGCGAACACTCCCCCATCAGACAGCCGGCCGTTCTTCCCCACGTCCACATACAAAAATTCGTAGTATGCCGACACCACCGCCATCAACACGATACTATGAAAACCTTTGTAGTTAAAATAGTAGGACCCCGAACGGGGTGGTGGCACTATGCGGACGTGTTTCCCATTTATTGCTCCTCCGCAGTTCGGAAAATCACAACGCAGGGCAAATTGGGAAGCCACAGTCTGCCATTCCTGTGGCGTGGAGGGAAACTGTGGGGACAAAAAAAATTCAAAAATTAGTACTTAGGCACATAAACATTGCAAACACAATACAAAAACCATACTTGTGCACCATCACACAGTATTAACAATTTTATCTTATTATTGGGGTGGAGTTGTGGCCACTAAAAAATCCCAGTTATTATCACACTCCCCACCCCTCTGATGGGGCAACATTTTAGGGGGGGTTGGGGTTGAACTACAATGCAGCAAAGAAAAATATGCCACACACACCAAAAAAAAAAAAGGCTAGGTGTGTTTGTCCCTAGGATAGCATGCTGGACAGGTTAATAGTGATGCAAGGAAAAAATATGTAGGTAGGCCAACAAAAAGAACATGGAAAGCTTAACAACATGCATGCATGGGGAGAAAAGGCAACATTCAACACTCAGCATGGAAAAATCATGGTCATTATAGGGAACAAATGCCAAAAAAAAAATATTCTACCATTTATAAAGACAGAGAATGTGAGCTTCAGAAAAGAGGAAACGTACCTTCAGATACTCCTCCTGCATGACTTGTATGACAGCAGAACACGTCTCCGGTATGATGATCCCAAGCGCCTGGGGAGAGATGCCTGTTGAGAACTTGAGGTCCTGCAGGCTCCTCCCAGTCGCCAGGTACCGCAACGTGGCAATAAGCCTCTGCTAGGCCGTGATCGCTTGGCGCATCACAGTGTCCTGCCTCGTGATATAGGGGGACAGAAGATCCAGCAGACGGTTGAAAACGGGGTCCGTCATACGGAGAAAGTTCCTGAAGTCATCAGGATTATTCTCCTGGATTTCCCTAAGCAGAGGCATATGAGAGAATCGGTCACGCTGGCGCAACCAATTCTTGGCCCAGGAACTCCTCCTCCCCCTGTTCCTGGCCAAAGGTCTGGAATAATTATAACATCCAAAAGCAAGCCCATATCCAGCACGAACTCTAGCAAAGTTACGCTGCTGCTCCATAATGGCTTCAAAGGTTTGTTTGTAACTAATGAAAGGGGCCTTAGGCCTAAATCCATCATGTCAATATGGTCACCTGCTAAATAAGTTCCATCCACAGGCAGCTTAAAGCGGTATTACATTTTTCCCCTTCAAATGCTCCTTCTTAATAAAGCCAGTACAAGCTTACCAGAACATTATTAATATGAATATCAGTATTAAAATGACCTCCTTAGCATGTTTCTTACTTTTCTTTTAGTAGTTTATAAATTATTTCTTCCTGGGAGAAGCCGATGCCATGTTAGGTAATGTCTCCCGATTCCACTGTGCACTTTCGCCCTTCTGCTTGATCCTGCGGTAATCTCGCGCATGCGCAGTCATTTGTTTTGCCTAGGCCTTTTTTTCATCCCGGGGTTTCTATAGCAACCATGTCCCCGTATTTTAGCAGACCTGCACCTGTGAATGGGACTGTAATCTCACGGGATCTTGAAGCAGTGTCACAGAGAGAGGAGGATGGAGCCAGGGCATGTAATGAAAGGACTGACCGCTCAACGTGCGTGCCGTAAACGGGGAAAATATGCGCATGCGCCAGTGACGTCATATAAAGGAACAGTTACGGATTACAAGGGAATGGAGAAGGTTATGCCGCATACACACTATCACTTTTTTTAAATGATTGTGTGTGGGCTTCACATCGTTTTTCATCTTCTGAAAAACGACAAAAAAAAAATCAAACATGCTGCATTTTTTCACGTTGTTTTAAAAAATGTAGTTTTTTCGGGTTGTAAAAAATTGTCGTGTGTGGGCTAAAACAACGTTTTAAATCTGCGCATGCTCAGAAACAAGTTATGAGACGGGAGAGCTTGTTCTGGTAAAACTACCGTTCATAATGGCGTAAGCACATTCATCACACTGTAACAGACAGAAAAGCGCAAATCGTCTTTTACTAACAAGGAATCAGCTAAAAGCAGCCCCAAGGCGAAAAGAACTTCCCCTGTATAGTGCCGTCATACGTGTTGTACGTCACTGTGCTTTGTTCATCATTTTTCAAAAGCAATGGTGTGTGGGCAACGTCGTTTTTAATGATGAAGTTGGAAAAATTTCATTTTTTTCTTATGATGAAAAATGATCGTGTGTATGCGGCATTAGAATCCATGTACACACAACAATCAGTAGACTGTGGGGGTTATTTACGAAGGGCAAATCCACTTTGCGCTACAAGTGCAAACTACAGGTGCAAAGTATATTAGTCAAGGGGTAGGGGTAGCAAGGGGAGGCGCAAGTATCCACTGGTGTACTGGCGATGGTTGTCACCACATGTACTGGATCATATACCTAATTAGGTAATGTTGCTGTAACCATAAATATGATATAACAAGAAAAAGGGGGAAATGGGGAATGGGACTGTACGGCCCACTAGGGGCCTGAAGGGGTTACTTGGAGCAACAAAAATAATGATCAGAAATATTTAAAGTTACAAAACAGTATTTATTAATATGTATCAAAGTTAAAATTATGTACAGCACGACTATATTGGAACTCTAAGACTGATCGCCTACCTATGTAGGCTGACCACTATGCAAGAAATAAAAAAGAAAAGAACAAATAACACTTAGACAAGACTCGTCTTGTCTAAGTGTTATTTGTTCTTTTCTTTTTTATTTCTTGAATAGCGGTCAGCCTACATAGGTAGGCGATCAGTCTTAGGCCGCGTACACACGAGGGGATATGTCCGCTGAAAACGGTCCGATGGACCGTTTCAGCAGACATCTCCGCTCGTGTGTATGGGCTGGCGGACAGATTTCTCCACCCGACAGATTTCAAAGCATGCTTTGAAATCCATCCGGTGGAATCTGTCCGCCCGACATGTCTGCTGGTTAGTACACTTACCAGCAGACATGTCGTCCCCCACCGCCGCCGCGCCGCCGCCGAATGGATTCGGCGCATGCGCGGAAGTGTTTTACTTCCTGGTGCGGTGACGTGGCGGTGACGCGGCGGCGTCAACGTCACCGCCGCGTCACCGCGCCGTCCGGCGGCGGGGAATTTGATCCGATGGTGTGTACACGCCATCGGATCAAACTCCCGATCGGACATATCCGATGGAAATGGTCCGCGGACCGTTTTCATCGGATATGTCCGATCGTGTGTATGGGGCCTTAGAGTTCCAATATAGTCGTGCTGTACATAATTTTAACTTTGATACATATTAATAAATACTGTTTTGTATCTTTAAATATTTCTGATCATTATTTTTGTTGCTCCAAGTAACCCCTTCAGGCCCCTAGTGGGCCGTACAGTCCCATTCCCCATTTCCCCCTTTTTCTTGTTATACTACAGGTGCAAAGTGCACTTGGAAGTGCAGTCGCTGTAAATCTGAGGGGTAGATATGAAATGAAGGGAAGCTCTGCTGATTTTATCATCCAATCATGTGCAAGATAAAATGCTGTTTATTATTTTCCTTGCATGTCCCCCTCAGATCTACAGCGACTGCACTTCCAAGTGCACTTTCAGTGTAGTTTGCACTTGTAGTGCAAAGAGTATTTGCCTTTTCGTAAATAACCCCCTGTGTGTCTGAGGCCCTTTTCACACTGGGGCATTTTTCGAGCGTTATTACAGCGTTATTCGAGCAAAGACTTATCTGCAATCCCAATGTGTTGGTAAAGCACTGAGAGGACCCTAAAGTTTTAGAGCGTTTTTGTAGTGCCTCAGTGTGAAAGGGTAAGGCGTTTTTACAGCGCTTTTCAATTCATTTCAATGGAGAGGGGCATTTTTGGAGCGTTTTTTTTTCAGCACTCAAAAGCTGCTCCAAAGATGCTGCTTGCAGGACTCAGTGTGAAAGGGTCCACTGAGGTGCATGGAGAGCGTTTTATGAGCGTTTTAAGAGCGCTATTTTTAACGTTAAAACCCTGTAAAAACGCTTCAGTGTGAAAGGGATCTTAATGATTTAAATAGGGAAACTTCATCAGGGAGAGTTTACCAGTAATTTAACCGTTCCAATATGACAGTTTAATTCAAAGTCGTTTTACTTGTGAAAATGCAATACATGAATGTTCATTGGTCTAATCCAACTGTAAATGGATAATGATCTTCTAAACCCTGTTCTATAATAAGGCTGGATACTAATCAAGGAAACTGAATTGTCTAGTTAAAGGGTCACTAAAGGAAAAAAAAAATGGGCTGAAATGACTGTTCACAGGGTATAGAGACATAAAAGTTAACTGATTCCTTTTAAAAATGATTAAAAATAGATAAAACTCAATCATATAATCAACCTACAGTTCTAGTTTTGTTTTTGTTGTTGTTTCCTGTCTCTCTGATGTACAGAGCCAGAGAGCCAATAGAGGGCAGTGATGGTTTGTCTAAAACCTCTCAGCACCAACCCAGTTTCAGTTTACACACAGTAATCACACCTCCTTGATTAGTGACCACAGTGAGGAAGCTCCCAGCACTGTGGTTATAAGGAAACAGACAGGCAGGAAGTGTGGAGATCAGAGCAGAATTACAGCAACATCAAAGCAAAAAACAAACAATGAGGACATGAAAACCGCACTGCAGTAAGGTACAGGAAGCTATTTAGCTAAAAAAAAAATTCCTTTAGTGACCCTTTAAAGATTAAACCAACTAGTCCAAACATGCAGGTAAACTGTGGATCTAAAGCTTTGGGTCTCCGTTTCACAGTACCGCCGACTAGATGGGAGGACACCTTGACTCCATACATACTGTAAAGGCATTGGAAGTATCTCATTCATTGCACACCGTTCAAAGCCGGGTGTCATATAAATGATTGCAGACTCTGCCAAAGCCACGCCCCCAATGTGTTTTGGCTCATCCCAGGGTGTAATCATAGTGATCAGGTACTGGATCGTACTACTTCAGGCTCCAGTAATATGAAAAAAGTAGTAACACTGGATTACCAATAGATGGCAGCACAAAGATATTTATACATTACATAATGAAATTCAATGCAGAGGTAAAGGAAGCTCCGCAGCGAGGTGGAACCTTAGCGCAGGTGCGCATGACTGGGGGGACCCTGAGCAGGGGGACAGTATAAGGAAGGGGCCGCAAATCGCGGCTGCACAGGGGGCGGGGCTTATGCCTCGAGGCAAGCTCCCTTAAAAGGTCTGGGGGGCGGAGCCATCCATTCGGGCGCTATCCACAGTGAGGCATCACACAGGCAGTTTTTCCCTCCCTCCCTCCCTGGGGAAGTGTCTGGTATGGGTGTCTGTTTTGAAACGCTCTTTGTTTTTCAGGTGGACGTTGGCGTTTGTTCAGGGTTCCTGAGAATTGGGTGGGGTTTGGTACATACATATTAGATGGGTGTACCTTAGTTGTTGGTAGGAGTTGGGGCCCGTCATGGGATGGGCACCTTCCCTATCTGGTTAGGTGGATAGTGGTATATCGTGCTGAAGAATCAAACGAAGGAGGAAGTCATGGCCTTGTGAGCTGATGGGAGCGCGGCTAGAGGTCCGAAGACTTTCTCAGGAACCTTGTGTCTACAACTGTTTGGGGTTAATTGTTTTTTGTTAGGTTAATTTATTGCGTAATGGTTAAAAATATATATTTAATGTTAAAAAATAAGTTTTATATTTAAAAGTTGGTTATTTTTATAAAGTTATTTAATTTTACCTTTTCGATTTTAAATAAAAGGGGCCTTTGGTGGCCATTTAATCCAGAAGGTGTTGCGTGATTTCTATGGGTGGGTTTAAGGTTTTAGGGGTGTTTTTTTTTTTTTCTCCCAAGCACTAGGCATACACCAGTCATGGATACACAACACGTGTTTTACAGAGCAGTCAGGTTTGCTTTATCTTCAGGGGTGTCACCCACTTCTAGAATCACTTTATTTTGCACTGAATGCATATGTCTATCGGTTCTTATTTAGTATTAGGGATGGAAAAAAATGCTTTATATCTCCTGTGCTGCAACGTGTGCCTATCAAATGTATAGCTGTCAGCACTGCTAGATAATTCCCACAACCAAAGGAAATTATTTTTTAAATAAAATAGTGCAGCACAAAATGTTACCTCTAAAAATAATGTTCTGAATAAAGATATATATTACATTCCTCTTAACTTTTTGTGACGGGAACGAGGGACACCTATTAGAGAAGGTATGTAGGCATAGGACACACCCCTGTCATGCCCTCTTGAAGGAGATTTGTGCCCCCCTTACATCAATGCCCCGCTTACATCAGTGTCCTGCTTACATCACTGCCCCCCCCTTAGAATTAATGCCCCCCTTACATCAGTGTCCCCCTTACATCAGTGCCTCCTTACATCAGTACCCCCCTGAGAATCAATGCCTGTACACCACCCTTGCCCTATCCTTCCCCTGCCCAGATACCACTCTTGCCGTGCCCTTATACCGCTTTTTTTCCACTGCCCTTACACCACTCTTGCCCTATCTTTCCCCTGCTCGTACTCCATTCTTGCCCTATTCTTCCACTGTTTTTTTTTTTCTCCTGCCTAGACATAACTCTTGCCGTTCCTGTATACCGTTTTTTTTTTTTTCATGTGACAACATTGAAGAAATGACACTTTGCTACAATGTTGTGTAGTGAGTGTACAGCTTGTATAACAGTGTACATTTGCTGTCCCCTCAAAATAACTCAACACACAGTCAGTAATGTCTAAACCGCTGGCAACAAAAGTCAGTACACCCCTAAGTGAAAATGTCCAAATTGGGCCCAAAGTGTCAATATGTAGCTCCCCAGTGCCGGCAGCACTCATGCAGCCCCAGACCATGACACTCCACCACCATACTTGACTGTAGGCAAGACACACTTGTCTTTGTCCTCCTCACCTGGTTGCCGCCACACACGCTTCACACAATCTGAACCAAATAAGTTTATTATGGTCTCATCAGACCACAGGACATGGTTCCAGTAATCTATGTCCTTAGTCTGCTTGTCTTCAGAAAACTGTTTGCAGGCTTTCTTGTGCATCATCTTTAGAAGAGGCCCTTCTGGGAAGACAGCCATGGAGACCAATTTGATGCAGTGTGTGGCGTATGGTCTGAGCCCTGGCAAGCTGACCCCTCACCCCTCCAACCTCTGCAGCAATGCTGGCAGCACTCATACGTCTATTTCCCAAAGACAACCTCTGGATATGACGCTGAGCACGTGCACTCAACTTCTTTGGTCGACCATGGCAAGGTCTGTTCTAAGTAAAACCTGTCCTGTTATACCGCTGTATGGTCTTGGCCACCGTGCTGCAGCTCAGTTTCAGGGTCTTGGCAATCTTCTTACAGCCTGGGCCAGTGATGGTGAACCTTGGCACCCCAGATGTTTTGGAACTACATTTCCCATGAAATCTCCACTACACTGCACGAGCATCATGGGAAATGTAGTTCCAAAACATCTGGAGAGCCGAGGTTCACCATCACTGGCCTAGGTCATCTTTATGTAGAGCAACAATTTTTTATTTATTTTTTCTGATCCTCAGAGTTCTTTGCCATGAGGTGCCATGTTAATCTTCCAGTGACCAGTATGAGAGAGTGAGAGCGATAACACCAAATTTAACACACCTGACCCCATTCACACCTGAGACCTTGTAACACTAACGAGTCACATGACACCGGGGAGGGAAAATGGTCACATGAAAAGATACAATAAAATATTTACAAAAATGTGAGGGGTGTACTTACTTTTGTGAGATATTGTAATTACATTTTTCCAGCTTGAACCAATGTAACTATTTATTATTCATACCTGTTGGATCCCATTTAAGCTGGAAGGCACATATTAGACAGCGCAAATACAGTGATCGCCACTACCATCTGGGTGCTGCCCAGGGAACAAAGAATGTCGCTTGCTCAGCACAGACGCCATTCGGCGTATACTTTGCCTTTTTCTCTGTGAATGCAAAAGCTCTTTCTGATTGGACAAGGTAGAAATCAAGGTGTCCCCACCCAGCCTCTTCATCTCGTCCAATCAGAAAGCACCTTGCATTGAGAAGATGCAAAGTGTTCTCTGAATGGCAACCAATAACAGCAAACAAGTTCCAAGTTTGGAGACCACTGGACATTGTCACCAGATGTGGTGGGGGGGGGGGGGGTTGAGTACTCAATGGCTACATATTTTCATTACTCGGGGGCTGATTACTGCAAGCTGTTGCAAATCTAACTGGAGAATCCCATCTCTCCAGCACACAGTAGGTGGTTGACAGCAGCAATTGTGTGTGAGACTGTGTAGAGTGGGTGTGTCCAATTCTCTCCACTCGGGTTTCAGATTATACTCGGCTCCCTGCTTTATGCTGTGCAGTGTGGGACATCAGCTCACTGCCCCCTGCCTTTTGGAACTCAGAAATTCTGTGTATGCTATACACACACAAGGGCTGTAGAGAAGAGGGCTGCAGATAAACAGGTAAAATGTATGTAGGAGGATTTGCTGCATCTGTGTATCACATGAGGCCAGGCACTTCACTGGGTATATGTAAGGCTTTACAACCACTTTATGCATTGCTAATTGTCTTGTATCTTCCTCCCCTTGCAGCTCTTTGAGCCCATCAGCTGTACATATACTTATCTTCTTGCCGATGAGGCCAGTAAGGAGGCTGTTCTGATCGATCCCGTGCTGGAAACTGCTAACCGGGACTCTAAACTCATCAAGGATCTTGGCCTGAACATGATTTATGCAGGTACGGCTTGTTCTAGGTTGTGCTCTCTGGGGGGCGCTGTAACGGCTGTTTCTTCTCAGGAAAGATAAAGCAGATTGGGTGACTCCATTCTGAATCCAGGGAGGGAAAACGTCTGCCAGAGAACTGGTCCTGGGCGTTCCATTTTCTCCTGGTCTTCCTTCTGGCCTCACTATGCATGGCTGCTTGAATCGCATTGCGACAATGACTTCACTAACGCATGGGAGTCTCATCGTCGCAGCACAGAGTGATGCAGTAAATGCACGTGAAACTGCTCCTTTGCGGCTCAGTCACGGAGAAGGGTTTATGACAGTAGAGACCGATACAGCTCTTGTAATTGGCTCACTACCTCTCCCAGTAGTCTGCAGTGTTGCTCACGAATATTCGCATTGCGAATATTCGCTATTTCGAATATTCGCGAATAACTCGATTATCGCGGCGAATATTCGCTATTTCGAATATTCGTATTTTTTTCGCAATCAATTTCGCATTCGCACTAGCGAAATTTCGCAATTTTTTTTTCGGGATATTTTTTTTTTCGTGATATTTTATATAAAAAAAAAAATTTGCGAAATTTCGCAATTTTTTTTTTTTTTTTTCATAAAATATAGCGAATATTCGTAAATATCGAATATTCATGATATTTTATCCCCCCAAAAAATAGCGTCATTTCGCATTAGCGAAATTTCGCATTTGGCGAAATTTCGCAATTATTTTTTATTTTTTTATATAAAATATCACGAATATTCGATATTAACGAATATGGCGTATTCCGATCATCACTAGTAGTCTGTACAAAGCTTGAGTTTATTTTAGACTGCCTGTTCCATAGAATATGGCGTCCTCCACTGCGTCCTTGGGGTTTACCACACTGTACGTTTTTATCACAGCAGTAAATGTCTGTGCACACCCCAACAGGTAAAACATGTCTGGGATTTGGCCACTAGGCCCAGGTTATTCTTTATGATTCTATGCTGATCTGGGATATCCATCACCTTTATTTCCTCTTAATTTTTTGTCTTTGCATGCTCAGTAGTATTTTTTTATTTTTAGTACAATGTAGTATTACATTGCTTTATTATTAATAATACTACTCATAATAGAAGTAATACTAAAGCAATGTATTAGTATAGATAATAATATTTATACTATTGGTACAATGTAGTATTACATTTCTTTATTATTACTTTTATTTACTATTATGAGTAGTAATAATAATAACAATCCAATGTAATAAGATTATTTATCTTTTAATAAAAAAAAAAATCACATCCATTTACTGGATAAGGGGTGGTGTTGGTTATTGGTGATCTAAAATGTTTTTAGTGTGTGTAATGGGGATTTTATATATATTGAATCACAATAGACATATGCGTATGAATTACTGACCCTGGCCAGGGTTTAAATTTGTAGGTTGTTTACACAGTACATTTTGTATGTTGTCATATAATATATTGATTCTTAAAGTGGAGGTGCAGCCGCAATTTTTTTTTTTATTAATTTATTTTAGTATATATGTGTGTGTGTTTGTATGTGTGTGTGTGTATATATATATATATATATATATATACACACACACACACTTTTTTTTTTTATAAGCTGCTGACTTAAGGACACTTGCCTGTCCTAGGCGGCCGCAATGTCCCCCCCCAAAGGCCGATGGTGGCAGGTCACGGCGCCGCCATCCTCACTGATGCCCTGTACACACGACCGGTTTCCCTGACCTGCCAAAACCTGACATTTTTTCCTGACGTGATTCCTCTCAAGCCTGCTTTGCATACACACAAAAGTTTTTTTGTGACGAGAAAAAGACTGAAAAAAACGACAGGAAAAAATAGAGCAGGTTCGAATTTTTTTGCAGGCAGTTTTCTCGTCGGGGGGAAAAAAGCTATGGAGCATACACACGACCAATCTAAAAAAATGGCAGTTTTCTCGTTGGGAAAACTGGACGTGTGAACGAGGCATAAGGGAAATGGTTTCCTACTGCGCATTAGTGCGATTTGAACGGCACTTTATAAATGGGAGGCTGCTCTCTGGAATACACACAGTTCCCAGAAGACAGCGCGCCCCATTCCCCAGAAGACAACGCGAGGAGGACAACCAGCCGTGGACTTTTTTTTTTTTTTTTCTTAGCATTTTTATGTTATTTTTAGGTTGGACCTCTGCTTGAATTTTTTCATACAGGTTGTTTAGGGGGGAACTTTTTTTTATTTTAATTGGGGGGGGGGGGGGGTTTATCAATTAAACTGGGTCAGGATGTTACCAAATGTCTGGCGCCCACTATTACCCCTCTTACCAGCAATCCCAGAACCTCCGGGCTTCTATTTTCCGTGCAGTACGTGACAAAACGCAGTGTAGAAGTAGAGTTATGGCTCACTAAAACTGCATAAACATTTTACATGTCTATCCTCTGACCGCCAATGCCTGGATCTAATTTATTTATTTTTCTCCAGTGAGGACAATAAACTCTACAATAAGTGAACTTTGCTTTGCTGTTGTAATTATAAAAGTTGAGTGTTGTGCAGAAGGTGATAAACTGGATTGGTCGGGATTTAAATGCTACATACCAGGGTACCGCCCTGTAAACTAAAATACAAAGCCATTTGGGGTGTTTTTTAGAAACCTTTATTTTAAAAAAAAAAAAAAAAACAGGGGTGTAGCTATGAATCAAGATTTTGTACTCTCCAGTATTCGTGCATCAAACCCCTCCCCCCCCCCCCCCCCCCCCCCCCCCCATTGTTAGATTCGGACTGTAGCAGAAGCTCATAGGGCAGTAACTCTACACTGCTAACATGGATCAGCAAATGCTTCTCAATGCAAGGAGGGGAATCTGTGACTTCAATCCTGAGGTCTGACCTCATCCCTTCTGTACTCATCAATTTTGTTTCTTTGTCAGCCTTCCTAATGGGGGGGGGGCCCTTCCTATTCCAGTCCCTGTAGCAGATGTATTGGCTACTGTACGCCACCAGTAGCGCCTGGGGCATTCAACGCCCAGTTATTGTACATACAAAAAGGGGTGGGGGGGTACTCATGACATCATTGGCCATATTGGGTCAATGGCATCACTGTCCTGTTCTCTGGATAGGGGTTCTTCTGACACCCTAATAGGAGCTCACTTGATTCCTGGGAAGAGACCTCCTGCCTCCTGGCTGGGGCTCTTCTGCCCCCTGGCTGGGGCTCTTCTGACCCCGGGCTAATACCTGTCTCCAATACTGGAGCCATCTCGAAACTGGGAGCCCTGAGCTATCCTCTACTGTTGGGCTTAAAGTGGAACTTCCACTCCTCTTATTCTTTTAGGGGGAGGGAGAACAGGATACCTGTCTTTGACAGGTATCCTTTCTCACTTTTGGGAATCCCAGCCGTGGAGCTGTGAGGTCACCACGGGGCTCCCTCCTCCGCCGGGCCAATAGAAGAGAGGAGCAGGGCCTTGCGCATGCGTAGTAGGGTTCCCGGCGTAAAGCAGAAAGGCTACACTGCCAGGTTCCCGTACCCTCAATGGCGGCGGAGCACCCGACAGCTGATGGAAACATCAGCTGTGGGTGCCGACATTGCTGGACTTAAGGACGGTGTCCATGTATTAAAAGCCAGCAGCTGCACTATGTGTAGCTCAGGGTTTGAAAAATTCTCTTGGAATCTAGGAGCCAGCTAAAAAAGTTAGGAGTCAGAAAACGCGCCCCGTCCAGCCAAGTTCGCGCACAGAAGCGAACGCGTACGTGAGTAGCGCCCGCATATGTAAACGGTATTCAAACCACACATGTGAGGTATCGCCGCGATCGTTAGAGCGAGAGCAATAATTCTAGCTCTAGACCTCCTCTGTAACTCAAAACATGCAACCTGTAGATATTTTTTTAAATGTCGCCTATGGAGATTTTAAAGGGTAAAAGTTTGTCGCCATTCCACGAGCGGACGCTATTTTGAAGCGTGACATGTTCGGTATCAATTTACTCAGCGTAACATTATCTTTCACAATATAAAAAAAAATTGGGCTAACTTTACTGTTGTCTTTACTGCGCACAGGATACCCCAGCTCTACTGCCCTGGGCGCCAGGTCGATAATTCTAGGCGCAACGGCGACCTGGCGCCCGGAATTTGTCGAACCCTGGAGTAGCTGCTGGCTTTGTGTGTGTGTTTTTTTTATTTATTTTTGTGGCAGAACAGTTTTAAAACCTTACCCTCAGTATGGAGCTAAAACATGCTGTACTTCTTTTTCTCCACAAGATGTCCTCAGTTTTCTGGGCTGAATGTCTCTTGGTTTCACCAGCCCTGAAGATGGAGGACATACTGTGAGTGCGGGTTGTCATGAATCTGTCCCTTGAAGGGGTGTCACCAAAGTGCCCTTCATTCATTGTTGTATAATGAGTGATGTTAATATTGCACCAGTGCTGTTCTCTGCATCTTCCAGGACAACCTATCACTGGGATAATATGGGATGAAATAAAAGATCCAGTGTGTCATGCGAGGGAAGACTTTGGGAATTTCTGATGTTCGAGATCCTCCTCTATAATTTGCTTTGAGTTTTTTTGGTGGCTTTAAATCGCTGTGCCATAACAACGTTTTATCAGCCCGCTGATCTGTGTCCTTCTGTGTCCCTCCAGCCAACACTCACTGCCATGCCGATCACATTACCGGCACAGGGGCCCTGAAGAAGCTGATGCCTGGATGTAAAAGTGTCATTGCCAAGAAAAGCGGGGCCCTCGCTGACCTCCACATCCAGGAGGGAGATGTCCTCAAGTTTGGGAACCTTGTGAGTATCACACTTTATAAAAAGGGATTCAGTCAAAGCTTGTAAAGCCAATCGCTGTTAAACGGCAGGCGAGGAGAGCTGTAGCTTGGCATTTAATCCAGTTCTGTTTCAATACAAATCATTAACTATTTTTTTTTTATGTCACAATGTAGAGAATAAGATTTCCTATCATCTGTGCCCAGTCTTGCCACAGAGTTAATCCAGCTCTGAGCAATCCTCTTTTTATTGTTCAGTGAAATAAAACAGACTTCCAGATAAAGACCAAAGTCCTTGCTTGAGTGACAGGTTATTTAAATATCTTGTGCACTAGCTTGCAGACATGCACAGCTTCTGTAAAGTGCACAATTCACAATCCCCATCCCCCCCCCCTCCAGCTCTCGCAGGATTGGCTGTCTTTCCTGTGTTTTGATTAAATGTTTTCAAAATATGGGGTGATCCAAAGTTCAGTGTGAACAGCCATCAGAATTTACAAGACAAGAAGCTGTGCATGTCTGCAAGCTAGTGCACGAGATATGTAAATAACCTGTCACTCAAGCAAGGACTTTGGCCTTTATAGAGAAGTCCGTTTTATCTCACTGAACAATAAAAAGAGGATTGCTCAGCGCTGGATTAACTGTGTGGCAAGACTGGGCACAGATGATAGGAAATCTTATACTCTACATTGTGACATCCACTTAAAAGGGCAACTGTATAGAATAATAGATATATGTATATAATAAAGTAGAAGGTTTATTGGAATATATATTTTTTATATATATAAACAATAGGTGTATACATGATCAATGAATGTAGTAGGTTCAGTTAGTAATGTTTTTCTCCTGCTATCACCGATGCGTTTCAGGATCTCAGAGGAATTCTTTCTTCAGGGGCATTTCATAGGGAGATTTAGAAAACATAAACAAACATTGTATAACATAGATTTAGAATTAGTAAGGGTCCTTACACACGGAGCAGTCCGTTTTTCGGTCCGCTCCGTGTGTCCGTCAGCTCAGCGGGGGGTCTCCGCTGAGCTGTCGGGCGGACGGGGCGGTCCCCGCACACTGTGCAGGGACCGCCCCGTCTCTCCTCCGCTCTCCCCTATGGGGAGTCGGATGGAAACGGACCGTTTGGCCGGACGGAAGAAAAATAGGACATTCTTCCGTCCGCAAAAACGGATGCGGATCCGCTCCCATAGGGACCCATTACAAGTCCGTAAACGGACTTGTAATGAGCGGACCGTTCGTCCGCTCATGTGAAAGGGGCCTCAGAAACATGAAATGAAACATCGTTGTAGTTTGAGAGATGAAGTACTTGCCAATCCAATGAGGTCATTAAATGTAATATCAATACAACCAGTATAAAAATGTAAAGCTGCCTTTTTATATTGGGCTCCCTTTTAATATCCTACTGAGCCTGGGGCAGCGCCGTGAGCCAATCCAGGAAGTGTGTGTGTGTGTGTCCTGTTCAATCATGTCACAAGGGGATGGGGGCCTCTTAGATTATTTAGTGGTGGGGGGGTAGGAAGCAGAGCGATCAGTTAGTGGAAGCCAACTGATGGGTGCAGACTTTTTTTTTTATTTTATTTTTTTTAAACATTTTACTTGCATATTTTTATTTTCTTGTGGGCAGTGTTTATCATGATAGAAGTTGGATTTACTTGAGGGCTCCTTTTTTTTTTTACAGGACTTGTCAAAAACTGAAACCAAATATGACCTATATAAATATTTTTTTTACAAAATTATAATCAAATTTTTAAGATCATCCATTTAAATGAATATGAATTTATTGGCACCTTTTTTAGTGCAAGGAAAAAATGTATCCATTTAAATGTTATGCAAATCCACACACTGGTCCGTTGGGCTTCCATTGTGGTGTTAAAAATCCTGCTTGCCGCATCTTTAGTCAGTTAAAAAAACTATTATTATTATAAATATATATATTAATAATAATTATTTATAATATATATTTATATAAATAATTATATATTATAAATATATTAAACGTGTATATATAATAATATTATTAATAATATTATATATTTTTATAATAATATTTTTTTATGTTGGCTCTTTTATTTACATCCTGCTGTCAGGAGGGAATCCCTATGTCAGCAGATGAGTCGCTGGTTGTGAAGGGCTCCTTAACCAGTTAAAGACCCCCGCACGCACATATACGGCCACAGAATGGCACGTACAGGCACAAGGGCGTAAATTTACGTCCCCGCCTGAGTGCGGTTTGGGGGTCCCATCGTGACCCCCTCCGCGGCGTGCGGGGGTCTCCCTACCTCTGGGAGCGATCCGGGATCTGCGGGCGGATGTCCGTGATATCCGCCCCCCCCGCGATCGCTCCCAGCCAATGGGAGCGCGCTCCCAGCCTGTCACTTCCTCCTCCTGTGTTTACACAGGAAGGAGGAAATTATGTATTCTCTCATCGCAGCGCTGTTTCCCAACGCTGCTGATGAGAGAAGACATCACAAGTAAGTGTGCACCAACACAACACTGACACACACTCACATAGGCATATTAACCCCTTGTGATCGCCCCCCCCCCCCCCCACCCCCCTGTCACAGTGTTACTGAATGCAGTGATTTAATCACTGCATTTAGTGTCAGTGTGACAGGCACTGTAAAAAACAGTTAGTGTTAGGTTCAGGATAGCCCCCAAACCCCCCTAATAAAGTTTTAACCCCCTGATCACCGCCCTAGTTAACCCTTTCACTCCCTATTGCCAGCGTCACTAAGCGATCATTTTTCTGATCGCTGTATTAGTGTCGCTGTTCCCGCTAGGTAGCTATTTTTTTTTTTATTGCGATTTTTTTTTTTACTAAAGACATGTGGCTAAATAAATTTTGGCCTAAATGTTTGACTAAAATTTAGTTTATTTGATTTTTTTTTTACAAAAAGTAAAAAATAGTGTTTTTTTTTCAAAAATGTCGCTCTATTTTTGTATATAGCGCAAAAAATAAAAATCGCAGAGGTGATCAAATACCACCAATAGAAAGCTCTATTTGTGGGAAGAAAAGGACGCAAAGTTTGTTTGGGAGCCACGTCGCACGACCGCGCAATTGTCTGTTAAAGCGACGCAGTGCCGAATCGCAAAAACACCTTGGGTCATTTACCAGCGTATTGGTCCGGGTCTTAAGTGGTTAACAACCAGCTATTCCTTGGTTAAGGACGCAGGTGGATGCCAGTGTTAAAACACTCACAGGTTTTCACTACTAAAATACTGAATCACTTCAAGTAATAGGGCGTGCAGTTTTTTTTATAGTGTGGTGTGTTTGTTTTTTTTTTGTTTTTTTATCACAACTTTTTAAAAAAACAGAGCTCTCTTACCGCTGATCTTTAATTACGTAGGGACCATCCGCCGCAGTTTTACGTCAGCTGTTTCAAGTAGAATTCCGTAGTTATGGTAGCAGCTAGTTACCATAACCCCGGTATCCTCCTCAACAGCGGGTGGTCTCAGCGGCAGATTCACCACAAGATCACTTATTGGGGGGCAGGAGAGGAGGCCACCCCCCTCCCGCCACACTGCGGTGGTCTCCGCTGCATACCGGAGCCGTCTGGATCGATCGGGTCCTCTCCCCTCACAGGCTGGATGCTGAGTGAAGGAAAGATGACCCCGGCTCGGCTTCACACCATTGGATGACAGAAGTGACACCAAACGTCGCTTCCTGCCCGATGGTCTTAAAGGGGACATTTTTTTGCAAAAGAAGACACATTAAACATTTTTTTTTTTTGTGTAAATTTGAGTTTTGAGGTCTTTTTGACCCCAGATCTTAGATTTAAGAGGTCCTGTTGTGCTATATGCTATTATAAGGGATGTTTACATAGGATTAAAAGTGACCCCAAAATAGGCCTGGTCCTTAACCACTTAAGACCCGGACCTTTAGGCAGCTAAAGGACTCACCCAGGTTTTACAATTCGGCACTTCGTCGCTTTAACAGACAATTGCGCGGGCGTGCGACGTGGCTCCCAAACAAAATTGACGTCCTTTTTTTTCCCCCACAAATGGCTTTCTTTTGGTGGTATTTGATCACCTCTGTAGATTTTATTTGCGCTATAAACAAAAATAGAGCGACAATTTTGAAAAAAAAAAACATTTACTTTTTGCTATAATAAATATCCCCCAAAAATTATATAATTTTTTTTTTCCCCCTCGGTTTAGGACGATACGTATTCTTCTACCTATTTTTGGTTAATAAAATCGCAATAAGTGTCATTTGCAGTTTTGGAGCTTCGTGCATGTGCCCAGCCGTGCCATTCTGCCGAAGTAAATGTGCAGGAGGTGGTCCTTAAGTGGTTAAAGTATTACTAAACCCACAACAGTAAAATCAGTCTGTATATGCAGTAAAGCATGCTTGTTATACTCGCTGTGGAACTTAACCACTTTAGATCCACACTTTGGCCAAATGACAGCTACAGCGCGGATCGGGTAAACACAGATTACGATTCCGGCCCCTTACTACGTGATCAGATGTCAGCCAATGACAGCTGATCACGTGATGTAGACAAAAGCTTGGTAATCGTTTCTTCTCTTCTCTCTCAAGCTGACAGCGTGAGGAGATAAAAAAAACAATCACCGGCTTATGTGCAAGGGACATCAGTCCCGAAGAGGAAGAGGCACATTTGCCTCATTTGTGGCCACCATTACTACTTGCCAGTGCCCACAAGTGCCACCTATCAATGCCAATCAGAGCCTCAGCAGTGTAACCTATTACTGCCACCTATCAGTGCCACCTTACTGCCCCCTATCAGTGCAGCCTCAACAGCATACATCAATGAAGAAAAATTACTTGTTTGCAAAAATTTGCTTCTTCTTCCTCCCTTGGTTGATACTAAATTTCAGATACTAAAGGTGCCTGCAAAAACAAAAAAATAACTGCATTTAAGGGTGTAATGACTACAAAGCTTAGTGATGTTTATATCTGCCTGAAGTTTAGCTTTAAGGATTCTTTTCCCCTTTTCAGTTCCTGGAGGCGCGATCCACCCCAGGCCACACGGACGGTTGCCTTACCTATGTGCTGAATGATAAAAGCATGGCCTTTACCGGGGATGCTCTTCTAATCCGAGGCTGCGGCCGTACCGACTTCCAGCAAGGTGGGTCCGCAGCAGACACAATGGAGGGTGACGACACAAGCAGGAGGCTGGATATTGGGGGTGGCGGTTCCCATGATAAAGGATTTGGCGTATTTTGGAATGTCATCATTTAGATCTGCTCTGTGGTTTGCTGCCATGGCATTTGGGTTCAGTGTTGTATGACCTCATTCAAAGAGTGATAGTGCTGAAAATTGGCCTGGGCAGGAGTGAGGTTTAAGTGCCCAGTAAACAAGTGGTTAAATGAGCTTTCGTGGTGACTAATTTGTGACAGCACACTACAAATGCAGGTCAACCCTTTGGAATGCGGTATGGAACTATAAAGAGCTTCCACATCAATGGTAGCAAGAATGCATTTCTCAGGGACTAGTACATCCTCAATAATTTGTAGGAGAAGCATCGTATCGCGGAAATATGAAGGAATTGAGGAAACAAAGGGTCGAATATGCTCATCTATTAATTTTAGAAAGGTTTTCTGTGATTGAACAATTGCCAGAAAGCATTGATCTGCCTGGCGGGTTCCCACTGCAAGGGAGAATTTTTAGCTTTCCTAGAGTTCAGCTTTGAGTCCGTTATGGTCTCTATTAGGGTTGTACCGATATCGGGACCGATACCAAGCATTTGCCTGAGTTACAAGCACTGATCACCGCTGTATAGTTTAAAAGTAGTTTCTCCGCTTCTCTCTCCTCCCTCCGGTGATCAGTGCCTGTAACTCCCACACACACGATCACCGCTGACTGTCTCGTGTCCTCCTCCAGCCCCCCTCCGTTTTTGCTGCAGTCTCTCTCCCTCCATGTCCCCCACCTTGTTTCTTTCTCCCTCCGTGTCCTTCTCCCTCTGTGTCCCTCTACCTCCGTGCCCCCCCACCAGGTTTCTCTCTCCCTCCGTGTCCCTCGCTGTGTTTCTCTCTCTCCTCCCGTGCTCCTCCTCCACCCCCTGGAACTGTCAGGATGGAGAGCCGGGTAGGAGTCGGTAAATCCAGCTCCTTACTGCTCAGAATGGACAGAGTCAGTGATCACTAACTCTGTCCATTCACATAACTGAAACATTGTAAACTGTGATTACAATGTTTCAGTTTATGAATGAAGAGAAGACGCTGTCTTCTCTCCATTCATTTTCAGCGCAGCTGATGCTGCTGAGAAAGGGAATGGGGAACATGTGTCCCTTTCTCTGTCTCAAAGGGGAGATGTCAGAGGTCTGTTAAGACCCCTGCTATCTCACCAAAGCCCCCCAACAGGGCTGAAAAAAAAAATAAAGAATAAAAAAAATTATTGTAGAAAAAAAAAAACACACTGACCCAGTCCACCCCCTCCCCCTTAAAAAAAAGAAACCAAGCATTATAAATAAAATACAAAAAATTGTAAAAAATTAAAAACAAATTGTTAAAGATGGGGGGGGGGGGACGGGGGGACTACCGACACATGTGCCGCTGTCACATGAGATTCAAAAAAGTATTAGTATTTGGTATCGGCGAGTACTGGGGAAAAAAAAGTATCAGTACTTGTACTCGGTGTTAAAAAAAAGTGGTATCGGGACAACCCTAGTCTCTGTATTTGTTACCGTCATGTCATTGTGTTTTGCAGGTTCTCCCAACACTCTGTACCACTCTGTACACACCAAAATCTTCAGCCTGCCCGACAGCTGCTTCCTGTACCCAGGCCATGACTACACTGGTGAGTCTGAATTTTTTGACACTTATTAATTCCAAAAAGTGTTTCCTTTCCATCATTAGCTGTCCTTTTCACTAAACAAAAGGCAAGAATGCTGCCAGAAAGCAGCCGCCCTGAACTGAAGACCCTTTCAAAAGGAAATATCTAAGGGGGCTTGGTTACTAAATATTGGTTGGCCAAATGTAAGAAGCATTCACGCAAGCTGAACACATCTTTGCCATATTTTTTGTAATAGATTATTTCCGGTATCGTTGACTCCATCTAGTGGCCAAATGCAGTATATATCATTTTTTTTTTTTTTTTTGTCATTGAAGTATCTCAGAAAACTAGCTTCTGCGCCATCGGCTAGGGGCCAGCCGATATTTCGCTTTTTTAAAGAAATTGGCCGGTTGTGTCAAAACGGGCCGATTGTGAGAGATCAGAAGCAGTGGTGTTCTGGGTGGTGGGCACTGACATTATTAATGACGTTCTTGAGCTGTACTGGTGGGCACTGAGGAGCTCTGTACTGGTGGGCACTGAGGAGCTCTGTACTGGTGGACACTGATGTGATGCACTGGTTGGCATTTAGTGACATGCACTGGTGAGGTGGCACTGATGTTATGCACTGGTGGGCACTAATGGATACTGATAGGCGGCACTGGTGGGCACTGACAGGCTGCACTGGTGGGCACTAATAGGCTGCACACCACCACTCCACCTTAAACAATACCAACCTCTTCACCCTAGATTTGCTAAAATGAAAGGGAGGGGGGGGGGGGGGGGGGGGGAAATCGGCCTAAAATATCGGCCGCAAAAATCAGCAACATATATCGGCCAGAGAAAAACTTATATCGCTCGACCTCTACCATCAGCTCCATCTAGTGGCCAAAATTAGTCAAGTAAAATCAATATAGTTTTCTGAAATACCTCAAGGATAAAAATACAGTGGGGGAAAATGTAATTAGATCCCCGGCAGATTTTGTACATTTGACCACTTACAAAGAAATGAAGGGTCTATAATTGTTATCATAGATGTCTAGGCTACTCTAAGGTGTCTATTGGTAAAACATTTGTTGCATGGACAGAAAATTTCCTGCAAGCTGAACAAAACTTCAAACAATTTTTCTAATAGACTAGCTTCTGTATCATCGGCTCCATCTAGTGGCCACATGTAGTATACGGTGGGGAAAATTTACGATTTTGTACGTTTGGCATCTTAAGAAATGAAGGGTCTATCATTTTTATCATAGGTGTAATTTAAATTATAGAGACAGAATATCAACCTACAATCCAGAAGAAACCCAATACAAATGTTATAAATTGAGTTGCAGTTCAGTGAGTAAAATAAGTACCGTATAAGCCGAGGCACCTAATTTTACCACAAAAAATTGGAAAAACGTATTGTCTCGAGTATAAGCCTAGGGTATCAATCTGCATGCCTCACTGTGCCCATGACTAGACTGACGTTTAACATGGGAGTCTAGGGGAGGGGTGCCCGGCTTTGAAAAATTGGTGCTCCCCGGCCGTAGGTTCCCCCCCCCCCCCCACCCAGACAATAAATTTCGCACACTCTTAGAGTAGGAAAGGGGCTACATGTGTACCAAGTTCCGGGTCCAGGGGACCCAAGACTGGCCAACACCGGGTCCACAAAATCACCAGAGAAATTACTGTTTAACATGGGAGTCTAGGGGAGGGGTGTCCGGCTTTGAAAAATTGGTGCTCACCGGCCGTAGGTCCCCCAGACAACAAACTTTGCACACTTGTAGAGGAAGAGTGGGGCTACATATGTTTCAAGTGGGACCTAACGCCAGCCGGTACCAGGTCTCCAAAGTCAAGGAGATCAGGCGCAAAAAGGTGAGGGGGACATTTCAGCACAAAGAAATGTGCTGAAAAACTCGGCTTATACTCGAGTATATACAGTGTTTGATCCCCCAACCAATAGTTTTGGCTCCCACAGACTGGCTACAGTAGGTTCTCATGTGGTACACAGATTAGTCCTGTCAATTGAAGGTGCTCCCAATGACAACTCGTTATGTGTAGAAAAGACACCTGTCCTCAGAATTTCATTCTTCCATTCAAACCTCATGATCATGGGCCAAAGAGCTGTCAGAGGACCTCAGGGACAAGACTGTAGACCTACACAAGGATGGAATGGGCTACAAGACCATCAGCAAGAAGCTTGGTGAGAAGGAGACAACTGTTGGAGTGATTATTCGCAAGTGGAAGAAACACAATAGTCATCAATCGCCCTCAGTCTGGAGCTCCATGAAAGGATTTGCCTCATGGGGTGAGGATGATCATGAGAAAAGTGAGGGATCTGCCCAGAACTACACAGGAGGAACTTGTGAATGATCTCAAGGCAGTTGGGACCACAGTCACCAAACAAACATTGGTTACACAATACACCGCCATGGATTGAAATCTTGGAGCACCCGCATGGTCCTCCTCCTGAAGAAGACACATGTACAGGTCCGCCTGAAGATTGTCAATGAACATCTAAATCATAGGTCTTCAAACTATGGCCCTCCAGTTGTTCAGGAACTACAATTCCCATCATGCCTAGTCATGTCTGTGAATGTCGGTGTGTTACAATGCCTCATAGGATGTGTGGTTCTACAACAGCTGGAGGGCCGTAGTTTGAGGATGCCTGATCTAAATGATTCAGATAAGGATTGGGAGAAAGTGCTGTGGCCAGATGAGACCAAAATTGAGCTCTTTGGCAATAACTTGACTCGCCATGTTTGGAGGAATAAAAATGTTGACTATGACCCTAAGAACATCATCCCTACAGTCACACACGGACGTGGAAACATGATGCTTTGGGGCTGTTTCTCTGCTGAAGGTACGGGCCGACTTTGCCGCATTGGGCAGCCAATGGATGGGCACATGTATTGTAAAATCTTGGATGAGAACCTTCTTTCCCCAACCAGAACACTAAAGATGGGTCTACCAGCATGACAATGACCCAAAACATACCGCCAAGGTAACGAAGGAGTGGCTCAAGAAGAAGCACATTAAGGTCATGGAGTGGCCTAGCCAGTCTCCAGACCTTAATCCTATAGACAATTTATGGAGGGAGCTGAAACTTCGAGTTGCTAAGAGACAGTAAAGAAACCTTAAAGATGTAAGGTTTTAGATTTTAATCCCTCCTGAGATGTGTGCAAACCTGATCAACAACTACAGGAAACGTCTGACCTCTGTGCTTGCCAACAATGATTTCTCAGCCAAGTATTTTGTTTTGCTTGGGGATCAAATATTTATTTTTTACTCACTGAACCGCAACTCAATTTATAGCATTTGTATCATGTGTGGTTTTATATATATATATATTTTTTTGGTTGAAATTCTCATTTAAGGTTATTCTAATTTAAGGTTAGTGGTGCAACGGGGTCACCCCCTTCGGATCGGCACGCTATGCGATCTGCGGATTGCCACCGTGGCCATAGCATTAGGAAAGGCCGCGGCTTTGGCCTAGCTCCTGAGCCGCGGCCATCTTGGTGCACACGGCAGGGGCCCTCCTCTCTGTTTACACCCACAGAGGAGGAGGAGCCCGTGCTCGAGGGACATACATGCCGCTGTCTGAGGTCTGCACTACTGGGGGGTGTCTGTACTGAGGGGAGACCATAGTGGGTGGGGGTGTGACACCCTTTTTTTTGCACCAGGTGACACCAACTCTAGTGACGCCATTACAGTGGGGGAGGGAGATGTGGATATTACAGTGGGGGAGATTTTTATTTTTCCTGATCTGAAAATGATCCGATCCGTGACTCCTGATCCGAGGAACGATCCAACATTTTTTGATCCGTTGCACCCCTATTTAAGGTACACCTATGATAACATTTATAGACCCTTTTATTTCTTAAAGCGGAATTTCACCCTAAATATAAGATCTCCCATGTGATCCAGCATACTGGCGTCAGCGCCAGTATGCTGTTTTTTTTTTTATCCCACACTTACTGTATTATCCTGTAATTTCATTTTTTTCCCCCGCGGTGGACGGCGCCAGTACAGCGCGTCACATCTTCCGAAAATACCCAATATGGACTCGGGTAATCTCGGCGAAAATGCGGCGCCTGCGCACAGACCTAGGAGCTGACTGCGCAGGCGCCGTATTTCTCCGAGTCCTACGGCTATGGCGCGTCACACCCTCCGAAATAGGACTCGGAGAAATACGGCGCCTGCGCCGAGATTACCCGAGTCCATATTGGGTATTTTCGGAAGATGTGACGCGCTGTACTGGCGCCGTCCACCGCGGGGGAAAAAATGAAATTACTGGATAATACAGTAAGTGTGGGATAAAAAAAAATAAAAAAACAGCATACTGGCGCTGACGCCAGTATGCTGGATCACATGGGAGATCTTATATTTAGGGTGAAATTCCGCTTTAAGTGGGCAAACTTACAAAATATGCAGAGGATGAACATATTATTTTCCCCACTGTATACTAAAATGTGGCCACTAGATGGAGCTAACGATACAGAAACTAATCTAATACAGTGGAACCTTGGATTATGAGCATAATCCGTTCCAGGAGAATGCTTGTAATCCAAAGCACTGGCATATCAAAGCGAGTTTCCCCATAAAAGTCAATGGAAACAGAAATCATTTTGTTCCGTATTGACTTCAATGGCATGCAATACCGCATGTGGCCAGAGGTGGGGGGGGGGGAGGCAGGGTTGCCAACTTACAGTAAATTTACAAACAGTTTGTGAAATCCGTAATTTTTGCATCTGTCCATTACGGACATACAGACTACACACCCATAGTGGATATTTCTGGACAGATTATGGATTTTACAAACTGTTTGTAAATTTACTGAAAGTTGACAACCCTGGTGGGGGGTGCTGGAGAGCCTCGGAAACACTTGGAAAGGCCCCAGGACAGCTCTGCTGAACTCTGCTCGGCTTCGGCGCCACCCCCACCTCAGGCCAAACGCGGTACTGCACACCGCTGTGGCTTGAATCCTGCTTGTGTTGCGAGAAAACACTCGTAAACAGAGTCAGGATTTTTTTAAATAAAATTGCTTGTGTTGCGAAGCGCTTGTTAACCACGTTACTTGCAATCCGAGGTTCCACTGTATTAGGAAAAATAGTTCAAAGTTTTGCTCAGCTTGAAAGAAAGTGTGTTAAATGTTTTATCAATAGATACCTTAGCGTAGCTGTTGCCATCCCATTCAGAGGTGACGGCTGCTGCTCTCTACAAGGGTCAGCTTTACTTGGCATGGTAAGGACAAGTGTTCCCAGATTGATCTGAGGTCTGCCCCCTAGTGGTGGGGGGGCCATCAGGGAAGAGATCACTGCAAATGGTAGACCTGTTGACTTTCAGGGTCGGGAGTTTACATCCCAACAGATCCATTTAAAGAAGACAGAAGCGCTCCAGCAGTTGGTAGCTCCTGATTATATGTCTTCCTGTTACAGGTCAGACGGTGACCACCGTTGGAGAGGAGAAGCGATTGAACCCCCGACTAACCAAGGACGAGGCTGAATTTGTCAAGATCATGAATAACCTGAACCTACCCAGACCAGCTCAGATAGGTGAGAGCAAGCCCAGGCATTTGATCTTTCACCTGTATTATAATTAACATACATTATTACAGGTATTCATATAGAACCATGCACTGCTTTATTCACATCAGGCCCTGTCCTCAAGGAGCTTACAGTCTAAGGTCTCTATCTGTGTGTGTGTGTATATATATATAAATATATATATTTATATATAATATATTTATATACACAGTGGGGCTGATTTACCAAGCCTGTGCGCCAAGACTCATGGTGCACAAGCAGGAGTAAACCTGTTTTTGACATTTACCAAAGAAACACGCTGCCAGTGCAGCGTGTTTCCTCATTTACTAAAGTGCCTAATGCGCCCAGAAGAGGGCGCACAGCACGCCAGTACAGAGCTGGCGTGCGGCATTTAGTAATGTAAACATCGGGGATTCGGGCGGGAGTTTATGAGGGGAGGGAGGGGGGTGATGCAGGGGAAGTGTAGTGACATGTGTTTCAACTTGTGTGGCGGGCCGATTTGAAAGGGAAAGTGACTTTTGGGACCCGATCCCCGTGCCCTTGCAAAGTACGCTAGAACCTCGGAAGGTTCACTTGCATACTGGGCATGCGCAGAGGGAAAAATCGGAGCTCACCGCGCGCCGCTTCAGTACGCCGGGAAATCCTTGGTAAATACCGGGCGGCGTAGCAGTGTTTGCACTGCCTGGAGCGGCGTACGGCAAGCTCCGAGCTGTTCTCGGGCTGCGCTGACACTGAAGGGGAACTCCGCGCCAAATTTCAAATGTGAAACCGGCGCGGCTTCCCCCCCAGGGGTACAATAGGCTCTCCGGCTTGGTCCGGAACGTGAGGGGTTAACCCACGCCAAAATCGGCGTGGGGTTCCCCCCCAGATCCGTACCAAGCCCTCATCCCAGGCATGCAGTCTGGCCGGACAGGAATGGGGGTGGGGACGAGCGAGCGGCCCCCCCCCTCCTGAGCCGTACCAGACCACATGCCCTCGACATGGGGGAGTGTGTGCTTTGGGGGAGGGGGGCGCTGCCCCCCCACCCCAAAGCACTCTTGTCCCCATGTCGATCGGGACAAGAGCCTCTTCCCGACAACCCTAGCCATTGGTTGTCGGGGTATGCGGGCGGGAGCCAATCAGAATCTGGGAGCCCCGTTTAATAAGGTGGCCCCCAGATTTCGGGCCCCCACCCTATGTGAATGAGTATGGGGTACATCGTACCCCTACCCATTCACCTGGTGAACGTTTTCACTTTTGAGGGTCTTCCGCCGCCCCCTTCAAATTCTTCTGCCTGGACGGGGGTCGTACATCCCATCCAGGACTTGGACGTGGCGGGCTTCTCGTCGCTGTCTTCTGCCGCTGCCCCCTTCACCACGAAGCTCCGTGCTTGTTTGATGAGGGCAGCGGGCTTCCGTCGTCTTCTCCGGGGCGAGGGTCGTACATCCCACCCCGGATTTCGTCGCCGGCTTCTGCCTGGCTCCTACTAGGGGCCAGGGCTTCTTTCGCCGTCTTCCGCCGGAGGGCGCCACTCTCCGGGCTTCTCGACGTTGTCTTCCGCCGCGGGGGCCAGGCCTTCTTCTTTGCCGCCCCCCTCGATTTTTTCGGCCTGGACGGGGGTCGCACATCCCATCCAGGACTTGGACGTGGCGGGCTTCTCGTCGCCGTCTTCTGCCGCTGCCCCCTTCACCACGAAGCTCCGTGCTTGTTTGATGAGGGCAGCGGGCTTCCGTCGTCTTCTCCGGGGCGAGGGTCGTACATCCCACCCCGGATTTCGTCGCCGTCTTCTGCCGCTGCCCCCTTCACCACGAAGCTCCGTGCTTGTTTGATGAGGGCAGCGGGCTTCCGTCGCAGTCTTCCGCCGCGGGGTGACACTCGCGGGCTTCTTCTTCCATTCGATGTTGACACGGCGAGGTCCGGCGCTGAAATGCCTTCTGAGCGGCGGGCAAGGACTTATATTGGCATTGGGCGTGGGCGTGGTTATGCCAACATGTGACCTTAACCCATGTGACAGTGATGTCACGTCACATCACTGTCACATGGGTTGAGGTCACATGTTGGCATAACCACGCCCACGCCCAATGCCAATATAAGTCCTTGCCCGCCGCTCAGAAGGCATTTCAGCGCCGGACCTCGCCGTGTCAACATCGAATGGAAGAAGAAGCCCGCGAGTGTCACCCCGCGGCGGAAGACTGCGACGGAAGCCCGCTGCCCTCATCAAACAAGCACGGAGCTTCGTGGTGAAGGGGGCAGCGGCAGAAGACGGCGACGAAATCCGGGGTGGGATGTACGACCCTCGCCCCGGAGAAGACGACGGAAGCCCGCTGCCCTCATCAAACAAGCACGGAGCTTCGTGGTGAAGGGGGCAGCGGCAGAAGAGAGCGACGAGAAGCCCGCCACGTCCAAGTCCTGGATGGGATGTGCGACCCCCGTCCAGGCCGAAAAAATCGAAGGGGGCGGCAAAGAAGAAGGCCTGGCCCCCGCGGCGGAAGACAACGTCGAGAAGCCCGGAGAGTGGCGCCCTCCGGCGGAAGACGGCGAAAGAAGCCCTGGAGGAGCCCGAGGTGGGGCGACACCCCCGTTGTTCTCCGCTGTTTTCGGCCGGCCCCCCCGGATGTAAAAGAGCTTCATTTTGGGGTGGGGGCACAGTCGAGCATGGCGGAGAGCATGGGTGGGTGTTTCCCCCCCCCGGCAGAAGACGGCTAGAAGACCGAGGAGTGGCGACGCCCCCGTTGTTCTCCGCCATTTCCGCCCGCCCCCCCCCGGATGTAAAAGAGCTTTGTTTGGGGTAGGGGGCCTGGCCGAACATGGCGGAGAGCATCGGTGGGTGTCTCTCTCCCCGGCGGAAGGCGGCGGCGAAGACCGGGGGGGGGGGGGGTAGGTGTACCCCCCCGGCGGAAGGCGAAGACCGAGGAGGGGTTTCGCCCCCCGTTGTTCTCCGCCATTTCCGCCGGCCCCCCCCCGGATGTAAAAGAGCTTTGTTTGGGGTAGGGGGCCTGGCCGAACATGGCCGAGAGCATCGGTGGGTGTCCCCCCCCGGCGGAAGGCGGCGGCGAAGACCGGTGCGGGGCTGGAGCCCCCCCGGCAGAAAACGTCTGGAAGACCGAGGGGCTCCGCCCCCGTTGTTCTCTGCTTTTTTCGGCCGGCCCCCCCCGGATGTGAAAGAGCTATTTTGGGGTTGGGGGCCTGGCTGGACATGGCGGAGATCATCGGTGGGTGTCCCCCCCCGGCAGAAGACGGCGAAGCCCGGGGCCCAATGGGCTGGTGGTGGGGGGTCCCGGCAGAAGACCCCCGGAGCTGACTAATAAATTATTTTTTTCTGTGTGTTTTTTTTTGTGTTTACACTTTTCCACCCGGTGAATGGGTAGGGGTACGATGTACCCCATACTCATTCACATAGGGTGGGGGGCCAGAATCTGGGGGCCCCCTTAATATAGGGGGCTCTCAGATTCTGATAAGCCCCCCGCCCGCATACCCCGACAACCAACGGCCAGGGTTGTCGGGAAGAGGCTCTTGTCCCTTTCGACATGGGGACAAGAGTGCTTTGGGGTGGGGGGGCAGTGCCCCCCTCCCCCACAGCACACACTCCCCCATGTCGAGGGCATGTGGTCTGGTACGGCTCAGGAGGGGGGGGGGGCGCTCGCTCGTCCCCACCCCCATTCCTGTCCGGCCAGACTGCGTGCCTGGGAGAAGGGTTTGGTCTGGATCTGAGGGGGAACCCCACGCCGTTTTTTGGCGTGGGTTTAACCCCTTATGTTCCAGATCAAATCTAAGAGCCTGTTGTGCACCAGAAGGGGGACCCCCACGCCGTTTTTTTTTGGTAATTTGGGGTGGAGTTCCCCTTTATCCCGGTCCTGTCAGGGGGGGGGGGGAATGCCTGCTCGTCTGTCCCTACAATGTATGAACAGCGATCTGTCATTTCCCCTACACAGTCCCACCCCCTTTACAGTTAGAACACACCCAGGTAACATATTCAACCCCTTCCGCGCCCCCTAGTGTTAACCCCTTCCCTGCCAGTGTCATTTTTATAGTAAGCAATGCATTGATATACCATTGCTCGCTACAAAAATGCCAAATCTCACAAAAATGTGTCCGCCACAATGTCGCATTAGACAGAAAAAACAAATGATAGCCACCATTACTAGTAAAACAAAAAATTATTCAAAAAAAACCCATAAGACCAACCCCTACTTAGAACTTTTGCCCAAACCAATCAAACGCTTATTGTGATTTTTTGCAACCAAAAAGATGTCCAAGAATACTTATCGGCCTAAACTGAGGGCAAACATTTTTTGAATATATTTTGGGGGAGATTTATTATAGCAAACCGTAAAAAAGATGTTTTTTTAGTTACCAAATTGTCGCTATAGTTTTGGGTCAAGCAAAAATAAGAAAAAACGCAGAGGTGATCAAATACCACCAACAAAAAAAAAAAATTGAATTTTTTGGGGGGGGGGGGGGGGGGAGGATGAGGACGCCCAATTTTTTTGGGGGCCACGTCGCACAACCACGCAATTGTCAGTCAAAATGACGCAGTGTTGAAATGCAAAAAATGGCCCCGTCAGTGACCAGTAATATGCTCTGGGGCTCAAGTGGTTACAAATTAAGAATACACTAAAGTTAGCCCAATTTATGGCCATAATGTGAAAGATGATGTTACACCGAGTAAATAGATACCCAACATGTTACACTTTAATATTGCACACACTCATGGAATGGCGCCAAACTTCAGTACTTGAAAATACCCATAGGCAACGCTTTTTTATGTGTTTCAGGTTACCAGTTTAGATTTACAGAGGAGGTCTAGTGCTAAAAGTATTGCTCTCGCTCTAACGTACGCTATGATACCTCACATGTGGGGTTTGAACGGGGGTTCAATATGTGGGCGGGGCTTACACATTTAAGGCCCGCCCCCATATATGGAAACATTCTTCAAACCACACATGTGAGGTATCATAGCGTGCGTAACAGCAAGAGGAATATTTATAGCACTAGACCTCATCTGTAAATCTAAACTGGTAACCGGAAACAATAAAAATGCTGCTTGTTCGCTTCTGACTGCGAGCTACTAGGGACAGGGGCGTTTAAATTATTACTATTTAGGTTTGTTACGTAAAAATTCTATAAGACCTCCCGTTCAGCTTGTAAAGCATCACTTCAGGGGGACCAAAAAAAAATTTAACACCTCTAATGCTTTCATCCGCCATTGCAGATTTGATTCTGGTACTGCATTTCGAGTGAACTGGGCATGCTCGAACAGTTAGAAAAAGAAGTTGGAAGTTTCATCCTGAAAATGACTTGCATCTTTCTGAGCATGCTCAGAAAGCTCTTTTTTTGGCTTAGTAATTTAAGGACATCCTTAACAGGTGTAAGCAGTTACAAGTGCACACAAACTAGAGGCTGACATTTCTTCATGTGTTTCCAATTGGTTCATTAGCACACATGTTATAAAAAGCGTGGATACTGCACGTGTCAGCTGCCCCTCAGAGGGGGCAGATTTGCTGGCTGGAAGTAATGGCGGAGTGAAACAGAGATGTTTTGGAGCAAGTTTTGTATTTTTTGATGTTTTCTCTGCTACATAATTTTGCTAAATGTTTCTCAAGATGTTAATGACTAATGTTTTAATCCTGTGGGTCTATCCTGTTATTTCAAAAGCATGATTTATTTTCCAATGACTGTGAAATAAACGTTGGTTTTTTTGTTTTTTAGGTGTTTTTATATATTTTTGGTGTGTTTATTTGTAATTTTTTGTTTTGCTTTCCTTGTTTTGTGGACCAATAAATTTACTTTCAAATTTTGAAGTTTGTTTTGTGATATTTTTTTCCTGCTATGGATTTCAACCGCTGCAGCTGAACTAGTTTGGGCTAAACCATCAAGTGTGATTTGTCTCTAAGCTCTTTCCTGGTGTGTATGCATGAAATGTTTAGTCACCAGAAAAGGAAGGACAAAGCGGTAAGTAATGTTTCCTAGAACTGATGTCCAGACTGACTTTTTAAAGCACATGTGCAAGATGTAGGAAAAGCTGCAAACAGGGCCTGTTGGAGGGGGGGGGGGGGTGGTGTGTGTTTTTTTGGACAGGCTTGAAGTGCTGATTTACAGCGCTGTGCTTGAAACTAGCACAAGACAATCCTATTCTAATTGTGGGTTGTTTGAGGGAAGCCAATTGAGTGTTAGAACCCCTGCTAGTGTTTTTAGGTTGGGCTTTGTGTCCCTTTTCCTAAAATTGGCTTCACTTCCTGTCACACAGCTGAACAGGAAGTGAGGTTAAAACCCTACCAATGGTCTTTTCTTCGGGGCACAGGTCAATCTAACTAGTGTCACCATTAAGCAAATTGCACTGCAGTGTACACCCCAAATGATTAGTTACTTTGGGGTTTAGTAAAGGCAAAGCCGCTCTGCAGTAGAAGCGTAGGCAATGAAAATCAGAAGGGAAGCACTGATGGTTTTTACTTCCAATCCCGCCAAGTTTTGAGTTTCTTCCTTGCTTGTCCACTTGTAGTGCAAGTGGATTTGCCTTTAGTAAATGGACCCCAAAGTCCAAGATTCCTACTAATTTGGGGTGTACACAGCAAAATGCCATTTCCAAAATGGGAAACTATTTATATTGATCTGTGTCCCCAACAAAACATTACTCAGGTGTTTCCCTCACTTCCTGTTTGGCTGTGTGGCAGGAATGTGAATGAATTAAGTAGAAAGTGACAACATTTGTGAGTTGTCTTTACCCTATCAGGGGTGCAGGCATCCCCAAAACAAACATGAAAATAGTTGATTTAACATTGGGTGGTGTTTGTGGGGGTCCCTAACACACATTCATACATATTAGCAACGCTGGATCGTGGCCTATTGGCATGGTTATATTTTCTTAAGCCTCTCAATAAAATGATCTGAAATTTGGGGTTAAACTGGAACAATAATCATCACTTTTATTTTTTGGATTTCTTTCATTTTGGATAGAGTTGGGGGGGGGGGGGGGGGGTTAGAAGCTCTGTCAGTTTATTTTGTATTATCCCTGTCCGTTTGGGGAGATTGGCCTTCACTTCCTGCCCCATAGCCAAACAGGAAGTGATCGAAAAAGTAGGCAAATTAAGGGCCCCCCCAAGTCCCCCCCCACAGAACTTGTGTGTGTCCCCTGAAAATTCCTGGGTGGGTCATAAAAAAACAGGGTGTGGCCTTGACAGGAAGGGTGGGTCATTTTTCTATTAGGGGGGTGCCAAAATTTGGTCAGGCCTAGGGCAGCACAAAACCTAAATCTCCTACTGCACATTAGGGCTTATTTAGACAGGATCCAATTTACAGCATGTTTTTAGATTGTGGGAGGAAACCCGCACAGGGAGAACATGCAAACTCCAGGCAGATAGTGTCACGGGCGGGATTCGAACCAGCAACCCTTTTGCTGCTAGGTGAACATGCTACACACTACGCTACTGTGCTGAACGAACATGATTGCAGCTGAAAGCATGAGATGTTTTTTTTTTTTACCAATTCCATGCTTTCCAGCCTGGAGGACAGATGTGGGGTCTAATTGACCCCGCCTTTCTCTATAAAGAGGACCTGTCACACACTAGTCCTATTACAAGGGATGTTTACATTCCTTGTAATAGGAAGAAAAGTGAAAAATAATACAAACAAAGGGACAAACAAGTGCAAAAAATAAAATATTAAGTAAAAAAATAAAATAACAAAGGAATTTAAATGCTCCTGTCCCTAGTAGCTCGCACTCAGAAGCGAACACGCATGCAAGTCCCACCCACATATGTAAACATCCTTCAAACCCCACATGTGAGGTATCATAGCGTGCGTTAGAGCGAGAGCAATAATGTTAGCACTAGACCTCCTCTGTAACTCAAAAGTGGTAACCTGAGAAAAAAAGTCAAGCGTTGCCTATGGAGATTTTTAATAACGAAGTTTAGCGCCATTCCATGAGTGTGCGCAATATGAAAGCGTGACAAGTTAGGTATCTATTTACTCGGTGTAACATCATCTTTTACCTTATCCCTAAAAATTGGCCTAGCTTTACTGCTTTCTTATTTTGTCATTCATGAAACAGGTTTTTTTTTGAAAGCCAAAAAAAAAAAAAAACGTTAGAAAATTTTTGGCACAAATACTGTTGGAAATGTGTCCGAAAAAATGGCCGCCACTTTATTCCCTAGGGTGTTTGTTAATAAAATATATATAATGTTTGGGGGTCCTGAGTAAGTTTCAAGGAAGAAAATATAATTGTTACATGAAGGAGAGAAGTGCCAGAATAGGCGCGGTATGGAAGTGGTTAAAGTGCACCAATAAAAGTGAAAAATTCCTTGAAATTTCGTACCATGGGGGGGGGGAGGCAATTAGGGGCGCCATCAGGAATTATGGGGCCCCTTACACAGCTTCAGGCATGGGCCCCCTGGAGCAGAGAATAGGGGGGGGGGTGCCGCCTGATATTAAGAAGGGGGGGGGGCTGCCGCAATTTGATAAGCGGGGGGTTCCTTTACTAAAAAATACATATAGAAAAATATATATTAAAAAGGGTGGTAGCCATCCGGGGGCCCTGGGGACCACTGGGCCCTTTAATAAAAAAAACTTCTGGGCTCTTTAATGAAAAATAAATTACAATATCTACATATATAAAATAATAAAAAAAGGGGTTGCCTTGGGAGCTCTGGGCCCTTTAATAAAAAATAACTACCAAAAATCTAAAAAAAAAATAACATTGGTGGGAGCTGTGGTGGCTCAACGTGAATGGCACTGCGCTGACAAGCCGTTCACCTCTGCAGCCAAGGGTTCGGATCCCGGTCTCGGCTACATGTGAATTGAGTTTGGTGGTGTCAGCCCGGCTCCCGGTGGGTGTGCTATGCAAGGTACGCCTGTGCTTAGTATAAACCACCCCCCCCCCCCCACAAAAAAACACCACACTTGCACACACTTTGGCCATGAGGTCTCCTAAAATAAAGGGAGGTGAAGGACCTACAGGGCTGGCTGGGTGGGCTACACTCCTTCATAGGGGAGTCCCTCTGTCCCATCGGGCTCCCAAGTGTAGCAGGTGGGGTGAGGCCCCCCTCACACCCACCATTGCCACCGGGGGCATGGAGAAGGATGGCGATTGCAAGTCCAGCTCCTCTCTCTCGACTTCACGCACAAAATACACTTTAAAAAAGAAATTAAAGTAAAAAGTAACAAACCTGGGGAAAATGTTTATAACATTTTTAGAAGCAAAAAGGGCCCTCTGGGAGCTTTCAAAATTATATTATATATATATATGTTTAAAAAATAACCAAAAAATATATCATATGTTTTTTTTTTTGATTTTTTTTGTAAAGGTGGGGGGTTGTCATCTGGAGCCCTGGGGATCTCCGGGCCACTGGGGACCAGGCCACTGGGGACCTCCAGACCCCTAAACCAAAACATTGGCCCTTTAATAACAAAAAATTTGGGGGGTTGCCACCCGGGCCCTGGGGACCTCCAGACTGCTAAAAAATATTAAATTCCAAAAATTGGCCCTTTAATAAAAAATCCTACAAAAACCAACTAACAAATATATATACAAAAAAAAAAGAGGGGGGTTACCATCTGGGGCGCTGGGGGGCCTCCAGGCATCTGGGCACCTCCGGACCCCCGGGCCCCTTACAGGTGTACAGGGCCGCCATCATGAATTTTGGGGCCCCTTACACAGCTTCAGGCATGGGCCCCCTGGAGCAGAGAACCGGGGGGGGGTGCTGCCGCCGCATGAAATTGAGAAGCGGGGGGGGGGGGGGGGGGGGTGGTGCCACAAATTGAGGAGCGGAGGGGCCCTTTACAAAAATTTTGACAGAAATAAGAAATAAAGAAAAATATATATAAAAAAGGGGGGTAGCCATCCGGGGCCCTGGGGACCTCTGTGCTCTTTATCAAATAAAAATACAAAAGAGAGAAAATACATATATATATATTTTTTAAATATAACATTTATCGAAAAAAAGTTAAAAAAACAAGGGGGTAGCCTTCCAGGGCCCTGGGGACCTCTGGGCCCTTTCCTTAAAAAAAAAAAAAAAAAATATATTAAAAAATATATATATTTTTTTTAATATATATATTTTATTTAAAAAAAAGGGCTTGCCATCTGGGGCCCTTAGTGGCCTCCGGGCCCCTGGGGACCTTCGGAGCCCTTAAACAAAAAAAAAAAAAAAAAAAAGTTTTTTTTGTTTTAGGGTGGTTCCCATCCGGGCCCCTGGGGGCCCCTGGGGACCCCCGGGCGGTGTAATGCCTGTACCCCCCTAATGGCGGCCCTGCAGGTGTACTGCCTGTACCCCCCTGATGGCGGCCCTGGGTGTAATGTCAGCATGTGAAAAATGACATTCTGAAGGAAAAAAGCCATTTAAAACTGACTCGCGGCTATAATGAATTGTCAGCTCTTGGAATTTGCAGGAGAATTCATTCATTAAAAACACCAAAAAAAAAGCGTGGGGGTCCCCCCAAATTCAATAACCAGACCCTTTAGGTCTGGTATGGATATTAAGGGGAACCCCGCCATCAATTTTTAAAAAAAATGACGTGGGGTTCCCCCCAAATATCCATAACCAGACCCTTCAGGTCTGGTGTGGAATTTAAGGGGAACTCCACTCCAAATAAAAAAAAAAATGGCGTGGAGTCCCCCCTAAAATCCACACCAGACCCCTTATCCGAGCACGTTGACCTGGCCGGCCGCAGAAAAGAGGGGGGACAGAGCGCGGCCCCCCCCCTCTCCTGAACCGCACCAGGCCACATGCCCTCAACATTGGGAGGGTGTTTTGGGGTGCCCCCCAAAACACCTTGTCCCCATGTTGATGAGGACAAGGGTCTCTTCCCCACAACCCTTGCCCGGTGGTTGTGGGGGTCTGCGGGCAGGAGGCTTATCGAAATCTGGAAGACCCCTTTAACAAAGGGGCCCCCCAGATCCCGGCCCCCCCCCTGTGTGAAATGGTAATGGGGTACCTTGTACCTCTACCATTTCACGAGAAAAAAAATGTAAAGGGTTAAAAAAGACAAGAGCCGGTTTTTGACAAGTCCTTTATTATCTTCTTTCTTCTTTCCTTCGGGTTTCTTCTTCCTCCTCCTTCTTCTTCCTCTGCTTCTGTCTTGGGTCTTCTATTCCCGCATCTTGCCCGGCGTGTTCTTCCATCTTCTTCCGCTGTCCTTCTCGTCCGCATCTTCTTCTCCTTCTTGTTCTTCTTCGCCGGAGGCGGCCGCTTCCAATTGAAATCCCCGCTGTCTGCCGGACCACGCCCCCCCCTCTGACGCCACGGGCAAGCTCTTAGGAGTGTGCTGCAAGTGCGTCAGAGGGGGGCGTGGTCACATGTCAGAGGGCGGCCAATTCAATTTGAAGCTTGTGCGCGGCTTTTTCTTTGCCAGAGTCGCCGCTTCCAATTGAATTGCCCGCTTTCTGGAACATGTGACCACGCCCCCCTCTGACGCACTGGCACCACACGGGGACTTTCCTAAGAGCTTGCCCGTGGCGTCAGAGGGGGGGCGTGGTCCGGCAGACAGCGGGGATTTCAATTGGAAGCGGCCGCTCCGGCGAAGAAGAAGAAGAAGAAGAAGATGCGGACGAGAAGGACAGCGGAAGAAGATGGAAGAACACGCCGGGCAAGATGCGGGAATAGAAGACCCAAGACAGAAGCAGAGGAAGAAGAAGGAGGAGGAAGAAGAAACCCGAAGGAAAGAAGAAAGAAGATAATAAAGGACTTGTCAAAAACCGGCTCTTGTCTTTTTTTACACTGACACTTTTTTTTTCTCGTGAAATGGTAGAGGTACAAGGTACCCCATTACCATTTCACACAGGGGGGGGCCGGGATCTGGGGGGCCCCTTTGTTAAAGGGGTCTTCCAGATTTCGATAAGCCTCCTGCCCGCAGACCCCCACAACCACCGGGCAAGGGTTGTGGGGAAGAGACCCTTGTCCTCATCAACATGGGGACAAGGTGTTTTGGGGGGCACCCCAAAACACCCTCCCAATGTTGAGGGCATGTGGCCTGGTGCGGTTCAGGAGAGGGGGGGGCCGCGCTCTGTCCCCCCCCTCTTTTCTGCGGCCGGCCAGGTCAACGTGCTCGGATAAGGGGTCTGGTGTGGATTTTAGGGGGGACTCCACGCCATTTTTTTTTAATTTGGGGTGGAGTTCCCCTTAAATTCCACACCAGACCTGAAGGGTCTGGTTATGGATATTTGGGGGGAACCCCACGTCATTTTTTTTAAAAATTGACGGCGGGGTTCCCCTTAATATCCATATCAGACCTAAAGGGTCTGGTTATTGAATTTGGGGGGACCCCCACGCTTTTTGTTTTCGTTTTTTTATGAATGAATTCTCCTGCAATTGCGCCGACAATTCATTATTGCCGCGAGTCAGTTTTAAATGGTTTTTTTTTTTTTTTTTTTTTTTTTCAGAATGTCATTTTGTGCAAAGACATATTTCTAACCGCAGAAAAGTGCGCTTTATTCACCTGCTGACATCCCCCCCCCCCCCCCATGGTACGAATTTTAAAATAATTATTCAAATGACGTGGGGGTCCCCCCAAATTCAATAACCAGACCCTTCAGGTCTGATATGGATATTAAGGGGAACCCCGCCATCAATTTTTAAAAAAATGACGTGGGGTCCCCCCAAATATCCATAACCAGACCCTTCGGGTCTGGTGTGGAATTTAAGGGGAACTCCACCCCAAATTTAAAAAAAAATGGCGTGGAGTCCCCCCTAAAATCCACACCAGACCCCTTATCCGAGCACGTTGACCTGGCCGGGCCGCAGAAAAGAGGGGGGGACAGAGCGCGGCCCCCCCCCTCTCCTGAACCGCACCAGGCCACATGCCCTCAACATTGGGAGGGTGTTTTGGGGTGCCCCCCAAAACACCTTGTCCCCATGTTGATGAGGACAAGGGTCTCTTCCCCACAACCCTTGCCCGGTGGTTGTGGGGGTCTGCGGGCAGGAGGCTTATCGAAATCTGGAAGACCCCTTTAACAAAGGGCCCCCCAGATCCCGGCCCCCCCCCTGTGTGAAATGGTAATGGGGTACCTTGTACCTCTACCATTTCACGAGAAAAAAAATGTAAAGGGTTAAAAAAGACAAGAGCCGGTTTTTGACAAGTCCTTTATTATCTTCTTTCTTCTTTCCTTCGGGTTTCTTCTTCCTCCTCCTTCTTCTTCCTCTGCTTCTGTCTTGGGTCTTCTATTCCCGCATCTTGCCCGGCGTGTTCTTCCATCTTCTTCCGCTGTCCTTCTCGTCCGCATCTTCTCCTTCTTCTTCTTCTTCGCCGGAGCGCCGCTTCCAATTGAAATCCCCGCTGTCTGCCGGACCACGCCCCCCCCTCTGACGCCACGGGCAAGCTCTTAGGAAAGTCCCCGTGTGGTGCCAGTGCGTCAGAGGGGGGCGTGGTCACATGTTCCAGAAAGCGGGCAATTCAATTGGAAGCGGCGACTCTGGCAAAGAAAAAGCCGCGCACGAGCTTCAAATTGAATTGGCCGCCCTCTGACATGTGACCACGCCCCCCTCTGACGCACTTGCAGCACACTCCTAAGAGCTTGCCCGTGGCGTCAGAGGGGGGGGCGTGGTCCGGCAGACAGCGGGGATTTCAATTGGAAGCGGCGCCTCCGGCGAAGAAGAAGAAGGAGAAGAAGATGCGGACGAGAAGGACAGCGGGAGGAACAGAAGATGGAAGAACACGCCGGGCAAGATGCGGGAATAGAAGACCCAAGACAGAAGCAGAGGAAGAAGAAGGAGGAGGAAGAAGAAACCCGAAGAAAAGAAGAAAGAAGATAATAAAGGACTTGTCAAAAACCGGCTCTTGTCTTTTTTAACCCTTTACATTTTTTTTTCTCGTGAAATGGTAGAGGTACAAGGTACCCCATTACCATTTCACACAGGGGGGGGGCCGGGATCTGGGGGGCCCCTTTGTTAAAGGGGTCTTCCAGATTTCGATAAGCCTCCTGCCCGCAGACCCCCACAACCACCGGGCAAGGGTTGTGGGGAAGAGACCCTTGTCCTCATCAACATGGGGACAAGGTGTTTTGGGGGGCACCCCAAAACACCCTCCCAATGTTGAGGGCATGTGGCCTGGTGCGGTTCAGGAGAGGGGGGGGCCGCGCTCTGTCCCCCCCTCTTTTCTGCGGCCGGCCAGGTCAACGTGCTCGGATAAGGGGTCTGGTGTGGATTTTAGGGGGGACTCCACGCCATTTTTTTTTTAATTTGGAGTGGAGTTCCCCTTAAATTCCACACCAGACCCGAAGGGTCTGGTTATGGATATTTGGGGGGAACCCCACGTCATTTTTTTTTTAAAAAATTGACGGCGGGGTTCCCCTTAATATCCATACCAGACCTAAAGGGTCTGGTTATTGAATTTGGGGGGACCCCCACGCTTTTTTTTCCCCTTTTTTTAATGAATGAATTCTCCTGCAATTGCCGGAGCCGACAATTCATTATTGCCGCGAGTCAGTTTTAAATGGCTTTTTTCCTTTGAAAAATGACATTTTGTGCAGAGACAGTTCTAACCACGAAACATGCGCTTTTTCACATGCTGACATTAGAGACCCCCATATATACGAAATTTAAAGGAAAATTACACTTTTATTATTGCACTTTTAGCATTATTAAAATCACTGCTCCCGAAAAAAACGGCCGTTTTAAAAAATAAAAAAAGCATTGGTACATGTCCCCTGGGGCAGGACTGAGGTCCCCAAACACTTTTTAGGACAAAACTTGCAGATTAGCCTTTAAAATTCACTATTAAGATTTTCCCCCATAGACTTATACAGGGAGTTCGGCGGCGGCTTTAGTTATCAATCACATCGCGCTGCTGCTGCCGCCGGTTCATGCGCCTAATTAGGGATTCATCCAGCGCACTAATTAAGGCATGTACCGGCGCAGCGCAGATTCATTAGTAAATCAGCCCCC